>CAUYUJ010005535.1:25000-87328 GCA_963575745.1 Prorocentrum cordatum
AGCACGCCTACAAGAGGAACACCGACGACCTGGACCGCGAGGCCCCGGAGCGACCCACGCCGGGCTCCTGCCGACTTCGCGTGCGCAAGAGCAGAAGAGCAGCCTTTCGCCCTTTCGCGTTTCGAGCGCCAGTTCGTTTTCAACATCGTTGTGGTCGGTCTGTGTGGATTTTCCTCACACGAAATTCGCCTCGCCCTGGCTTCGTCTGACACAACTGGCCTCCGGCGGCCGCTTGGGGCGATCCGGACAATCCCCAAGAACGCTCCTGGCAGGGCGTAGCCGCTGGAAAGCATCCCGAGAGGAACAACAAACCTGAGATCATGCCTAACTTAGCGTACCCTGGAAACGACAGGGCCGTTTTTTAACCGGTTCCGTCTTGCCGTTTTTTGGTTCCGTCGCCGTTATGTTTGCCCGTTCCGTCGCCTTTTCTTTCCGGCCCCGGCTCTGGTTCTAGTTCTGCAGCCGCTCTTTGTTGCCCTTGCCGGTTTTTGCTACCGGTTCCACGTGCAAGAGACTTTCCTGCGGAAACGGTGCGAACAAAAGTGGCCTTGCCGCTCCAAGGGCCCACCACGCCAGGAACAGCCCACGTGGGGCTCCTCATCGATTTCGCAGGACTTCTCAAGCCAAGATTTACATGTACTTTGAAATATTTGGTCAGTTTACATCATATATGTTTTGTATGGGTGCCTCTCTAGATTTCAGAGCCCCGAATCATCAGGGGTAACTCGGGTCAGGGCTAACTCGGGTTCCTTCTTCGGGAATCCAAACCCGAGTTACCCCGGACCCGAGCTACCCCGGATAACTCGGGCGCCCAAATATTGATTTCGCTGCAGACAAAAAAATGTCAGCGAGCGGGCCTCCGGTGCGGGCTCGTCGGGGCACCCAGGCCGCGGAGCACGAGGTCGTACCGTCAGCGGCTGGCACGCTCGGGTGCTGTGGCCACGCCCAGGCAGCCCCCGGTCTCGGCTTGCCAGCCCCAGAGGTCCCGACCCCTCGCCCAAGGGTTCGGGGGCGGATCGACCTCCTGCCCTGACGCGTCGATTCAGGAATTGGGCGTGTTCGGTTCGCGAGAGGGCGTCGCGGCCGTCATTTTTGCGGGTCCAGGTCCGTCGGTTTCGGTCCCAGGCCGTTTTCACTAAGGGGAAGGTCTACTAAAGTTACTAAAGGGAGGTTTGGCCATCGCCGAAGGGTAATATCGTGTCCTGGTCGGTAGCAGGTGATGGGAGCCTCGTGTACCCTCGCAATTCCGTCTCTAGCGTCGACTCGCGTCGATTAGCGTCGAGTCGATGGGACAGCGCCGATGTAGCGTCGGCTAGCGTCGATGAGCGTCGATGTAGCGTCGGTTCGCGTCGATTTAGCGTCGACCAGCGTCGATTCGCAAGAGCCGGCGGCAAGATGGTGCGGGAGGCTCCCATGAGTTGCCACCGAAGCTTGCCAATCCGCGGGCCCAGAGGTCCCGACCCCTCGCCCAGGGGTAATCTCGCGGCCTGGTTTGTTTTTTGACGGCTCCAAGAGCCGAGCACGGCGTCCTAACTTCGGCCAAGTCGAAGGACATATTACCATGCTGAGCAAACAATAAGATCATCGGCTTAGCTGCTCTGACACGCCCGTCTTGAAACGCAGCCCGTGCCGCGTTCACAACGTCCGTGTTCGCACGCTGCGTGCTGGCGCAGCGTGTTGGCCCACGTTTTGGCGAACGTATCGCGCCAGGCGTCAGTGTTCAGCCTGCGTGCCCAGCTCCGTGTCCACACGCTGCGTGCTGCGTGTTGCGTATCGGGGCGGCTGAGATTCAGGAGGGGGAAAAACACACAGACACAATTAATCGTCGATCCCCAGGAAAATATGCGAAAATATGGGAAGTGGGGGGGAAGACAAAAACCAAGAAAATATTGAAAAATATGGGGAATATGTTTATTTGTGTGTATTTATTTGTGTGTCCCAGGGCCCCTTCAGAGATCAGCGGAGATCTGGGAGGGTCGCTCCTGCCCGGGGCCACTCCTGCGCGTGGCCCGCCGCCCAGGACGGCCCCGGGGCTGCCCAGAAGAGCCCCCCCCCCAAAGGACCCCCAGGAAGGCCTGCCAGTGCAGGATTCACGGACTTTCGCAGGGGGGGATAGCAAGATTGTTGCACGTCGCGCCAAAGCCTTGACACCTGCGGGTCATCAGGCCACCTGAGGCAGCGACCTCGCGCCCTCACAAAGTAGACGCGTTTTCCGTCCCGCTGGCAAGCAGGTCCCATGGCCTTCGACCCGTCCCGCCATCGTGCCCGTGTTGCGGGTCAGAGTTCTCAGGGGATGTTTCTTGGGGTCTCTTCGCAACGCCTTCGGCGGCCTGTTGGGGACAGTTTTCTTGGGAGCCTGCTGGGTGCCTCTTGGGTCCCTTGGGGCCTCTTGGGGGCCTCTTGGGGCCCTCCTGGTGGGCCCTCGGGGACGAGGGCTTGAAATATCCTCTCGGGTCCCCCGCCTGGGTCCTCTCTTGGAGCAGTCTTTGGGGCCACTTGGGCCGTCTTGGGCGCCTCTTGGGACGTCTGGGGCCCTCTTGGGCAGTTTCGGTGCCCTCTTGAAGGCCTCTTGGGCCGTCATGGGGCGATCTTGGGGGCCTCGTGGGCTGCTTTGGAGCGTCGGGAAGCAGAAAAGGCCAGAAGGTCAACACTTTTCATGCGCAAATTCGGATGTCAACGTTTTGTGCCTCTTGGGGCCCTCTTCGGATGTCTCTTAGAGGCCTCTTGGGGCGTCTTGGAGGCTTTTTGGGCTGTTTGGGGGCCATCTTTGGCGTCTTGGTGCGATCTTTGGGCGTCTCGGGGCCCTCCAGGGCCGTCTTGGGAGTCTCTTGGGGCTCTTTTGGCCCGTCTTGGGGCTCTCTTGGGCACCAACAAGTGAGGATTGAGGTATGGAGGACTAAAGAAAGTGTTTGAGGGCACGCCCACTCCACGCTGAAAGGCACGGTGCCGGGTAAGCAAACGCAGCGTGCGCGCCGAGCCCGCGCTGGCCAAAGAAACAGACAGTAGCAGCAACGACCGATTGGACAACATGTCGAAGGTGACAGTCGCCACAGCGTCACGCCGAGCCGCCCAGAACAGAACATAAAAGAACACAGTTCAATGTACTACACCGGGGCAGAAGCCAAGCCAACAGTGTATAGCGTTCTCCTCCTCTGCCCTTGCTCCTCCTCCTCTTGCAGCAGGTTTCAGATTCTCGTCGAAGGACTTTGGGGGCCTCGCTCACACCGCGCGGTTGGGTTTTTGGTTTCTCGCCCCAAGCTCTGTTTCGGCTTCCATCGTCGGAGGCTTTCCTCCTGCGAGAACTTGGGGCTCTGGGGCAGCGGCAGCTCGCGACCTGACCAGGACGCCGCGCCTGCCGGAGATTGTCATTAAATCGGGCATGTCCTTCTACAGGAAGAATATTCAGAAATGGTAGAACAAAGTAGTCTGGGGACTCGTTTGAGCATCTTTTTGAATATTTTGGAATCTGTTTGATCGTTTTTCAGTTTTCGTCCAAAATCCGCCTGTAGGAGGACATGCCCGACCTACGAGGATCACTGCTGTCTGCGCCCGCCCCCTCTCCCCCGCTGCTTTCTCAGCACAAGCCCCCCCGACGAGAGGTCGGAAGGAGGGCTCCGCCTTTGGACCAGCCCCACCGTGGTGCCTGAGCGCGCGCACGTTCGGGAACAAACGCCGGAGTTTTTTTTGTTTTGCGGGGATCGCTGGAAGCAACTTCCTTGCTTCCGCCGCAAATCGGGTCCCTTGGGGTCCTTTTCGGCCCTTTTTCTCTCCCCGCCCCCCTCCACAGGGCAGTCAAAGACGAGTCAGTACGGTAGGCTCGCGTCGTGCCGACCGGCGGCGACCCCGACGCCGGCGTTCAACGTTGAACGCAGGCGGCGGCACAGAAGCGGTCGATGTTGCACGATCGAACGTTTCGGAAAGGGCCGATCGTTCGAGGTGGAACGATCCCCGCGGCGTCAGGAACCAATGCCCATATCAAAACGGCATGGGCCTGCCGTATGAAAATAGGGTCTTGCGGGGCAAGCCACAGGGTTTAGGATCCGTCTCCACCAGGACCCCTGTCCCTCGTCCCAAACCTGCCCCGCCCTGAGCCCCGACGTCGCTAACGTTGAGACATCCTGGAAAATCTCGACTGGAGCCCTAGACTCAAGTCGGGCATGTCCCACTACAGGAGGAATATTCACAAGGAGTCCAAAAATAGCCTGGCCACAATTATTCGACTGCTCGTGTTGCTGTTTTCGAATGTTTCTGGCTCTTCGCCCAAAACCCACCTGGAGGAGGACACGCCCGACCTAACGCTAAAGTTGGAACGTCCTGGAGCATCTCGACCAGAGCCCTGTAGACCGTAGTATTTTTGCTTTCGCGGCAGCTCTGGAGCGGGATCGGCCCGTGGACGGGGGCCCGAGATGCGGCGAGAGATTTTCTTTGTGTGAACGGATCTCGGCCACGCGCAGTAGGAGGCAATTAGGGAGAAGAGGGGAGGGCTTCTTAGAAGGAGGCTGCTTCTTCGAAGGCGCGGGCCTCGTCTGTAGATGCAGGGCCCGCGCCTTCTAAGGAGCACCCTCCCCTTCCAAGAGGCCTTCCTCCCCTCCCCCCCACCCGCTCCTCGCGCCGCCAAAGTTCACCCGCATCCAGATTGGGGTTCTCGTTTTCTCTGGGCACCCCCTCTCAGCCATGACCATCACCAGCACCGTCATCCTCCCCATCGCTATCACCACATTCGCCATATTCACATCCTGAGCATCATCAGCAGCATCATCTTCATTTTTGACACACTCACACCTACAATCCTCATCATCATGGCCACCAGACACCTCGCAACAACATTACCACCATTGATTTTCACTCATCAGCAATATCAACAGCAATACCCCCACGCACACTTGCACATTACACCTGAGAAAGCCCCAATCAGTGGATGATTCGAAAATTGATACTATGGATCTTGACATCGATTGTGAGATCGATAATGAGATCGATCCTGGAATCAATAGTGAGAACGATTGTAAGGTCGATCGTGAGACCGATAGTGAAATCGATTCAAAGAGATCGATAGTGAGATCGATCGCGAGATCGCTCATGCGATCTCTAGTGAGATCGCTTGGATAGTGAGATCGATTGTGAGATCGATGGTGAGATCGATCGAGAAGTGGTTAATGAGATCGATGGTGAGACCGATCGATAAGAAGATCCACCAGGAACGCGGGAAGCCGGGAACCTCGCCGCCCTCCGAAATCGGCCCGGAACCCGGAACCGGGAACCGCAGGAACCCGGAACCGGGAACCCGGGAACCCGGGAATCCAGCTTGCCACCAACATCGGCGGGGAACTCTCGCCAAATTCTTCAGTACCGGGGAGACCGGGAACCCGGGAACCCGGGAACCCAGCCTGCCACCAAAGTCGGCGGGGAATTTTCTTCCGCTATAGGACCCCTTCAGTGCAAGCACTGATTGGGGAACTTACGCATTCACGCATTCGCATACTCACACACTCACAAATGGATGCGCTCGTAGTGAGGAGTCGTCTGTGAATCAGTTGCGGGGACGTCTCAAGCGGGAGTCCCTGCCCTGTGCCTCCCCCAGCAGCACGAAGTTACGCCGACGTCGCCACTGGTACACTTGTATGTATGAGTACAAATGCATTTATATATAAGTGTATTTTTATATCGTTTACACGGTTCCCAGACCCCCGACGTAATGATTTTTTCATTACGTCGACCCCCAGAGGTCTGGACCCTTTCCCCATGACCGGCTTTGCATCCTGAGTCGTTTTTCGACGCTCCCGAGGCCCGGCGAGGGCCCCCAGAGGCCGAAAATTAGGAAAAACATCCCGTCATGATTTTTTCATTACCCGAGGGGGTCTGGGTTATGCGATCATCGAGTAGCTTGAACTCCACTTCCAGTGCTAAGGCCGAGTGTCCAGAGCCAACTGTAGGCCACTTCGAGCTCTTCGAGCTCCCAGAACTCCGCTCCCCGGCTTCGTGCTGCCTGTTCGGAGCCAGCTGTCACGGCCGTCGGACTCTTTGTCCCCGCCAGAGCTCCACCCTTAGGGCTGGTTTTGCAATTCCCGAGCCACCCGTAGGTCACACCGGGCACCTCACTGTTGGGAATGGTTTTTGCACGAGCCCTGCAGGCCACTTCGGCTTCTCTGTGCTCCCAGGGTACCACTCCTGGGGTGGGTTTCTCGCTCGAGTCCTGGCATCTTCGCGCCCTAGTAACTTCGCGTCCTGGCGTCACTGGCATCTCTGGTGTTCTCGACATCCTGGCCCCACAGGTCTGACAGAGTTTCACAAGTCATGAGAATCGCGCCCTCACTCACGCACTCACGCTCCCATTCACGAACTCTCATACCCCCCCCAACACGCGCACACACAAACACACACACACACACACACTCTCTTTTCTCTTCTTGAGGACGTATCGAGCGGGAACCTCGTCTGTGAGTCAGTTGCCAGGGGCTCTCGAGCGGGGAGCCCCCTTCTCTGTGGGGTCCGCACTCCATGTTTGGAATGCGTTCTTCCTCAGAACTCACGTCATCCTGACCCCCGGCGCGCGAGGCAATGGGCCAGCCAAAGGCCCCCCCTGATCCGTTTTCCTGGAAATCCCGGAAATCTGGCGGCGAATTCCAAACCGGCGCCCTCGCGTGGGAGATCCTCAGAGAATCAGCTCCCAGGGCCAAGCCGCTGCCCTCGCGTGGGAGATCCTCAAGTGGCCCCCTTGATCCGTTTCCGGGAAATACGAGACATCTGGCGACGAGTTCCTAACCGCCGCCCTCGCGTGGGACATCCTCAGAAAACCGGCCCCCCGAGCCTCCGCAAGGAGGCCCTCAGACGCGTGCCAGGACGCACAAGGCGTGTCCCAGTCCAGGGCTCTCGCTGTCGACATCCTCTTCCGAATCGGGATGAGGAGGGAGGACGGGAGGAGCCGCTTTGGACAGGTTTGGGGCGCCTCTGGGGCCGTCTCGGGACGATCTTTTGGGGCCTCTTGCGGCGTCTGGGGCCCTTCTGGGACGGACCAGGGGAGAGCCCGAAAAACCTACAAACACAATGTTTTGGCCTCCTGCGGCCCACGGCACCTTGGATCGGGGGAGACGCATGTGGTACACACTACTGGGGTCTTAGGTGGACCTCCCTATGGACCACGAAGCGTGACAGGAGGGGAGGAGGGAGGTTAGAGGAGGATGAGGAGGAGACGCGGGGACCGTCTCTTGGAAACGAGGACCCAACAACCCAGACCCCCGACGTAATGATTTTTTCATTACGTCGACCCCCAGAGGTCTGGACCCTTTCCCCATGACCGGCTTTGCATCCTGAGTCGTTGTTTGACGCTCCCGAGGCCCGGCGAGGGCCCCCGGAGGCCGAAAATAACCAAAAACCTCCCGTCATGATTTTTTCATTACCCGAGGGGGTCTGGGAACACAGGTTGGTTGGGAACAATGCTTTGGCCTCCCGCGGCCCACGGCACCCTGGATCGGGCCTGGACCACCCCCCCGCAGCGGCGCGCCTGGGCGCCCCCGCCCCCTGGCGCGCTCCGGAGAGGGGGCACAGCGCCGACCCAAGGGCTCCGCGCGGACGTCTCGGGGCGGCGGCGGCGACGGCGACGACGACGACGGCGACGACGACGGCGACGACGACGACGACGACGACGACGACGACGACGACGACGATGGCGGCGGCGGCGGCGGTGACGACGACGAGAGATAGCAGAACAAAAACAAGTTACATGTTTTCCCCGTGGCGTTTTGCGTGTCTGTTTTTTTTTCGTCGTACCCTACGATCAAGAAGTGCCGTCGCCCCCCAGCGAAGTTTTGGTTTTTCCAGCCGCGGCCCCAGAGCCCCCGACCCCTCCCCCAGGGGCAGCACGGCGCCCCGGACCCACTGCGGTGGCCCCGGGGGTCCAAGACCCGGGGGCGGAAAAGAGGGGGGTGATGACTAGGGGGGGGTGGATATCATGGCGTGGGCCACGATATTTCCCCAGATCTCATGGCGCCTCTTCTTATTTCATTGCGTCCCTGGCCCCCCCGCTGGGCCGCGCACATGCCGCCGGTCATGATTTGCACCCCCCCCTCTTGGACACCCCCCTCTTGGCCGCTCCCGAAAGACGGGCTGATGGGGGCCAACATCGAGGCCAAACGCGAGATCTGAAAATCCAATCCGCCAGAAGTCTGGGTCCGCTCTACTCCGCCCCTCCCCAGCGCCAGGCCGAGCTGAGGCGGTGCGCGAAAAGCCTCCTCAACAAGATCTGCCCCGACAACTGCTCCACGATCGCCAGCAGGAACAGCCGCACGGGCTTTGGCGAGCGAGGGCCGGGTAGTCCGCAGCCTCCTCCGAGGGTGTCCGCGGTGCGATCGGTTCGGCGGCTTCGACGCAGCCGATTGCGTTCTGTTGGTTCGGTTTTATCGGTTGTTGTGTCGTCCTGGCGGCACTCGAAGGGGTTTGGTGTTCCCGATTTCGGTGGCTCCCAGGTTCTCCAGCTTCCTTCGAGGTTGTTCGAGGTCCTTTGGCAGGATTTCGAGATTCTTCGAGATTATTCGAGCTTGCTTCGAGGTTCTCCAGCTTCGAGGTTCCCCAGCTTTCTTCGATGTCCTTGCTGGCGTTCCCCAGCACGAGACGGCCGCGGGAGCCCGAGGGGGGCCCAAAGAGTGTCCCAGCGCGGCCCCATGGAGGCCCGAGACGGCCCCAAGAGAGCGCCAAGGGGGCCCCACGAGGGCTCTTGGGGGAGCATCTTGGGGGGATACGGCTCCCAGCAGGGCCCCAAGAACAACCGGGGACGCATGAAGCTTCCCAGGTTGTTCTTGGCTGCCAAAGCCCTCTCAACTGGCTGCCAAAGCCCCCCCCCAAACGGCCCCGAGAAGCCCCCAGGGTCGCCCGAAAATGCATCTCTGAGGCTCCCAACGAGCTGCCCATATGCGCAACGAACTCGTGCCCTATTGGTTCTGGACGGGCCTCAGCACGCACGCCTCCACCATGTACTGTGTCCCCAGCCGGAAACCGACCCATGAGCCTTCCAGATCGCCCCACGACTGCCGAAGAAAGCCGGAAGAAGCCTCCAGATCGGACGGGGCTAGGACGAGGATAAATCCGTCGCACAGCGTCTCGGAGCGCTCGCAGAGCATTCTGGAACGCCCCGAAACGGCCGCGGCGCCCGAGGCATCCTCCAGAGCCGCGGGATCTCTCAGGAATTCCCCATGTATCCTCACCCGAACGCATCCTCGTCCTAGCTCCGTCTCGCCAACCGGCCAAAGAGCGCCGCAAGATGGCTTACGAATCCCCCAAGGTGGTCCCAGAAAGTCCAGGTACGGCCCGCTGCCTGCGGCCCCTCGGGGCGCGTCCTGGAGCCCCAGGGCGTCCCAGAACGGCCCCAAATGGGGCGTTCTAGAAAGGGCCTCGCCGTCGAGGGTAGAAGGAGTTGGCATCTCTTCCACGGCGGAAGGCGGCGGAAAGTCGGCGGAAAGCGGCGGAAGTAAAACGAGGCCGCCTCCGCCGGCGGAAGGCGGCGGAATCTCGGCGGAAGCGGGCGGAAGCGAAAGGCGACCTCCCAAGAGATGACAAGCTGTTTGGGTTCAGGGTTTCCGGAATCGGCCAAGTGGCCCCGAAGATGCGACAAAGACGCCTTCGACGAGACGACGACCACCGTCACCACCACAGCAACGACGACGACGACCATTTTGCGAACCAGTGATCTAACAAGTTGCGCTGACCTTCATGTGTTGTTCCCTCTTCCTTGAACCCGCTCGCTAAGTCCATGAATCAACACCTTTTGGCGGGGGTGTTCTTCCACCTACGAGGGGAATCAAGCCAGTTCACTCTGTGCGTGCGCACTGCACCACCTTGCCCGTCATTCGAGCTAGCGCGCCCGCGGCAGCTCACCAACTTGGACGAAGTGCGAGGAAGTCGACGACAACGAAACGCACGACGGAACGAGCTCACAAGCGACGGACGATGTCATTTTCGGCCTTTGAGAGCCCCTCTAGGAGTCAAGTTGTGCCGTAGGCAACGTTTCTTGTGGGCCACGATGCGTGTGAGGGGTGTGCTGGAATTTGCGTGTGGACGCGTGTGGCCGCCCTCATTGTTTCTGGAGGTGTAGCTCCCTGTGGGGCACGATCTGTGTGAGGGGTCTGCTGGACTGCTCGTGGGGACGCGCGGTGGCGCCCTCAGTGGTGCCGCAGGTGGCGCTCTACACGGGGCACGGTCCGTGTCAGAGCGTGCCGCATTGGGCGTGGGGGCGCATGCGGGTGCCCTCTTTGGTGCCGTAAGTCGATTTCCTTGTGGGGCACGATGCGTGTGAGCGTGCGCCATATTGATGGAGGATGAGGATGGGGGAAGGAGGAAGGACGGAGGAGGAGTGGACGCGCGGCGCTGCGGAAGCAATGAGGATGATCTAACCGCACGGGAAGGTTTGGAACAGCGAGGCACCGCCTGGCATAGAGCGACCGCGTTATGCCCCCTGCAGATTTCCGACTCTGTGGCGATCCAGCGAGATTTTCCACAGTGGCGCTCAGAGCCCCCGCAAAGCATTAAGGAGACCAGATCTTCAGCTTGCTCAGCAACGCGCGCGTGGTTCTGGTCAGTGGCTGATCTCACAAAGGGAACACAACCTGGCTGCCGGCGGCAAGTACCGCCACAGTGCCAGCCCGGCACTTTGCTTTGGGTGGCGATTGTCCGTGGGTGCGCACGGTAGGCCGCACCTTGCACATGCTCTCCCGCGTCGTGTCGGGTATTTGTTTACTGTCTTCCTCGTCTTCTTCCTTTCTTCCGTCCTTTCTCGGGCTTCCTGTGGGTCACTTTGGCCCGTCTTGAGGCCGTCTTGGGCCGTCTTGGGACTCTGATGGTCCGTCTCCGGGCACTCTTGGCCGTCTGGGGGGTGTCTTGCGGCCGTCGTGGGGCCATCTTGGGACTGCCTTGAGCCGTCGGTGTAATTGAGGCCGTCTTCGGTCCCTCTGGAGGCCCGCTTATGCCAGCTTCGGGCTCTCTTGGGGCCGTCCTGGGCTGTCTAGGGTCCAGGGGCCCGTTTCGGCTGTCGTGAGGTCTTCTTGAGCTGTCTT
This sequence comes from Prorocentrum cordatum, assembly GCA_963575745.1. NCBI lineage: Eukaryota > Dinophyceae > Prorocentrales > Prorocentraceae > Prorocentrum > Prorocentrum cordatum. The sequence goes on from CAUYUJ010005535.1 coordinate 36,043, forward strand.
TTCTGGGCCATCTCTTGGACCGTCTTTGGGACCATTTTGGAGACTTCTAGAGCCAGCTGGAGCTGACGGAGGCCCGAGAAGACAAATGAAGACGCATTCTTCCCAAAGGCTAGACTAATATCGATGTCTCTGTATCAATATATTTGTGTATATAGTGTGTATATCTATAAATGTGATTACGTGTATGCATGTAGGTAGGTAGGTAGGTAGGTAGGTAGGTAGGTAGGTAGGTAGGTAGGTAGGCAGATGGGTAGGTAAGTATGGGTGCGTTCAAGAATGTTGTTTTGACCTCTTCGCGCCTGCTGGGTTTCCCTTGTGGCACTCTCGGGCCGTCTTGGGGGTCATGTTGAGCCGCCTTCAGGCCATCTTGGGCCGGCTTGGGGCCAACTTTGGCCGTCGTGGAGGCATTTGGGGTCGTCTTAGCGGCCGTGGCCGTGGTTTCCCGCCTCGGCGGCTCTGGAAGGCTGGTTGCGCTGATCCATTTTTCCACAAGTGATCATGGCTTCGGAGCGCAAATCCATTGTTTTCTACAAGGGATCATGGCCTCTGGAGCGCGGGCCAGGCGTTTACGAGGGATCTTGGCTTCTGAAGCGCGGACCCATAGTTACCTGCGAGGGAACGGGGGGGCGATGCATGCGGGTGTATGTGTCGAGACGGGGGGGCCTTTCGAAGATCACGGAAACGCTTGTAAGACAGCCCTTGGCATTCTACTGCACCTCATACCTTGAACGGGGTCAAATATACAGCCCTTTTCAGAAGGGGGGAGGTGGAGGTGGAGAAGAAGGTGTAAACTCTTGGCAAGAAACACCCTGCTTGCCTCCAGGGTGCCGTGGGTTTCTCGGGCTTGTTTGGTCTTGCCATAGACAGCGTGACGTCCCCACACCAGAAATCGATGGGCGCCCTGTGGTCGCAGGGTTGGGTTTCTTGTTGGAGGTTTCTTGTGGTCGAGCTTCTATTGTAAAGGGAGAGGGAGGAGGTGGATGAGGAAGAGGCGGAGGAACAAGTTTTCGCGATTCTGCCACCTTGGGGCCGTCTTCGGGCCACGGAACCTGCAAAACATTTCCAGGGCGAAAACGTTGTCCTGGACGAAGTCGACATGATGTCGAAAACTTGAGCCCCTTCCCCTCAAGAAAATTGCCTCCTGCTTCCAGCCCCGAGAGAGAGAGAGAGAGAGAGATGCAAAGCCGGAAGGGAAGGTCCGAAGTCCCTGGTTGGCAGTCCTCCTCCTCCCCCTCCGCTTCTGCGAACCCGGTCGTCATCTTTGACGCTAGACACCCGGGCCCTGATTGATGAGGATGGGCAGTGACATGCTGTCTCTTGCTGCACAGAGACAGTGACGTATCCCCTGTCGACAACGGGCGTGACGGGTGGGGGGGATGGCGTCATGTCTAATTCCCACACGGCGCCATCGCGAATCGTGACGTGACTAGAGGCGTGCGGGGGGGGAGGGGGGTGGCGGAGCCGGTCACGGGCTACATCACGAGTGAGAGAAGAAAGGGTTCCCATCGCCGTGCCAGGATAGCAACGGAGGCCATGGTCAGGTCAGAGGAGGAGCTCGAGATCGTCATCCACCTCATCTTCCAGAAGGCCGGCCCCGGGGGAGACGCTGGCCCAACGAGCCCTGGCGTAGAACCACCCAGCGTAAATGGTGCTGGCCCACAGCGCTTCTCGTTTGAGGCGCGGAGTTTGCACCCAGTCCCCAAGGAGTCGAGGGGTATTGGAATCAGGCGACTAGAACGACTTGTTTTTCATGCTCCTGGTTCACATCCGCCTCCTCGTGTATGCCCCCCTACACTCGCAGCGAAGTGTCCGGGCCTGTGTTGCCTGGGCATTCTTACTCGCAGTCAAGAGCTTCGGGGTTGTTCTTCGGGCGCTCTGGAGCAGAAGTGTCCGGAGCCTTTGCCTTTGAGGCGAATGCCCGTGGTGGTGCCGGTCCTCTGTGAATGGTGCCTGGCCGGCGAGCCTGCTTTGCCTTCTCCTCTGCGCTCCCTGCCCTTTCCCTTTCGGCTAGCACCGGTCCTCCGCACGCGCTCTTCCCGCCCCTCCTCGTCGTTCGGCCGTGGCCGTCCCGCGCCCTCGCAGACCGCACGGCTTGGTGACCTGTCCCGCGGCCCCCGCCAGTGGCGCTCGGAGGGGGGCCGTTCCGCGGGCCTGCTGTGCTCCTGGCCTTTGCAGGGGGGAGGCCGAGCCCACGCCCGAGGAGTTTGCTTCCGAGGTGCCGCCGTGTGCCTCCGAGCACTCAGCGCCTCCGTGGCCGTGCCGCCACGGCGCGCAGCGGGCGCGCGCCGCGGGCGCTCTGGTCGCTGGTCGGGTCCGTGCGGCCTTCTCCTGCCCTCCCACTGTTGCGGGCAAGATTTTCATCCACGTCGACTGCGTCTTGGAGTTTCGGGCTCCCTCCCTCCGATACCAGAGGCGCCGAGGACATGGATAACACCATGTCGCCCCTAGCGGTCGGATGTTTACCAACGACCACTGCGCCGCGGCCTCTTGGCGCCCCTTCTCAGGAAGCCCAGGACGCAGTCGATGTGGATAGAAATCTTGCCCGCAGTTGTTTCCTCCCTCCTCCTCCTCCTCCTCCTCCTCCTCCTCCTCCTCCTCCTCCTCCTCCTCCTCATCCTCATCCTCATCCTCATCCTCATCCTCATCCTCATCCTCATGCTCCTCTCCTCCTCTCCTCCTCCTCCTCCTGCTCCTCCTGCTCCTGCTCCTCCTCCTCCTCCTCCTCCTCCTCCTCCTCCTCCTCCGCCAACCTCTCTCCGCCTGCCTGCCTCCGGCCGCGTCGCGCGCGCCGTGCCGGTGGCCTCCTCCTCCTCCTCCTCCTCGCGCCCGGAGGAGCCGTTGGGGGGCCCGGGCCCCACAGAGCTCCGCATCCCCTCCAGGGCTTGGCGCGTGACCCTGGGCCCAATTGGATCGTCTCCTCGCGCGCCTTCAGGCCCCAAGAGGGCCCCAAGACGGGCCAACCGTTACCTCTCTTTTACAGCTCCCCCGCTCCTGAGGTGTATGGCGAAACGCCACAACGACTGCGTCACGCAGTGCCTCTTGTCGGCTTGTATGATTCAGATCAGATATTGAGCTCGGCAGAATGTATTATGATTATATTGAGAGCCGGTCAAGAACAGCTGGCGGCACTGACAGCATCCGTCGCCGGGCTGCATGCCATGCACGGCCATTTTTGTGCACGGAGCCTTTTGGGAAGCAAGTATAGAAACATGCCGCCATTGCAAATACCAGTACCTTGGGATGGAAAAAAAAAAAAAACAAAAAAAAAAAAGGGCCCCAAGACGGGCCAAGAGAAGAGGGCCTGCAGGGGCTCAGCGGGCCCTGGAAACGACAGGCTCGTTTTTTACCGCTTCCGTTTTGCCGTGTTTTGTGGCCGGTTCCGACGCCGTCTTTGTTACCGGTTCCGTGGCCGTTGTTTGACCGGTGCCGGCTCCGGTTCCAATCCTGGAGCCGTTTTTTGTTGCCGCTTCTGGTCGCCGTTTTTGTTGCCGCTTCCATTTTCCAGGGACATTTTTTTGGGAAACGGTGAAAAAATGGCCCTGCCGTTTCCGGGGCCTACAAAGTCCACTGCGGCTGCCCGCAGCCTGGGGCGATGATGCTCCGAGTTACTTTTTAGCCTCAAGTCGGGCCTGCCCCCTACAGGGGGATTTTCGACGAAAAATATAAAAGATACCCCAAAGATACTCAAAAAATAGTCCAAACATAGCCTGGGGACTATTTTCCAAAATATTTGTTGACCTTCTTGGGGTATTTTTTGGGGTATTTTTAATTTTTCGTCGGCAATCCCCCTGTAGGGGGACACGCCCGACAGAACTTCCGCCTCGATCACCAGAGCGGATTTTGAGCACGCAGGAGGTACCGAAACGGAGAGGTTTTCGCGTGTGGGGCCCTGGGAGGCGATACTCGGTCGACACCGTTCCGATACTTCTCTGGGTGCTCGAGGGCATGTCTGGGATGTGGTCCTCAAGTACGATGGGAGCAACATGAGCCTGGGGTTAAGCCGCGCCTTGCCCCCCTCCCCACCCTTGCTCTGATTGCCACGGGGCTCGCTTGCGCGCGTGGGGGGAGAAGTGCTGCCGCGGTCGCGGCCTACGAGATCGAGTGAGTGCTGCAGACGCGGCGGAGAGGCCTCCTGGACTCGGGCACCTGGCTCCTGGATGAGCGCGCGGCGTGACACGAGGTCGAATTCTGAGAAGGCGGGCGCAAGGGGTGGGCACAAGACGCCTCCCCCAGCTGCAGGTCTGACGTGTCCGCGCCATGGCGTTGGCTGCGATATAGTTTTATCTAGTATGTGTATGTATATATATATATACATACGTATATAGAAAGAGAGAGAGAGAGAGATAAAGAAAGAGAGAGAGAGAGAGAGAGAGAAGCAAACAACAAAACAAAGAAAGAGAGAGAGAGAGAGAGAGACAGAGAGAGAGCGTGAGAGAGAGGGAGGGAGACATGCAGGCAGGCAGGCAGGCAGGCAGGCAGACAGATAGACCGACAGACAGACCGACAGACAGGCGACAGACAGACAGACAGACAGACAGACAGGCAGGCAGGCTGGCAGGCAGACAGACAGACAGTCTGAGCAGAGAGAGCGCACGCGGTGGCGGCCGAGGCAGGGCGCCAAACAGCAGGCAATCGGCTGCGCACGTAGGAGGCCAGGCAAGCTGTCGCTGGATCCAGGGGCCGCCGAAGGTCGGGGGACCTCCTCCTCCTCCTCCTCCTCCTCCTCCTCCTCCTCATCCTCCTCCTCATCCTCATCCTCATCCTCTTCCTCCTCCTCCTCCACGTTCCTGGGTGCGTTCAATGGGACCCTCTTGCTGCTGCGCCACTGCTGCCGTGCCTCTGCTGCGGGCGGGCCATGGGCTCGTCCGGGCGTGTCGCGCGTCAGCCGTCGTGGCGCGCCGTCGGGGTCGCGGCAGGCCGCGGGCGGGTCGTGAGCGCACCGCAGTCGGGGCCACCGCTGGGTCGGTGGACGGGCCTCCGCGCATGCGCGGGCGGGTGTGGCCACAGGGCAGCGGGAGACATGAGCGCAAGGGGGGCGCGGGCGAGGACGGGCCCGGCCCAGCCAGGCGGCGCCGTGAGTTGCGCTCCGCGTGGCTCCCGGAGCTCTGGAGCCCTTCCCTTGGGCTTGGCATCGCTCGGACGTGTGCATTTGTCCTTCGGCGGGGACCATCTAGGAACATCCTGGATCATTTGGCGGAAAAAACCACGCACGAAATCAGCAAAAAACACAGGAAGCGGACGTCCGAGCGATGGCCAGTGGACATGCTGCTGGTAAGCCTCGGGAGGATGCCGGCAGACAGGGATAGGGTTGAACTTTCCGCCAGGGCTCTGTCTGTGAGCAGACGACGTTGCTGAGCCGTAGTCTCGGTAGCTGCCCCTGGACGTGCTGCTTCCTCCCGAGCCGTTGTGTGATGCTCCCGGGGCCGGGCGAGTGCCACGCAGGCCGGCACACGGCCAAACGCATCCCGTCGCGCTTCTTTCACAACGCGAGGGGGCACGTGGGGACAGTCCGGATATGTTTTACTCGCAAGTTACAGATCCATTTTAGTTGTCACTCGCGGGGCCCTCAACGCCACCGTGTGCGCCTTCGGGCTGCTGCGCGGTGCCCCGAACATGGGCGTCGGACGACCCGCCCGAGCGGAACGAGGAAAACGCGCCGTAGCCGTAGGGACGGCTAAGGACCGTCGGGGGTCCCCTCGGCTACCCCCACTCAGGGAGGGGGAAGATGGCGAGGCGGAGGAGGAGGAGGATAACGAGGAGGAGGAGAAGGAGGAGGTGGAGGAGGAGGAAGAGGGGGGATGGCACACAGGAGGAGGAGAGGGTCTGGGCGAGCAGCAGCTGTAGGTGGAGGAGAAGGATGCTCGGCCCTGGCCCACCCTTTGTGGCAGGCCCTCGCGGAGCCCCACTACTGCGAGACCTATGTCGAGCTCGTGCACGCCCTCAAGGGGGAGATGCCCGAGTTCCCGAAGGCGGACGGTGGCAAGCCGTTGACCTTCAAGGCTACCTGGGCGGTGCCGCGGCACAGGGCCTGGGTTCAATGTTCTGCCACGCGCACCACTTTCATTAAACTTGTGTGTAGCGTATGGTGCACAGCTCCATCAGGAAGTGTGTTGATGCACACGTGTGCTTCCATACCATTCCAAAAGAAAAGTCCTCTCCTTTGGCGCGTCCTCGCGTTCGGCGGAAGCCCGCGGAAGGCTGTCGGCAGCTGGCGCAAGTAAAACGACGGCGGGTGCGCCAGCGGAAGGCCCGCGGAGGAGAAAGTGGTTCGCCGATATCAGGAAGTTTGACTAACGTTCCTCACCAGCTTCGCGGATCCCTCAAGTTCTGGCATGGACCAGGGTTTGAGCACCAGATGTGCGTTGCAGCTGTTTACAGGCCAGGCGGCCGAGACACGTTCGGGTCTGTTCATTCGTCGCGTGAATGTTCGCTGCGCAAGCAAAGGTTTCACATACGGGCGCGCCTGTTGCAGGTTGATCCTTGCGTGGCTCAGGGTTTGCTCGGTGCATTTCAGTGTTATCGTCGCTCGTCGCAGGGGAGTGTGTTTGTTTTGCGGCGGGATGTATCCCCGCAGTCTTGGCCTCTTGGTGTGCTGAAGTCCAAAGTTCGCTCGAGATATCCTTACAATCTGCGTTGAAAGCCGAGGGGCCCAAACCACCAAAGAGGCAAACCGTTCAAGACCTCCCTTCAATCGAGCCGCCTTGGGATGCTGACATCAGCGCCTCGCCAAGAAATAGTTTGAGACATCCCCGCAATCTGGGCGCGAACGGGCCCGTGAACACACCCTGGCGGCTCCCTCTTGGGAGTGCCGAAACCAGCGCCTCGCTCGAAACATCCTAATTTACAATCTGTTCCGAAAGCAGATGAACCTGGACATCGAATCAGGCACACGGTTTGAGGTATCCGTGCGTTTTGGACGCGAACGGGCCAGTGAACACATTCTGGTGGCCCCTCCCCCAACCAGCGCCTCGCCTGAGACAGTCTCACACTCTGTTCTGAAAGCAGACGAGTCTGGGCACCCAAACAGGAAACTGCTTGAGACATCTCCAAAGGCTGGGCGCGAAGGGGCCAATCAACATTCCCTGGCGGCTCCTCCTTGGGAGTGCTGAAGGCAGCGCCTCGCTCGAGACATCCTCACAATCTGCTCTGAAAGGAAACGGGCCTGGGCACCGACACGGGCAATCCTTGAGACATCCCCACAATCTGGACGCAAGCGTGCCCGCGCAACCACCCTGGCTGCTGCCCTTATGGGCACTTGGGAGTGCCGAAACCAGCTCCTCGCCTGATACATCCTCGCAATCTGCGAGTCTGAGCGTGATAGATTCTGAGTACGAATGACTACTATGTAGGTGAGTGGGTCTGCGTGTGAGTCAGTGTGAGTACGGGTGGGTCTCAGGGTGAGTGAGGCAGAGCGCAAGCGAGTCTGAGTTTGGATGAAACTGAGTATGAGTGGGTCTGCGTGGCTTGTTATGAGTGAGAGTGGTTCTGAGCGTGAGTAAGTCAGAGCGTGAGTGAGTCTGAATATGGTGGGCGACTCTGAATGCGATTGAGTCTGCGTGTGAGTGATGGTCTGAGCGTGAATGGGTCTGAGTTGATTGAATATAGATGCGAAGGAGTACGAGTAGAAGTGGGTATGCGTGTGATTGCTTCTGAGTGCGATCAGGTGTGAAGGTGACAGACCCGTCCTGGGGATATGAGGAATAAGGAAGAGAAGAGGAGGACAAGGAGAGGAGGAGCAGGAGAAGGAGGAGGAGGACAAGGAGAGGAGGAGGAGGAGGAGGCGGAGGAGGAGGTGAGACAGCCGGCGGCGTCTAAGTAATGACGCACACCCCGTCTTAGGATGTGAGAAACGAAGAAGCTCTCGCCGCCCCTGCTGCGCCCGGGAACGAGGAGGGGGAATATTTAGAGCAGTAGGGGGAAGAGGAGGAGGAGGAGGAGGAGGAGGAGGAGGAGGAGGAGGAGGACAAGGAGGAGGACCCCACCCGCCTCTCCACCCCCTCCGCCTGGCCGCACCCCGTCGCCCCCCCAGGCGGCCCTGCTTAACGTCACCCAGGAGGAGTACGAGGCCCGAGGGCTGCCGCGGCCAGCCTCCACTCGCACAGCCTCCGCCGCAGCAGCCGGCCTCCTCCCCCGAGTAGGAGAAGGGGAGGGAGGAGGGGGGGGGAAGTCCTCCTCCTCGTCCTCCTCCTCCTCCTCCCCCTCCTCCTCCTCCTCCTCCTCCTCCTCCTCCGCTTGCCTCCTCCTTCGCCTGTCTCCTCCTCCTCCGCTTGTCTCCCCATCCGCTGGGTTCCACGAGGAGGCGGGAGATCCTTCTGCTGGTGACCCCCATCGGCACTGGTCGGAACAGGGCGGTGGGAGCGCATCCCTTTGGGCAGCGCCACCAGACCCTGAGATCCGACGCTGCAACAAAACATTCGTCGTGAGAAATCACGACTGCAGACCCCAGGACCCCATCTTTCTGCGTCATCTTTCGAGCCGGATCGATCTGTGAGGGTCCCGGGGCCCGAACCAAAGGCGAAAACGCCCGGCTCGATAAAATTGAGACGCCAGGATCTCAGGGGACCCCCAGAGTTCTCGACTTCCCTCCCCCGACGCCCCGCCGTGCGTCCCGAGCGCCTGCCTCGCTGCCCCCCCAGACCTGGCGAGGGCCCCCATGGAGGCTGGGAACGACCACAGGACGATATATATATATATATATATATATATATATTCAAGAGTACTTCAAAGATAGTCTAGAGGACGATATATATATATATATATATATATATATATATATATATATATATATATATATCGACCACCAGGAACGATGTTCAAGGAACGATATATATTCAAAGATAGTCTAGTACTTCAAGGAACGACCACAGGACGATATATATTCAAGAGGACGATGCTTCTACTATTTCTGCCACTTGTTTGGGTAGTTGTTTGACTACGCCTCCACTCTGCCTGTAGGGCGACACGCCCGACCCAAGTCTGGCTCGAAGGGCGCGGCGGCGCCGCCCTCCCTCCCGGCCGAGACGGGGCCTCCTCTTGGAGCTTCGCTTCCGCTCTCCGCTCGCCCCCCCCGCCGTGCTGGAGGGAGGCCCGTGGCGCCGAGCTCTCCGCGCGGCCGCTTGCCGAGTGCTCGGCCCCTTCCTTAGGTCGGGCCTGTCCCTCTGCAGGAGGAATAGTCCAAAATGGTATTTTAAAAAAAAGCATGGGGATGACTTTCAAACTGGTTTTGACTATGTTGGATTATTTCTGGAGTCTGTTTCATTTTTCTCCCAAAATCCGCCTGTAGGAAGACATGCCCGACCTAACCCTTCCCTCCTCGGCGGGGGCCCCAGCCGCGGCAGGGCACCTCCTGGGAGGAAAAGGCACCCATGCCGCTCATCGGCCACGCGCAGAAGGGGGTTATGTCGGAAGGGGGAAGGCTCCTTAGAAGCACCCCTGCTTCTTAGAAGGCGCGGGCCTGGTGTGGATGCAAGGCCCGCGCCTTCTCAGAAGCAGCCCCCTTCGAAGACGCCTCCCCCCCCCAGCTTCCCCTACCCCCCTGTGCGCACCCATACCGCTCCACTCGCCGCGTCTTCGCCTTCCTGGGCCTCCTGGGAGGCCCTCGTCGCCGCCGCTGCGTTCGCCTCGAAATCCTGGTCCGAACGCACCCCGGGAGATGTCCGGGGGGCAGCGGTATCGGTCACCTCTTGGTGTCCCCAGGGGCCCCGCCCCCCGCGCGCGGGCCCCCGTGGCCGGAGCCGGCTCGGGTGCTCCGAAGCCCGACAGGGCGAGAAGTCAGGAGACTCCGCATCCCGAGACCCCTTCGCGTCGTGGAAAAAAAATCGCGACGGGACTTTGTTTACGGTAGGTTTGCGTCGTGTCGACCGGCGGCGACCCCAGCGCGGGCGTTCAAGGTTGAACGCCGCCGGCGGCCCAGAATCGATCGATGTGGAACGATCGGACGTTGCGGAGACGGCCGATCGTTCAAGGTTGAACGATCCAGCGCGGTGTCAAAAACCAACGCTGGGGTCGACACGGCACGGACCTGCCGTACCCATTGTCGGCCTCGGGGGGCCCTTGCCGGGCCTCGGGGCCGCCACGAACCGAGATTCAGGACGAAGAGCCGGTCCCGGAGAAGGGCTCCAGACCACCGGGGGTATCGACGCTGTCAAAAAGATTCGCGACTTCTCCTCCTCCTCCTCCTCCTCCTCCTCCTCCTCCTCCTCCTCCTCCTCCCCTCCTCCTCCTCCTCCTCCTCCTCCTCCTCCTCCTCCTCCTCCTCCTCCTCCTCCTCCTCCTCCTCCTCCTCCTCCTCCTCCTCCTCCTCTTCGAGGGTCCTGGACCACGGGGCCTGACGGTGCGGACGAGCCCAAGGGCTGCCCATCGGCCCCGCAGAAAGATGGCCCAAGGGGCCTCCAAGACGGTGGCACCATAGCCAGGGACGTCCACAGTCCGACTCCGACTTCAAGGTCCATCCGATGCGGCCCGGCAGGAACGGATCCCCTCTATCGGGCCTGCGGGGGCCGATCCCCATCCGCGATCCCAAGCAATCCGATCCCGATCCAGCTCCGCGCCCAGGCGCGATCCGGAATGCTTCCGATCCGACGTGGTGTCAAGTCAATCCTTCCCGAGAGCCACATTTTCAAAGCGACCCGCCCTCCATAGTCGAAATGGTTGCTGGTTTGAAGGTGAATGCGCTCAGCGCCAAGGCGACAGCAACATCTTGAAACCGGCCCGCCCTCCAGGCTTCAAACTGTTGCAAGGCTTGTTATACCCACTGGCGCGGTACTGAAGCGAGAGCAACAAGCGAGAACGAAACGATGACATCCTTGAAGTGGCGGTACACTTTTAAAACGAATGCACGCGGTGCCAAGGCGAGAGCCACATGTTGTGGATCACCCGCCCTCCACCCTTGAAGCCGTTGCAAATGTCAAGCCTCAGGATCACACATGGTGAGAAAAGGTCTCAGGCGAAACGCCCGGCCTGCCCGACCGACGCGTGTGGTGGTGCGACGGGGACGCGTCAATTGTCAGGAAAGGGATGGTCGGGGGAGGGGGAGGGACGATAGGGCAGAGTTTCTGCTGGCGCAGGCGCAGAGTTTCTGTTGGGGGAGGTGGCTTTGGGAGGCCCCGGGGCGATCCAGAGGCAAAGGGGGCCGAGAGGGAGGAGGAGGAACATGCCGAGGCTCCTGCTCTCCCCGGTCCTCCTGTCATTTGCTCCTGCTGCCCCCTCTGCCTGGCCTGCCCATCTCCACCTCCCTGCCCTCGGAGGAGCAAGACAGCATCAGCAGAGACTCTCGAAGGACCGTTCGGACTTCTAGAATCTGCGCTGGGCTCCCCCCTGGCAGCGCCTCCAACGCAGCGTCAGGCAGCGGGGCCCAGCGCCGAACGATCCGCGCGGAGTCTCGGAAGTGTGCGGTCGTGCTGGTTGCTCTTGCTCTGCGCTTGGTTTCCTGCTCCCGCTCTCTTCCCCGTCTGCATCGCACCCAGACCTTCGACGTCGCAGTGCTTCGACAACGTTGACCCCCAGAGGTCCATGGAGCCCTTCCCGGGGCCGACTCTTCTGCCCGAGTCGTATTCGGATGGGCTCGGGGCCTGGTGAGGGCCCCACCGAGTTCGAGAAAGGCCAAAAAGCACCCCGTCGTGATTTTCGTTGGGGGCTTCACTTCGAGAGGAGGTCCAGGCAGACTCGCAACCTCGCTGCATTCAGGCCATGACCAGCAACACGCTGCAGCCGACCGAGGAGGAAAAGGCCACCAAAGACGCCGAGGAGGGCTTGGCGGAGCGAATGGCGGAAGGCAGTTGTTCTTACGCGGGTTGCGACGGCCAGCCAGACACCCCGGAGCTGGTAGCTTAGTTGCCTCGGTACGCACGTCTTGATCTGCAACACGTACCGTGCTCAAAACGTCCGTGCCATTACGTTGCGTGTTGGCTCAACGTGTTGGCCCGCGTTTTGGCGAACGTATCTCGTCGGACCTGCGTTTTCAGGATGTGTGTTGAGCTCCGGATCAATACGCTACGTGTTGCGTGTTGCGTATCGGGGCAGCTAAGGCTGGTAGTCGTCGCTTGCCTCCCCCATCTCTTTCGAGGCTGCGGGTCAACGCGGGGGGCCCATCGGCTTCGGCTGGGGGGGCCATCCGATTTTTTTGTAAGGACGCGGTGCGGCTGTGCAACAGCGGCGCACCGCGCCGCCACGACAGACCCCCGCTTCAAACAACAGTGTCGAGCCATGGGCTTCCCCGGTCTGATGCAGCGCTCGGGCAGCGCGCTTGACTGTGACCGCATGGCTGCTTCGAGTGCTCGGGTGCTCGCTTCGACCACCCTGACGCTGCTCACTGAGCCTAGAGTGCTGCCCGTGAGGCAAGAGCATGAAAGCCGAACGGGCTGAGCAGATTACCATCCGACCCAGTCTCTCCATGGACTGGTCGGGTGCACATGGACGCTCGGAAGCAGAGGTTTCGGGCGGCGCAGGCAGAATCACTGATGTCCCTGGCCCTCATGGTGAGCGACGAAATCCTTGGACCACATACCTTGCGGCTCCCCGAGCGCAGCTGGGCCAGGGAGGCCGGGGGGCGGGCCAGAACATCACAGCGCTGGCATCTCCGTTCGCCCCTCGGGAGGGGAAGTGGTACAGCTCGCGCTGGCAGAAGACAGCAACTCCCTCGATGGTCCCGTCTCGGGACCGTAGGAGCAGCGGATGGGGCCGAGAGGTTTGGAGGAGGAGGAACGGGGGGAGAAACGGGGGAGTAAAGACGGGAGAAGGGTGAAGGGCAGGAGAAAGACGCAGACCCCCGACGTCATGATTGTTTCACAACGTCGACCCCCAGACACTTGGACCCCTTCCCAGGGACCGGCTTTTCATCACGAGGCGTTTTTCGACGGTCCCGAGGATCGGCACAGGCCCCCGAGAGGCCGAAAACGGCGAAGAATTTCCCGTCATGGTGTTTTCTGTCACAACGCGAGGGGGTCTGGGGAGGAGCGGGGGAAGGGCAGATAGCATGCATATACGTTTGTCTATCCGTATATCTGTAATATGAATGTATGTGTGTATGCATGCATGCATGCATGCATGCACGCACGTACGCATGCACGTATGTATGTATGTATGTATGTATGTATGTATGTATGTATGTATGTATGTATGCATGCATGCATGCATGTATGTATGTATGTATGTATGTATGTATGTATGCATGCATGCATGCATGTATGTATGTATATATGTATGTATGTTTGTATGTATGCTTGTATGTATGTATGTATGTATGTATGTATGTATGTATGTATGTATGTATGTATGTATGTATGTATGCATGTAATTAATGTATGTATGTGTGTTTGTATGTTTGTTTGTTTGTATGTATATATGCATGCATGCATGCATGCATGCATACATGCATGCATGCATGTAATATAATGTAATGTAATGCAATGTAATGTAATGTAATGTAATGTAATGTAATGTAATGTAGTGTAATGTAATGTATTGTAATGTAATGGAATGGAATGTAATGTAATGTCGCATCATGTACTGTACTGTAATGTAATGTATGTACGAATGCATGTATGTATGTATGCATGCATGCATGCATGCATGTACGTATGTATGTTCACATGACATACAGTCTACCACCTCAACATCGCAGGCTTCGGGTTACATCGTCGGCGGTTGCATGGAGGGAGAGGCGGGAGGGCGGCGCGGTCAAAGGGGCTAGCGCGTCGGGGGCGGCTTTCTGAGATGGCGGGGGGGGTCTCGGAAGCCAGGTCCTCCTCCTCCTCCTCCTCCTCCTCCTCCTCCTCCTCCTCCTCCCCCTCCCCCTCCCCCTCCTTCTCCTCCTCCTCCTCCTCCTCCTCCTCCTCCTGCCTGAGGTCCGACGCATCCGACGCTCCATCAACAATTGGAGCGGGCGGCTGTTGGCTGTCTTCGGGCCTCTGGGGGCCCTCGCCCAGCCTCGGGACCGTCCAAGAACGGCTCTCGGGACGAGAAGCCGGCCTTGGGGAACCCAGGCATGCGACGTCCCGATTCTTTCAGGACGGCGTCCCTGGAAGTCCCGACCCTGTCCCCGGGACCGGTTCCTCGTCCTGAGTCCTTCTTGTTGACGGTCCCGAGGCCCGACGAGGGCCCCCCCGGAGCCGAAAATAGTCGAGAACCTCCCGTCCTGACTTTTCCACGACGCGATCATGTCTGGGAAGTGGTCGCCCACCCACCCACCCACCCACCACCCACCCACCCACCCTCCTCCTCCTCCTCCTCCTCCTCCTCCTCATGTTCCTCCTCTTCCTCCTCATCGACCTCCTCCTCCTCCCCTCCTCCTCCTCCTCCCTTCCTCCCTCCTTCCCTCCCTCCCTCCCCCCCTCCTTCCCTCCCACCCACCCACCCAGACCTCTGGGGCCCGGCCCGTGCGTCGAAGGAGTTGGAGCAGCCCCGATGTCCCGGGGCGCTTCTCGGAGGGGCCCGCGGGCTCCCAGGAGGAGGCCTCTTCGGGCGGGGCTGCAGGGCGAGGGCGAGCCCGTTCCGGAGCGTGCCGGAGCGCCCTCTCAGAGCGTTCCCGAACGCTGCGGGAAGGCCGCGACGCCCGAGACATCGTCCAGAGCCCCGAACCATCAGGGGTGAATCGGGTCAGGGCTCACTCGGGTTCGTTCTTCGGAAATCGAAACCCGAGGTACCCCGGGCCTCGGAACTACCCCGGATAATTCGGGCGTCCAGAGCCTCGAATCATCAGGGGCAATTCGGGTCAGGGCTAACTCGGGTTCGTTTTTCGGGAATCCGAACCCGAGTTACCTCAGGCCCGAGTTGCCCCAAATAACTCGGGCGCCCGAGGCATCGTCCAGAGCCGCCAGCTCTCGGAGATTCTCGATGTATCCCCACCCGATGTCGCCCTCGTCCTGGCTCCGTCCTGCCTCTGGGAGGCCAGGAGTTATGAGAAAAAATCCCAGAGTCCTCGCGCGGCGCGCAATAGTTGCATTGTCTAGTCTACACGTCATCTCCGCAAGCTATAGGTTGACGTTCGCGCGGCGATGCTCTGGCGTCAGTCCGACGTAAACCCGACGTAATTCCGACGGAATTCGACGTGAACCCGACGAAATTCCGACGTCATCCGACGTGAACCCGACGTACAGCCGACGTGGATCCGACGGTCATCGGGTCTCGAGTTGCCGCGCGAGGCCTCGAGGATTTTCTTCACGACAGGAGTGCCTCTTGGAGGCCCCGTGCCTTCTCGGAAGCCCCCTCCTCCTTCTGAGAACCCTTCCCCCCTCCTCCTACCCCCTCTGCGAGCGTTGCCATGCTGCGTGGGCCAAAAAAATGAGGGGGGGGGTCCAGGTACTCGGTTTGTTCTCTCGGGGGCTGCTTGCATGCGTGGAGAAATCCAGGATTTGTTGCTGATGCGCTCTTTTCCCCATAAGATATCGTAGATCTCTTCCCCGGGGCCCAGCCGGCTCCGCATCCCGAGCCGTGTTCTGACGGTCTTTCGGGGGCCCCGCGGGGGGCTCCTCGAGTCCGAAGGGCAAGACCTCTCCCGCAGTGCTCTGCAGGGCGGGCGCGGCCGCAAGAGGCCGTCGCACGGCAAATCACAGCCCTGAGAACCCCGCGCGCGAGATGCACCCGACCCAGACAGGATCGCGTCGTAAAGAACTCAGGACGGGAGTTTCTTGACTGTTCTCGGCCCGCCGGGGCCCCCGCCGGGCCTCGGGACCGTCAAAAAGGGACTCAGGATGAAAAACTGGTCCCGGGGAAAGGGTCGGGACTTCCAGGGACGCCGTCCTGAAAGAATCGGGACGTCGCATGCCTGGGTTCCCCAAGGCCGGCTTCTCGTCCCGAGAGCCGTTCTTGGACGGTCCCGAGGCTGGGCGAGGGCCCCCAGAGGCCCGAAGACAGCCAACAGCCGCCCGCTCCAATTGTTGATGGAGCGTCGGATGCGTCGGACCTCAGGCAGGACGTCGCATGTTCGGGGAGGGGAAACCCAGAGCACCCCGAACGCAGCAGCTTCTCCAACGGCCGCGGGAGGCCACCGCGCAGCGCGCGGAGCGAAGAAGTGCAGGATATACCCCGACGAGAAAAGCCACGGCCTCTTGATGCGCGCCCCCGCAGTGTGTCCACGGAACTTCTCACCTTGATCTATTCCACGACGAGGGGAGGCCCGCCCCCCCTCGTCGTCGTCATCGTCGTCGTCGTCGTCATCCTCGTCGTCGTCGCGATCCTGCGAGAACGCCCGAGAACCTCGGACCTCGAACCTCGAACCTCGAGCCTGTCGTCCCCCCCTGAGCCGACGACGACGACGACGACGACGACGACGACGACTTCCGCGAAACTTCCCACCTTGATTGCTTTCCACGACGAGAGGAGGTCTGCCCCCTCTTCGGGTGTGGTGTTCGGCCCACGCTCCGGCGCCTTCGGCGGCGGCAGGGCGGGAGGACCTGGGGCAACCCCCTGAGCGTCCTCGCTGAGGCGCGGTGTTTTTTGGAAACGACCCCGAGGCACATGCCAAGACACACCCTGCTTGCCTCCAGGGTGCCCTGGGTTTCTTGGGCTTCGATGGTGTCGCTAGGGAAAAAAGGCGTGGCGTCCCCATGTCAAAACTCATTGGACGTCCTGGGGTCTCAGGGTTGGGCTTCTTATGGGAGGTTTCTTGTGGTCGAGTTCCTATTGTTTCCGAAGCGACGAACATTTCGCGTGAGCGCCCGCCTGCGAGGAGCTGAGGTTCCTCATGGACAACAAGAAAAAGAAGCTGCTCGCGAACATGAAGTTCATCGGGCACCTCTTCCTGAGGGATCTGCTCGGAGGACCGGGGCGCCCGCTCCTCTGGACTTTTTCTCCTGCCCCCTCCGCACACAAAAAACAGACGGGCCCAGCCCGCCCGACCCCGAAAAATGGGCAGGGGCGTTCGAGGTTGAGGAGGTGCGCGAGGAGGGGTAAGGGCGAGGGGCTGTGCGAGGAGGACGAGGCATTCGAGGTGGAGGAGGAGGAGGAGAGGATGAGAGAGGAGTGTGTCGGAGGGACGGGGATGAGGTGTGCGAGGAAGAGGGGGAGGAGGAGGAGGAGGAGGAGGAGGAGGAGGAGGAGGAGGAGGAGGAGGAGGAGGAGGAGGAAGGGATGAAGGCTGGGCTGCAGGTCCAAGAGCAACACGGCGGCTGGTCCGCCTGCGGAGGCCGGCGGAGGGCTGGCGGAAGCAGGCGCGAGGCGCCAATATGTCTGGAACGCGCGCTTCCATTACCAGCCGATAGCGATTGCCGCCCCTTTTCCCCCTCCCCCCCTCCCCCCTCCCCTCCCTCCTCCCCTCCTCCTCCCCTCCTCCTCCTCCTCCTCCTCCCCTCCTCCTCCTCCCCCTCCTCCTCCTCCTCTCCCTCCCTCCTCCTCCTCTCTCCTCCTCCTCCTCCTCCTCCTCTCCTCCTCCTCCTCCTCCCTCCTTCTCCTCCTCGTCCTCCTCCTCCTTCTCCTCGCACTCTTCCCCCTCATTCCCATTCTCCCTCTAGTCCCTCCCCTCCTTCTTGGGCCCCCTTCGGCCCTCACCCGCCCGCGAGGCTCTTCCGTGTTAGTTCTTTGGTGTTCTGGAACGTGCGTTTTCGGAACCCAGCTGATCTTGACTCGTGATTCCCACGGCTCCTCTCTCAATCCCAGGCCCCCAGGGGTTTTTAAAGGTGTTCTTGGCCCAAACAGATGCCAATCGGATTGTTGCGGGATTCCTGAAGGTTTCCTGCACGAAGACTTTTAGAGAGCCCGTAAAAAAAGGATTCCTGACAATTTTGAAGGTTTCAAAATGATCGAAGGATCCACGCGGGATTATAGATATACCTACAGGATGCGTGCAGGATTATCTCGTGTCCTTGAAGATTATGTTCTGATCCGTGAGGATTCCGCATGATTCCCGAGGATCTGTTCCCAGAGTGGTTCCTGAACGATTCCTGGCGATTCCTGAAAGATTTCTGCTGATTTTTTGCAGGAGTCTTTCAGACCTCCTGAGTGCTCCAGAATATCCAAGAGTCGTGCGACGTTTCGCCGTCCCCCAGAAAAGATGAAGGGGGGAAATGAGAAGGGGCGGGCATTCTCTCCAGGCTCGGAAGTCCCTTGGCTTGCTGAGAAGCTTTCCAAGCCTGCCCCGAAGATCTCGGAAGGGACGATGGCTTCTAAGATGTCCCGCCGCCTTCTGAGAAGGCCTTCTCCTTCGCACTTCCCCCCCCGCTCGCCGCCGAGAAGCGTTTCGGGGCCTTTGGGGAACCCTCTGGAGGCCTTCTGGAGGCCTTTTGGGGGCCTCTCCAGGCGTCTGGCGTTCTCGGGGGTCCTCTTGGGCCGGAAGGCTCGGAAGGTCAGTTCGGGCTGCTTCGCTTGGGCAGCTCTCTTTGGGCCCTGTTGGGGCTCTCCTGGGCCCGCTTGGGCGCCTCTCGGGCAGTCGTGGGGCCCACTTCGGCAGTCGTGGGGCCCTCTTAGGGGCTTCTTCGGCTGTCTGGGAGCGATCATTGAGGCCTCGTGAGCCATCTTGGACGCTGTTGAGACCAAACACGCGGATATGTTCAAAGTATACGTTTCCCCACGGGATCTGGACGATATTTGTTTCCCGGGGCCCTTTCGGGGGTCGTCTTGGGGTCCTCTTGGGGCATTTTTGCAGCGTCTTGAGCAGTCTGAGGCTATCTTGGTCGTCTTCCAGAACTCCGATGCGTTCTGGAGCCCTGCTTGAGCAAGTGTAGCTATGTTCTTGGGCGTCGTGGCGGCCACAGTGTGTAGAAATGGAGGATCTGGAGGCCCCAGGGGGCCTTGATGAGCTCGGCCCCGACCCTCGACGTCGTGATTTTCTCACAACATCGACCCCAAGAGGTCTAGACCCCTTACCCTGGACAAGTTGTTCATCCGGAATAGGTGTTTGACGGTCCCGAGGAAGGCCCCCAGGAGGCCGAAAACAGTGGAAAACCTCCCGTCGTGTTTTTTCTGTCACCCAAAAAAATCGCGAGGCGGTCTGGGGGGCACCCTCCAAGCCCCCCGGGCCCCCCCCCTGGGGGTTTCCCCCCCTAATCGAGCTCCCACGTCCCAAGGGAGGGAGGGGCACAGCCAATCCTCTCGCACGCTTGTGCACCCCCCGCGAGCGGGGTCGGCGGATTGCTGCAGGATCCCCCGGGAGTCCTCAGGATCCGGGAGGATTTTGGCTCTTGAGGACTCCAGAATCATTCTTGGAGGATTCCTGCGGATTCCTACCGTATCGTGCCGGTGCCTGCAGGATGCCTCAATATCCTTGCAGGACTCGCAATCATGCCGGAAAGATTTGTGAAGTTACCCAAGGATTCCAATATGATTCCCGAGGGGTCCTGTGGATCCCTGAAAGATTCTTGAAGATCCCTGCGAGGTTCCTGAATGATCAGTGAGGATTCCTCGGGATTCCTGTCGGGCCGAACGAAAGGGGGGGGATAGGGAAAGGGGGGGTTACGAAATCTGCTGCATGCAGCCGGTTTCGGCCCTGCCGCTGGGCCCATTCCTCGATACATGGGCTCCTCCCGGCACCGGGAGGCGCTGGGAAAATCAGCTGCGTGAGCTGATTCTCTACCCTACCTACCCTTTGTTATCCCCCCCCTTTCGTTCCCCCCGATCCTGGGGATTCGTTGCTCTCCCCACCCTCCCCTCCGACGACGAGTCAGTTGACGACTCAGCTCGGGGTGCCAACGATATCGCTCGGCGGTTCCCCCCGGGAATTGGTGTAGCATTTCTGGGTGCTTCTGGCAGCGGGGGGGATCGATAAGGCGTTCCCAGGAAAGTGCAAGTCGTAACTGCTGAGACTGTAAATTTCAAGATTCATGATCAGATCAGGCGATCGCAAACATGGATCCAGGGGGGCGTGGATGAGCGACGGGTCCCGATTCAATGGACAATCGCGGATTGCCGCCGCCGAACGAGGCGGCAAGGGCCGCATTTTGGGGAGGGCACCTCCCACGATCCATGGATTTGGCGGCCGCGCGCCAAATCCATGGATTGCTAATCCATGTTTGCGCGCCCCCGATCGAAGGTGGTGAGGGCGGCTGTGGCGAAACGCCAGGCCCGCCTCACCGACACACCGTTGGGACGCGACAGGGAGGAGTTGTTCATATGGAAAAAAAGGGTTGCAGGCAGGAGAGGGATGGAGGACGTGTTGAGGGGCGCTTGTGGTGCAGGGGGGGGGAATAGGAAGGGAGGGAGGGAAGAGGACGGTGGTAGGAGGGAGACCAGGATAATGTATGAAAGGGAACTACCAAACCACTTCCCGACAAGTTTTTCTTCGCGGCGCCGTGCGTGTTCGCCATCGACGGCCTATCACCGATGCATCGGCGAGTCACAGTCGATTCGTGTTCCCCTCGGCTGGTCACCCTCCATTGCTCCCCCGCCATCCTGGGAAAAGGGATTCGAGGATCGAGGAGGAGGGGGGGAGATCGAGGAGGATCGAGGAGGAGGGAGGAGGTCGAGAAGGGATCCAGGATCGAGGAGGAGGGGCAGGGCGCAGTGCTGAGCTTCAAAGATGCCCCCAGGAAAGGTCATCTCGGGGGTGGCGCGCTTAGCTTCCGCGGGGGGGGCTCCCGCGTCGCGTGCCCTCTCTGCCCGCGGCGCGGTCCTCCTCCTCCTCCTCCTCCTCCTCCTCCTCCTCCTCCTCCTCCTCCTCCTCCTCCTCCTCCTCCTCCTCCTCCCCTTGGGAGGAGCCCGAGCCGAGGGAGGCATGCTGCGGGCGCCCAGGCGCCCCGTCGCGTCGCGACGGCAGTCGCGGCGGCGGTCTTCCACTGCCTTCGGCCTCCGGGGGCGGAGGAGGAGGAGGAGGAGGAGGAGGAGGAGGAGGAGGAGGAGGAGGAGGAGGAGGAGGAGGAGGAGGAGGAGGAGGAGGAGGAGGAGGAGGAGGAGGAGGAGGAGGAGAGGAGGAGGAGGGGAGGAGGAGGAGGAGGAGGAGGAGGAGGAGGAGGAGGAGGAGGAGGAGGAGGAGGAGGAGGAGGAGGAGAGGAGGAGGAGGAGGAGGAAGGAGGAGGAGGAGGAGGAGGAGGAGGAGGAGGAGGAGGAGGAGGAGGAGGAGGAGGAGGAGGAGGAGGAGGAGGAGAGGAGGAGGAGGAGGAGGAGGAGGAGGAGGAGGAGGAGGAGGAGGAGGAGGAGGAGGAGGAGGAGGAGGAGGTGGAGGAGGAGGAGGGGGAGGAGGAGGTGGGCTGGAAATCAGGGGGGAACAAGCACGCAGGCACCAGTCCTCGTCGACTCCCAGGAGGACAAGGGGGGAATGATGTCACCGTCGACTCCCAGGGAAGATTTGGGGAACGATGGGAAGTGGGGGAGAAGACGACAACCCAGAATTTCTGGGAATCCTGGGATTTGTGTCTACTTGTTTGTGTGTCCCTGGGCCCCTCTAGAAAAACCGGTCCCGGCGAAGGGTTCAGACCTCTGTTGGGGGCGGCCAAGAGGGAAATGATGACTAGGGGGGTGGATGTCATGGCGGGGGCATGATATCCCCCAGATTTCATGGCGCCTCTTCTTATTCCAATACGCTCCCTGACCCCCCTCCCTGGTCCGTGCACGTGCCTCGGGCCATGATTTGCACACACCCCTCTTGGACGCCCCCCTCTTGGTCGCTCCCGACTCCGGGGGTCAACGTTGCACAAACAAAGATCACGATTCCCAGGAGCATAGGGGAAAACAGAGGAAGTGGGGGAGAAGACGAAAACCCAGAAGATATGTGAATCCTGGGATTTGTGTCTACTTATTTGTGTGTCCCTGGGCCCCTCTAGAAAAACCGGCCCCGGGGAAGGGTTCAGATTTCTGTCTGGGTCGACCGTGCCGAGCGGCGCGGGGGGGCTGCGACGAGGCCGGGCGTCCTCCGAAGGCCGCGGGGCCTCGGGAAGGGCCTGAATATTAAGTCAGGCCTGTCCCTCTGCAGGGGGAATATTCAAAAACAGTCCAGAAACAGTGCGGGGACGGTTTGTTGACCATTTTGTGGTTATTTTTGTTGGCGTCTGTTGTTTTCGTCCAAAATCCGCCTGTAGGGGGGCATGCCCGACCTAAGGCCTGAACAGACTGCTGCTCAGATCAGATGGCTGGAGGTTTCCCGAGCCCTGCGAGAAGGCCCGCCCCTTATGCCCTCTCCCCCCCCCTTGGGCGCGCCGCCGCTCCCTGCCTGCCGCGAGGCGCTCCTCCCTCTGGGAGGCGCAGGGGGGAGTGCCAGAAGCAGGTCGTGCAGGCATCGGAGACGGGACCAGGACCCGGACTTGGACCGGGCATGTCCCCCCAGAGGCGGATCTTGGACGGAAAAAATACCCCAAACATGTGCAACATCAGCCTGGCGATGGACCCAACCATACGCAGTTGTGAATACCGCAATTGTGAATACCATCTTCGCCCGCGCTCCCTATGTGGCCACGGCTTCCCGCCGGAGCCCGACATGCTCAGGAACACGTTCGTGGCCAGAGCCATGAGGGAGGAGGTGGCGTTGCACGTTGTTGAGGCAGCACAAGTATGGGGCCACGATCCGCGTGAGGGGTGTGCCGCAATGGCCTGGGGCCGCCATGCGAACCCTGCCACTGGCGCCTTCGGCGGAGCTCCTGTGGGGCCACGATCCTCGTGAAGGGTGTGCCGATCTGCCCCGAGGCCGCCATGCAAACCTTGCCATTGGCGCCTTCGCAGGAGCTCCTATGGGGCAACGATCCTCGTGAGGGGTGTGCCGAAATGGCCCGCGGCCGCTATGCGAACCCTGCCGCCGGCGCCTTCGGCGGAGCTCCCTACGTGGCCACTTCGTGAGGGGTGTGCCGAATGTGGCCCGAGGCCGCCGTGCGAACCCCGCCTCTGGGGGCCTTCGGTGGAGCTCCCTATGGGGCCACGATCCTCGTGAGGGGTGTGCCGAAATGGCCCGAGGCCGCCGCGCGAACCCTGCCGCTGGCGCCTTCGGCGGAGCTCCCTATGGGGCCACGGTCTTTGTGAGGGGCGTGTTGAAATGGCCCGAGGCCGCCGCGCGAACCCTGCCACTGGTGGCCTTCGGCGGGGCACCCCATGGGGCCACGATCATTGTGAGGGGTGCGCCGAAAGGCCCGAGGCCGCTGCGCGAACTGTGCCACTGGGGGCCTTCGGTGGAGCTCCCTATGGGGCCACGATCCTCGTGAGGGGTGTTCCGAAATGGCACGATGCCGCCGTGCGAACCTTGCCGCTGGGGGCCTTCGGTGGAGCTCCCTATCGGGCCACGATCCTCGTGAGGTGTGTGCCGAAATGGCCCGAGGCCGCCATGCGAACCCTGCCGCTGGCGCCTTCGGTGGAGCTCCGATATGGTGCCACGATCCTCGTGAGGGGTGTGCCGAAATGGTCCGAGGCCGCCATGCGAAACCTGCCACTGGGACCTCCGGTGAAGCTCCTTGTGGGGCCACGATCCTCGTGAGGGGTGTGCCGAAATGGCCCGAGGCCGCCCTGCGAACCCTGCCACTGGAGCCTTCGGTGGAGCTCCCTATGGGGCCACGATCCTCGTGAGGGGTGCCGAAATGGCCCGGGGCCGCCATGCGAACCCTGCCACTGGCGCCTTCGGTGGAGCATCCGATGGGGCCACGAAGCGCTGTAATGCGTGGGTGAAGCGCAGGGAGGAAAGAGGAGGGCGGGAAGGAAGGAACGCGGGGCGCTGTCTTTTCAAAACGAGGACCCAACACCACCGGATGGTTGGGAAAACCAGACATGGCCAAGTTCGTCTTCATCTGAATTGCTTTTTGAAATTATGTTTGTGGCGCGCAAAGATCACGGCGGGAGAGGCCGTTCTCCTCCTCTGTCCAGCCTCTCCCTCCTCCGCCCGCAGGCGTCCCTCGGCCGTGGGCCGAGGAGCGGGGGGCGGAGGATCCCGTCGCGAGGGGGGTGATGACAAAGGGGGGGGGGGGGATATCATGGCGGGGGCCATGATTTCTCCCCAGATTTCATGGCCCTTTTCTTTTGTTTCAATACGATCCCTCGCCCAGCCCACCGCCGGGCCGCGCACGTGCCGGTGGCTATGATTTGCCCCTTCGCCCCCTTCTTGGGCCCCGATCCCGCCGCATCGGCGGTGCGGCTCTACGTGGGAGCCCGACGGCGTCGACGCATCGGCGATGCGGCGCGATCCTGCGACCCCCTCTGGCCAGGTCACCGCGGGGCGCGGGGCGCGACGTGGGGCGGCCTGCCGTGGCACCCGCCGCTGTGATTTCCTCGGCCCGCGGCCCCTGTGGTCCTCTGGCCGCTCCCCCAGACCCAGACCCCCTCGAGTAATGAAAAAATCACGACGGGAGGTTTTTCCTAATTTTCGGCCTCCGGGGGCCCTCACCGGGCCTCGGGAGCGTCAAAAAACGACTCAGGAAACAAAGCCGGTCATGGGGAAAGGGTCCAGACCTCTGGGGGTCGACGTAATGAAAAAATCATTACGTCGGGGGTCTGGGGAGGGGGTAGGTCTTCGTCCCGGAGCCGTTTTTGATGGACCAGGGTCGGGTATATAGGCAGGGCCCCAGGTAAGGGGACCTGGCCAGGGGACCCAGCAGCAGGGCCCCCTGAGCGCCTCAATTTGCCAGGATCACTAAGCCAAGTCTGCCGGAGCTGGTGTTTTTCCGGGTGACGGCAGCTCCGGTTAATGGAGGATGACGATTAAGAATTGACCGGGGGTCGTGTTCACGCGGCGGCGCCCGGGATGACGACTTGAAAAAACCGGCCGCGGGCTGGAAAACTATTTGTTTAAATCGTCCTCTTCCAGTCAGAAACTTGTGCAGAGATAGCAGGAAACTATTGTTTAAATCGTTTCCCCCCGATTTTTTTATTAATCGTCATCCCGCATTAGTGGAACGGGGCGGAGGGGGCGTCCCCCAGTACACATCACTAAATCAGGTCCCACTAAACTTAGTTTTGCCAACGCCCGACAGGGGCCCGATCATCCAAAGCCGGAATCGTAGAACCATCTTGTGCCCCTCTGTGAGAGAACGGTTCCGTTGGGCAGAAATCCGGGCGTGTTTATATCAATTGTACCTGTACGGCTGTGCTTATGTTTGATTGTTGTCGTGCCAGGCCTTATTCTATAAATGGTCGGGTGGGCCTTGGGGAATGCACGCGCAACGCCAATGCATTATTTCTCCTTGTCCTCACCCTCTTCCTCCTCTTCGTCCTTCTTCCCAATGTCGTGGTGGCTTTTATTGGGCGCACTGCACGGTTACAGCTGCGACCGCCTAGACTGCCATTGAGTTGCTCCCCTCGCGGTCTTCGTCGCGCTATTGTGATATCCCTCCTGAGGGGCAGCGGATTTCTAGTTTCCTTTGCTGTGGACAAAATTGGGGACCCCCTTTGCGAGAGAAGGGGCCGTCATTCTGCCCTCCCTCCGATCAGCTTCCGTTCGCTGCCTCAGCTTCCATCGCCCACCCAGAGGTAGCAATCGAGGAGAAGCCCCCAGGCATCCTACACCACTTCTCGACTGCCTCTCGGCACACGGCCACGGGCCCCCGAGGGCAGAAGTGAGGGGACACATCTTCGGATCGCGAAACGCGGTGGAAGCCCACGTCAAGAGGCACCCTTTGCTCGCCCCCCGAGGGTGCCCTGGGCCTCCTGGGCTCTGATGGCTCTGCGACGCAGAGCGTGACGCTCCCACACCAGGAGGAGGAGGAGGGAAAGCAGGAGGAGGAGGAGGAGGAGGGAAAGGAGGAGGAGGAGGAGGAAAAGCAGGAGGAGGAGGAGGGAAAGAGGAGGAGGAGGAGGAGGAGGAGGAGGAGGAGGAGGAGGAGGAGGAGGAGGGGGAGGAGGAGGAGGAGGAGGAGGAGGAGAGGAGAGGAGGAGGAGGAGGAGGAGGAGGAGGCTTGGCCTGGGGGCCTGGGGCCTCGGGGTTGGGCCTCTTGTGGCCGAGCCCCCTACGGCATCCTGCCGCCCCAGGGCCGCACGGGCACGGCCCGTGCTCCGTCGCAGGTGGCGTCGGAGCTGCTGAAGATAGACGGCTCCGGGGGGCTGCCCGAGGACCGGCCGCCCGGGGCTCCGCGCGGCGGGTCGGGGGGCGGGGATTTGGAGGAGGAGGGGAGGAGGAGGAGGAGGAGGGAGGAGGAGGAGGAGGAGGGGAGGAGGAGGAGGAGGAGGAGGAGGAGAGGACGAGGAGGAGGAGGAGGAGGAGGACGGGAGGAGGGGGAGACGAGGAGGAGGGGGAGGAGGGGGAGGATGAGGAGGAGGAGGAGGAGGAGGAGGGAGGAGGAGGAGGAGGAGGAGGAGGAGGAGGAGGAGGAGGAGGAGGAGGAGGAGGAGAGGAGGAGGAGGAGGAGGAGGAGGAGGAGGAGGAGGAGGAGGAGGAGGAGAGTTGGGTAGGGCATGTCCTCCTACAGGTGGATGTTGGAAGAACAATGGGAAATGGTCAAAACAAAGTCAGAGATAGTCCAAAAGAGTCCTAGAAGCGTCCCTAGACTGTTTTTGTTCACTATTGTTCGATACTCCTCCTGTCGAGGGACATGCCCGATTTAAGAGGAGAGGAAGGTGGCGGAAGGAGAAGGGGGGCATAGAGGCTCTTGGCCGTCCCTGGCAAGCCGAGCCGCGGCTCACAGCTCGAGGGCGGCAGGAGGGGGGAAGAGGAAGAGCGCCCAAGAGGGTCCCTTGTCACACTGTGCGCTCCTAGGCCCAGACAAGATCGCGTCGTAAAAATATCAGGACGGGAGGTGTTTGGCTATTTTCGGCGAGCCTCGGGACCGTCAACAAGAACGACTCGGGACGAAAAACCGGTCCCGGGGAAAGGGTCGGGACTTCCAGGGGCGCCGTCCTGAAAACATCAGGACGTCGCATGTCTGGGGAAGTATCCCTGGCTGGCCCCAAGAGCCCCCCCGAGATCCCAACATCGATCACTGTGTGTTTTGTTGCAGCTGGCGGGGCGGCGAGAGATCCTTCTGATCCCTTCCCCTTTCTGTTCGGAGGGCCCCGACCTCGAGAATTTGCGGCGACCCTGGCCGGCTGATGTCCAGGGTCTCTCTTCATTCCGAGGCGGTGCGCTTCGTGTTCTCATCTGCCCGTGGTTCGAGCTCTTCCCGCAGAGTCCGTGGTCATGCTGAGGACGCGCTCCACAGCAGCTCTAACAAGCGGGGCACCCAGGAGGACCCCCTGTGCGCTCACGGAAGTACATTTGATTCGTCCCCAGGGCCCCCTCACGAGATCCTGCGAGTAACCTCCGCCGCTCTCGCTCCCCCCATCCCCCCGCCGCCGCCCAGCTGTGCCCTACTGGTGCGAGGGGAAGTTGCAAGGAGTCGGACCACATGGCGGCACGGCTGCCGCCGGGCGATGTGTGGATTTCTGTTCCGTTTGGATCGCGTTGGATGCTGTCGCTGTGCGCCGCTTGTGCACTGCATGGAGAGACGACTGTCCAGTTGCCTGCGGCAAGCCCCGCCACCGTGCCTGTGCAACAGCGCTGCAGGAGGGAGGCTGAGTGTAGGAGCAGCGCAATTCCGACGAGTGGTCTGAGAAGGACAGGTCGTAATTTCGACATCGTCTTCGTCCTCGCGGTAGGAAGGAGGTCGAGATAACACCCCGCGGCAGTTCAGCGAGGGGTCTGAACTGGGGACGGTCGCGATCCCGTCATCGTCTTCGTCAGCGCGGTAGGGATGAGGAGGAGGGGGAGGAGGAGGAGGAGGATGATGAGGAGGAGGAGGAGGAGGAGGAGGAGGAGGGGGAAGAGGAGGAGGAGGAGGGGGAGGAGGAGGAGGAGGAGGAGGAGGAGGAGGATGAGGAGAAGGAGGAGGAGAGGGATAATATGAGGACGAGGAGGAGAAAACATCTTGGGGCCCTCTTGGGGCCTCCTAGGGGTCTTCTGGGCGCTTCCTGGGTGGCCTCTTTGGTGCCCCTTGGGGGCCTCTTGGGGCCTGTTCGTGGGGACCTCTTGGAGCTTCTAGGGCCGTTTGGGGGAGACGATTGTCCCGTCTGACGCATTCGGAGGCCGTCTTCGGGGCCTGGCTTGGGCGTCTTGGTGCTCGCTTGGGGCGCTGTCGGGCCGTCTTGGGGCCCTCTTGGCGGCCTCTCGGGCGATCTTGGGGTGCTCTGGGGCCGACTCAGGGCCCTCTTGGGGGCCTCATGGGCTGTCTTGGAGTTACCTTGGAAGCCCCTTGGGCCGTCTAGGGCGGTCGGACACCCACATAGTGGAGAATTTCAAAATCCTCCCAAACCCCGAGGCAAATCAATGGCTCTGGCAACCTCTGGCTCTCCTGGAGTGCCTCTTGGAGCCCTCTTGGGCCGTCTTGGGGACGTCTCGGGCTGTCTTGGGGCCGTCTTCATAGCCTCTTGATCAGTCTTGCACCGTCTGGGGCCGTTTCGGTGTCGTCTTGGCTGTCTGAAAATCCGTCCTGGAGGCCACCTTGGCCGTTGGGAGGCCGACGACACATCCCGAACGTAACTTCTGAGGGGGCGATGTCTCGAGGACGCGCAAGCCAGGGGAGGGGTGGGGCCTGAGAAACATTAGATAGCCCCCGAGACAACAGACGAGCACCGTAACGCGCCCACTCCCTCTAGCTAGGTACGGTGGCGGACCAGGCTTTGACCATTGTGGAGGAGGAGGGAGGGAGGGGGAAAACGAACATCCGGAGAAGGAGGAGGAGGAGGAGGAGACGAAACGTGCGGAGGAGGACGACGAGCAGGAGGAGATGGAGAGGTGGGCGGCAACCAGGAGGAAGATGAGGAAGAATATGGCGGAGGAGGGGGACGGGCGGAGGAGGGATACATACATATACACCTGGATTTCGATATCGATCTAGGTATGTACAAATGTATACATGCATATGCATATACATATATATATATATGTCTGCCGATGTGTATGTATGCATGCATGCATGCATGCATGCATGTATGTATATGTATGTATGTATGTATGTATGTATGTATGTATGTATGTATGTATGTATGTATGTATGTATGTATGTATGTGTAGCATGTGCATGCATGCATGAATGCATGCATGCATGCATGTATGTATGTATGTATGTATGTATGTATGTATGTATGTATGTATGTATGTGTATGTGTGTATGTATGTATGTATGTGTGTATGTATGTATGTATGCATGCATGTAGGTGTGTGTATGTATGTATGCATGCATGTACGTATGTATGTGTGTATGTATGTGTGTCTGTATGTTTGTATGTATGCATGTATGTATGTGTGTGGGTGTATGCGTGTATGTATGTATGCATGCATGTATGTATGTGTGTATGTATGTTTGTAGGTGTGCCTGCATGTATGCATGTATGTATGTATGCATGTATGCATGTATGTGTGTATGTATGTATGTATGCATGAATGTATGTATGTATGTATGTATGTATGTGTGTATGTATGTATGTATGTGTGAATGTATGTATGTATGCGTGCATGCATGCATGCATGCATGCATGTATGTATACATATATACATGTATGTATGTATGTATGTATGTATGTATGTATGTATGTATGTATGTATGTATGTATGTATGTATGTATGTATGTGTGTGTGTGTATGCATGCATGCATGCATGCATGCATGCATGCATGCATGTATGTATGTATGTATGTATGTATGTATGTGTGTGTATGTATGTGTGTGTATGTGTGCGTATGATTGTGTGTATGTATGTATGTGTGTATGTATGTATGTATGTATGTATGCATGTATGTGTGTGTATGTATGTATGCATGCATGTACGTATGTATGTGTGTGTATGTATGTGTATCTGTATGTTTGTATGTATGCATGTATGTATGTGTGTATGGGTGTATGCGTGTATGTATGTGTGTATGCATGCATGTATGTATGTATGTATGGTTGTAGGTGTGCCTGCATGTATGCATGTATGTATGTATGCATGTGTGTATGTATGTGTGTATGTATGTATGCATGCATGCATGCATGTATGTCTGTATGTATGTATGTATGTATGTAGTTATGTATGTGTGTATGTATGTATGTATGTATGTATGTATGTATGTATGAATGCTCACAGCGCCCTCTGTGATCTACCTTTCTCGTCTTGATTGGCTTTATTCCCTCTTCTTCTTTTTACCGTCTTCTTATTCGCTCCTTCCTCCATTCCTTAACTCTCGAGGTCGGGGAATTGTGGCGGACCTCGCCGTTTTCATATGGTTTTTATCGAGTGGAATCGCTCCTCCATCTCTCTGCGTTGTCATATTATCTTATTATTATCTTAGTTCGTTCGTCCTCTTGTTATCTACCCCTCGTTCTTCATCTCTCTTTCTCTCTCTTTCTCCATTTCCCGCTTCGC
The DNA here is from genome assembly GCA_963575745.1 of Prorocentrum cordatum. NCBI lineage: Eukaryota > Dinophyceae > Prorocentrales > Prorocentraceae > Prorocentrum > Prorocentrum cordatum. The sequence goes on from CAUYUJ010005535.1 coordinate 66,189, forward strand.
CAGCCTTCTAGCATTCATCCCCCCCCCCGAGCATCGGCATCGGAAGCTGGCGGAAGCTTGCAATTAGCATAGGGGAGCGGTGGAGGAGGAGGAGGAGGAAGGAGGAGAAGGAAAACACATCCACGTGTGTAAAAAAATGCCCCCCCGAGCATGGTTCTCGAAACTCTAGCCCTGTGCCCAACGGCATGGGGCTGGAATTTCGAGGACCATGCTCGGGGGGGCATTTTTTTGGGGGATCTTCCGATTCTCTTAAGGTTTCTTCGCCAAGCATTCCGCCGCAGCTGGCGGCAGCTGGCGGAAGCATTCTGATGCTTGCGGAAGCTGGCGGGAGCTTGCCATAAGCATAGGAGAGCGGGGGAGGAGGAGGAGGAGGGAGGAGGAGGAGGAAAACACATCCACGTGTGTAAAAAAATGCCCCCCCGAGCATGGTTCTCGAAACTCTAGCCCTGTGCCCAACGGCATGGGGCTGGAATTTCGAGGACCATGCTCGGGGTGGCATTTTTTTTGGGGATCTTCCGACTCTCTGAAGGTATCTTCGCCAAGCACTCCGCCGCAGCTGGCGGAAGTTGGCGGAAGCATTCTGATGCTTGCGGAAGCTGGCGGAAGCTTGCAATTTGCATAGGGGAGCGCGGGAGGAGGGAGGAGGAGGAGGAGGAAGAGGGGGGGGGAGGAGGAGGAGGAGTGAGGAGGAGGGAGGAGGAAGATAAAGATGAAGTGGAGTGGGATGCGTGGGAGTGCAACTTCGGCTGACAATTCTGTTGCTTGCGGAAGCTGGCGGAAACTTGGAATTAGCATAGGGGAGCGGGGGAGGAGGAGGAGGAGGAAGGAGGAGGGTGAGCAGAGACGAGGGAGATAAAGATGAAGTGGGGTGGAATGCGGCAGAAGATTATCTTCATATTGTCGTTGCAGGAAGCTGGCGGAAGCGTGGAATTAGCATATGGGGAGCGGGGGAGGAGGAGGAGGAGGAGGAGGAGGAGGAAGGATGAGGGTGAGCAGGAAGGAGGGATATAAAGATGAAGTGGAGTGGAATGCGGCGGAAGATTATATTCAGATTGTAGTTGCGGGAATCTGGCGGAAGCTTGGAATTAGCATATGGGGAGCGGGGGAGGAGGAGGAGGAAGGAGGAGGGTGAGCAGGGAGGAGGGAGATAAAGATGAAGTGGAGTGGAATGCGGCGGAAGATTATCTTCAGATTGTAGTTGCAGCCGGACATATCGTATTCCGTCGACCTTGGTCCAAGCCTTATGTTGCATGTCTGCACTACATAACACAACAGCCGATTGAATTGTTCGCCTTGGCATGGCCCCAAAGGGACGGCCACGCCGCGAAAGGACATTGGAGGAGGTTCTTGAAGCGCGGAGGGCCAAGCTCAAGAGGCGACGTGAGCTGTACGCCGACAAAAAATCAGAGAGGCCGCCGCTCGGATGGAAGTGCTCGACGGGCGGGCTGTGGCGGAGGCCAGGGAACAACACCGTAATCGACGAGTGCAACAAGTTTCCACCCAGCGTCCTGAGCCGTCTCTTAGGCAGCAGCTTCAAAACATACAGTGGTCAGTAGACGCGTCAGCAACCACCCGCACTGTTGCTGCACCAGTGGCCCGCACGTCGTACAGCAGCCGCGGAAATTCGTCGCACGGCGTCAGAGAATTAGTATTTAGTTCCAAGGGCGCCCATAACTCCGCCGAGGTGGAAGCTATCTGGGAGGAGGCCTCCCCAGAGCACTCACCCACCGAGCCGTCGCCAGAGCTTTCTGTCTCCCCGTGAGGACCTTTCACTTGAAAAAGTAACAACGAACTCTCATTGATGCTGCTTGGGTAGAAGTAGTAGTGGGTCGTAGTAGTAGTAATGGTAGTAGTAGTAGTGATAGTAGTAGTCGTAGTAATGGTAGTGGTAGTAGTAGTAGTAGTAGTAGTAGTAGTAGTAGTAGTAGTACTAGTACTAGTACTAGTACTAGTAGTAGTACTAGTACTAGTACTAGTACTGGTAGTAGAACTAGTAGTAGTAATAGTAATAGTAGTAGGGTAGTAGCAATAGTAGTAGTAGTAGTAGTAGTAATAGTAGTAATTGTAGTGGTAGTTGTAGTAGTAGTAGTAGTGGTAGTAGTAGTAGTAGTAGTACTAGTACTAGTACTAGTGCTTGTACTAGTACTAGTCGTAGTAATAGTAGCAGTAGTACTCGTACTAGTACTAGTACTAGTAGTAGTAGTAGTAGTAGTAGTAGCAGTAGTAGTAGTAGTAGTAGTAGCGGTGGTAGTAGCAGTAGTAGTAGTAATGGTAGTGGTGGTAGTAGTAGTAGTAGTCGTAGTAGTGGTAGTAGTAGTAGTAGTAGTAGTAGAAGCCGTAGTAGTGGTAGTGGTAGTAGTAATAGTAATGGTAATGGTAGTAGTAGTAGTAGTAGCACTCGTACTAGTACTAGTAGTAGTAGTAGTAGTAGTCGTAGTACTAGTGTTTGTACTAGTACTGGCGCTAGTACTAGGAGTAGTAGTAGTAGTAGTAGTAGTACTACTAGTACTAATATTAGTACTCGTACTAGTACTAGCACTAGTAGTAGTAGTAGTAGTAGTAGCAGTAGTACTCGTGGTAGTAGTAGTAGTAGTAGTAGTAATGGCAGTGGTAGTCGTAGTGGTAGTAGTAGTAGTAGCAGTAGTAATACTAGTACTAGTACGAGTACGGGTACGAGTACTAGTAGTAGTTGTAGTAGTAGTGGTAGTAGTAGTAGAAGTAGTAGTAGTAGTAGTAGTGGTAGCAGCGGTAGTGGTAGTAGAAACGGTAGTGGTAGCGGTAGTAGTAGTAGCACTAGTACTAGTACTAGTACTAGTACTAGCACTGGTAGTAATAGTGGTAGTAGTAGTAGTAGTAGTAGTAGTAGTAGTAGTAGTAGTAGTAGTCGCACTCGTACTAATACTAGTCTAGTAGTAGTAGTACTAGTACTAGTCTTAGTAGTAGTAGTAGTAGTAGTAGTAGTAGTAGTGGTAGTCGTACTAGTACTGGCACTAGTACTAGTACTAGTAGTAGTAGTAGTAGTAGTAGTAGTAGTAGTAGTAGTAGTGGCAGTAGTAGCAGTAGCAATAGTAATGCTAGTGGTAGTATTAGTAGTACTAGTACTAGTACTAGAACTAATACTAGTACTGGTAGTAGTAGTATAAGTAATATAAGTAGTAGTAGTAGTAGCAGTAATAGAAGTAGTAGTAGTAGTAGTAGTAGTAGTAGTAGTAGTGGTGGTAGTAGGAGTAAGAGTAGCAATGGTAGTAGTAGCAGTAGTAGTAGTAGCAGCAGTAGTAGTAGTACTAGTACTAGTACTAGTACTATTACTAGTACTAGTAGTAGTAGTAGTAGTAGTAGTAGTAGTAGCGGCCATAGTAGTAGTACTGGTAGTGGTAGTAGTAGTAGTAGTAGTAGTAGTAGTAGTAGTAGTAGTAGTAGTAGAACTAGTACTAGTACTAGTAGTAGTAGTAGAAGCAGTAGGAGTAGTAGTAGTAGTCCTAGTACTAGTAGTAGTAGTAGTCGCAGTAGTACTAGTAATACTAGTACTAGTAATAGTACTAATACTAGTCGTAGTAGTAGTACTAGTACGCGTACGAGTACGAGTGCAAGTACTAGTACTCGTACTAATACTAGTAGCAGCAGTAGTGGTAGTAGCAGTGGTAGTAGTAGTAGTAGAAGTAGTGGTGATACCAGTACTGGTACTAGCACTAGTAGTAGAGAGTTCCAGTGGAAGTATTGGAACGAACACGATGACAAATGGAAAGCCATGGGACATGTCATGTCAAATAGCTATTGAATCATGCTCTCTCCATTATGTTGTTCTTTGGATACTGACGAGCTGGTGCGCGTGGTGCGCAGGAAAATCATCCAAATCTCCCTTGGCATTGCGTCGCCGACACTTCCAATCGCATGTTCCTTTTAATGTCCTGCGTGTTTATTCCAAAATAGGTTCTTATTGACCACAATAGGTTTCCTATTGTAACTGCCAGAACCGCAAGGAATTATTTAATTTATTTAATTAATTTATTTAATTTTTCTAATTTATTTAATTTATTTAATTTATTTAATCTATTTAATTTATTTAATTTATTTAACTTATTTAATTTATTTAGTTTTTAATCGCCCTGCTAACCCCTTCCCCCTACCACCTCCTCGGTAGATGGAGGTGCATTGGAATTAAATGAAGTAAATAAATTAAATAAATTAAATAAATTAACTGATTCCTTGTGTTTTTAATTACACAATAGGTTTCCTAGTGTAAATGCAAAAAAAACGCAAGGAATTATTTATTTTATCTAATTTATGTAATTTATTTAATTTATTCAATTTTTAATGGCCCTGGCAACCCTTTCCCCCTGTCACCTCCTCGGCAGATGGAGGTGTATTAAAGTTAAATAAATTAAATAAATTAAATAAATTAAATAAATTAAATAAATTAAATAAATTAAATGACTTCCTGTGTTTTTTATTACACAATAGGTTTCCTATTGTAAATTCAAAAAACGCAAGGAATTATTTATTTTATTTAATTATTTAATTTATTTAATTTATTTAATTTTTTAATGGCCCTGGCAACCCCTTCCCCCTGTCACCTCCTCGGCAGATGGAGGTGTATAAATAAATTAAATAAATTAAATAAATTAAATGAATTAAATGATTTCCTGTGTTTTTTATTACACAATAGGTTTCCTATTGTAAATGCAAAAAAAAAAAAACGCAAGGCATTATTTATTTTATCTAATTTATTTAATTTATTTAATTTATTTAATTTTTAATGGCCCTGGGAACCCCTTCCCTCTGTCACGTCCTTGGCAGATGAAGGTGCATCAAAATTAAATAAATTAAATAAATTAAATGAATTAAATAAATTAAATAATAAAGTAAATGAATTAATTGAATTAAATTAATCAAATAGTTAAATAGATTAAATGAGTTGATTGTTATTTCATTTGTATACAAAAGGAAAGGTACATTCATGTTTGAAAGGTAGATCTCAGAGGGCGCTGTAACCGTGAATGTATGTATGTATGTATGCATGTATGGGTGTGTATGTATGTATGTATGCATGCATGTACGTATGTATGTGTGTGTATGTATGTGTATCTGTATGTTTGTATGTATGCATGTATGTATGTGTGTATGGGTGTATGCGTGTATGTATGTGTGTATGCATGCATGTATGTATGTATGTATGTATGTAGGTGTGCCTGCATGTATGCATGTATGTATGTATGCATGTATGTATGTATGCGTGTATGTATGCATGCATGTATGTCTGTCTGTATGTATGTATGTATGTATGTATGTATGTAGTTATGTATGTGTGTATGTATGTATGTATGTATGTATGTATGTATGTATGTATGTATGTAGTTGCACATATACTTACATATGTATACATGTACACACATATATATATATATATAGATATAGATATGTATATATATATATATATATATGTGTCTATGTATGTATGTATAGATACACATAGAGATCGATAGATAGATAGGAGTAGGCCTGGGGAGGGCCCAGAACTGCTGCCTCAGGTTCGCATGGGGGGCCAGGGGGACTCCAAGAGGGTTCAGAGGCTCCCAAGCTGGCCCAAGAGGCGCCCAAAGTGCCCCAGGTTGTCTGGAAGGTGGCTGACGAGCGCACTGAGATAGCCCCTGGACGGGCCACGAGCGCTCGAAGACAGCCCAAGACTGCGCCTAGACGGCCACAAAGGGATTCAAGACGGTCCACGAGGCCGCCGAGAAGGCCCTCCAAGGGCAAACATGTGGCATTTCCGATGGGAAAGCGCACATTTCTTGGATGTGTGCTTTCCAGTCCTACCAGCGGGCGCGGCGGCCCCAGAGGCTCCCAGAACGAGCGCCAGACGGCCCCAGAGGCTCCCATGACCCCCAGACGGCCTGAAGAGGCTTCAAGCAGCACGAGAGAGCCCCAACACGGCCCACGAGAGCACCCCGACATCCCGAGGGGGCCACCGGAGAATCCCTACATGGTCGGAGAGGGCTCCCAGAGGGCCCCAAGACGGGCTTAGGTCCCCATGGCAGCCGAAGAGGGACCCGGAACGGCCGCACTGGGCTCCCAGAGGGTCCAAAAAAGCCCGACCAGGTCTCTCTGAAGACGGTCCAGGAGGCCGCTGAGAAGCCTCCAGGGTGCAAAAAACGAGCATTCCCCATGGAACAACTTACATGTCTATTACATTTGCTTCTTATGTTCCATCGGCGGCCACGTCGGCCCCAAAGGCGCCCCAAATCGGCGCCACACGGTCCACGAGGCCCCCAAGAGGGCTCCAAGACAGCCTTAAGAGAGCGTCGAGCAGCACAAGAGAGCTCCAAAACAACCCGAGAGAGTCCCCAGGGGGCCCGAGGGAGCCACCAGCTACCCATGACATGCCAAGAGGGGCTTGGGACAGCCGAAATGGACTCCCAGACGGGCCACAAACGGCCCAAAATTACCCCCTCAAGACGGTCCAAGAGGCCGCCGAGAAGGCCTTCCAAGGGCAAAAATCAAGCGTTTCCTATGGAAAAGCGTATATTTCTGGGAGCTTCGCTGTTCAGTTCTACCAGCGGTCGCGACGGCCCAAGAGGTTACCAAAATGGGCCCCCGACGGCCCCAGAGGCCCCAAAGAGGGTTCCAAGATGGGCTGAAGAGAGCTTTAAGCGGCACAGAGGAGCTACAAGACGGCCCAAGAGAGCCCCCAGGAAGCCCGAGGGGGCCAGCAGAGGATTCCTACATGGTCGGAGAGGGCCCCAGGAGGGCCCCAAGACGGGCTGAGCTCCCCACGACGAGCCAAGAGGGACCCAGACCGGCCGAAATGGGCCCTCAGACAGGCCAAAAAAGGCCCTAAAGGACTCCAAAGGAAGGCCTGGAGAGGCTCCAGAGACTGCCTAAATGGTTCTCAAAAAGGCTCCCGGCACGCGGTCCAGTAGGCACCCGTGTACTGGGTGTGTTGATAGCAGAGACGAGGAGGAGGACAAGGAGGAGGAGGAGGAGGAGAAGGAGGAGCAGGAGGAGGAGGAGGAGGAGGAGGAGGAGGAGGAGGAGGAGGAGGAGGGAGAGGAGGAGGAGGAGGAGGAGGAGGAACAGGAAGAGGAGGAGGAGTAGGAGGAGGGGGAGGAAGATCAGGAGGACGAGGAGGGGGGAGAGGAGGGGGAAGAGGAGGAAAGACACTATTCTGGTAAGATGTATTGTTATCTGATTATCTGGCTCGGGGAGGGATGCTGAGGACGAGGAGTGAAGGGGAACGCAGGATGAAGAGGGCTCGAGAGGAGGAAGGAGGTGAAGTAGGGGGAGAAACACAAGGAGGGACACCGAAGAGCAAGGAAGACAGGGAGGAGGAGAAGGAGGAGGAAGATTAGGAGGAGGAGGTGAAGGAACAGGGATCCCTTTCAGGGAAACGCCGACGAGGAAAAGGATGAATATAATATGATGGGAGGAGGGAGAACGGGAAGAGGAGGAGAGTAAGGGGACTGCAGTGGACCAGGGATGATGACGGCGATGACGCTGATGATGATGACGATGACTATGCCGACGACGCCGACGACGACCAACAGGATGTTAATAATGCGGATGATGCTAAAAAGTACAATGGCAATGATGGCGATTGTGATCACGATGCGGATGATAATGGTGATAACGATGGTTGTTGTGATGGTGAAGGTGACCATGACCATGACGATGACAATGAAGATGACGGGGATGAGGATGACAATGATGACGATGATCATGACCCAAGCTAGAAATTGAGCGCGCGCGAAGCGCGCGCGATGGTTGTGTGTGTGTGTGTGTGCCAGTCAGCGCGGACCCCAAACAGTGTGTTTCTAGCAACATATGTGGTGCAATATTTGTAAACCAATCCAGGTGGTGCAACCAACATGTAGCGACACTTGCTTGTACAATATATCGGAGGTTGGGGGTTGAGATCGCAGTCGAACGCAGACACCCAACCTGGAAATCGTTTCGTTTCGTTCGTGTCGTGCGTGCGTGCGAGGCGAAGCTGCGTGGCGCGCGAGAGGAATGAACCCGCCGTTGCTAGGGCGAAGTCCAGTCAAATGATTCTCCCCCTCCCGCCCGCCCGTCCGGCGGTGGCTCACGGTGTCCCGCGGTGTCCCGTGGTGTCCCGTGGTGTCCCGTGGTGTCCGCCGTTGCTAGAGCGAAGGCGAGACAAATGATTCTCCCCCTCCCGCCTGTCCGGCGGTGGCTCGCGGTGTCCCGCGGTGTCCCGTGGTGTCCCGCGGTGTCCCGTGGTTTCCGACGTTGTTAGGGCGAAGTCGAGACAAATGATTCTCCCCCGCCCTCCCGCCCGTCCGTCCGTCCGTCCAGCGGTGGCTCGCGGTGTCCCGCGGTGTCCCGTGGTGTCCCGTGGTGTCCGCCGTTGCTAGAGCGAAGTCAAGGCAAATGATTATCCCCCGCCCGCCCGCCCGTCTGTCCGTCCGGCGGTGGCTCGCGGTGTCCCGCGGTGTCCCGTGGTGTCCCGTGGGTCCCGTGGTGTCCCGTGGTATCCCGTTGAGTGAGATTGATAGCGAGATCGATAGTGGGATCGATAGTGAGATCGATACTGAGATCGATGTGGTGCCCCGAGGTGTCCCGTGGTGTCCCAAAAAGTGAGAGCGATAGTGAGATCGATAGTGAGATCCACAGGTGTCCCGTGGTGTCCCGTGGTGTCCCGTGGTGTCCCGTTGGATGAGGTCGATAGTGAGATCGATATTGAGATCGATGTGGTGCCTCGAGGTGTCCCGTGGTGTTTCAAAAAGTGAAGTCGATAGTGAGATCGATAGTGAGATCCACAGGTGTCCCGTGGTGTCCCGTTGTGTCCCAAAAAGTGAGATCGATCGTGATATCGATACTGAGATCGATTATGAGATCGATATGGTGTCCCGAGGTGTCCCGTGGTGTTCGGTGGTGTCATGTAGTGACCCGTCTGGGTGAGATTGATAGTGAGATCGATAGTGGGACCGAGTGAGATCGAGAGTTGTCCCACGGTGTCCCGTGGTGTCCCGTAGTGGCCCGTGGTGTCCCGTGGTGTCCCGTTGAGTGAGATCGATAGTGAGAGCGATACTGAGATCGGCAAACGTCTCGTGGTGTCCCGTGGTGTCCCGTTGAGTGAGATCGATAGTGCGATCGATTGAGTCACATGTTGGTTCCCCCCCCCCTTCGCCCCCCCCCCCCCCCCCCCCGCACAGCCTCCTTATCACCCGAAGGATGGTCGTAGAGGTGTATATATATATATATATGTATATGATTCAAATATATGTGTTGCAACCTATGTTGCACAATCTAGGATGTGAAGTCTATGTCGTGCACTATGTGGTGTTGTCTATGCGACGCAATCGATGTTCTGCAATACGCGTGGGATTGTCCATGTGGTGCACTCTGTGGTGCAACACGTGTGGTGCAGTATAGGTGTTGCAATCTACGCTGTACTTCATATGCTGCGAAAACGTACGAGGGGTAATCTATGCGGCGCAATTGATTATACAAACGAGTTGACACATCCCATGCTCTTGCAAACATCCCACCCACCCACCCGGAACTCGGGTTGCTAAATCTAGGTGGTGGCGACTGCAGTAAGTGCTTGGCGTTGGCTGGTGCATCTCTGCGGCCTCGCCAGCCCGCGCATGCGCGCGCGCACGGCGGCCAGCTAGTTTGGCGCTGCCGACGCGGCCGCGGTGGCGCTGGCCGCTGGGCACTTTCCAGCGGGCACTTCAGTGCGAGTCGGTGACTTGGGCGGGCGCGGTAGCATGGCGACACCAACAGTAGACACGGTCCTGAGAGTAACGATGATGGAGACGATGGTGTCGATGAAGAGGGCAAGGCCACTGACTTCGTTGATGCTCATCACGCCCACCGGTAACGATGACGATGTCTTCGCGTCGGCGGCGAAAGTTTTAGAGGAGGTCGACATGCGCGCGCTGCCGACGCGTGCGAGGAGCCCGCGTGGCATTATTTGACACAGCTCTTGCCCCCTCCCTGCACGCGCGCAAGGGCATTCGAATGAATTCGACATGTGGCGCGATAAGGCCAGTTTGGCAGAATTTGATGAAACCGTTGAAAGGCCGATGGTGTCCCTGAGAATCCGCCAGAGCGCGGGCACAGGATTCTGTGAACATGGATTTTGTGTGTTTATACGTTTTCGAAGGGCTCGATTTTGAAATCCTTACGCGGCCACGTTTTTGGAAGGATTCTGGCACGCGTGCGCGACAACGCGCGCGCGCACTTCGTCCGATAGTTCTGCAAGGGGTTCTTGCGACAACGCGCGCAAGGGCACGCAAACGATTTTGACACGCGCGCGCGAGAGGCCCTTTTGGTTCCAAGTTTTGAAAATGTTGGGAAACAGCTGATGGATGTCTGAAAAATTCGCGAGAGCGCGGGCGCATTTGTTTTGACAGTTCCTCTTGCGATTTGCGAATCCATGTGTTTGGCACCGTTTCCGGACACTCGCTTGTGAATTCCGGGCGAAGCTTGAAATATTCAAGGGTTCCGACATGCGCGCGAGACGACGCGCGCGCGCAGTTCGTCATTTTTGTTTTGCACGGGGCTCATGGACACTGATGAGTTTTGATAAACGAGTGTGCGCGCATCGTTTCTTGTTGCTGAAATGAGGAAGGACACGAACTCAGCCCAGCTTGATATGGTACGAAGTCACATTTAAAATGGACGAGTGTGCAGAACTGTATGCACTTTGCGTCACGAAAAGGTGCACTGGTAACACCAGGGGGTGGGTAGACCCGAATATTCCTTTAGAGAAAAAAGTTACTGATTGCAATGAATTGTCCACTCCTCCGACCGCGCAGTCACCCCACCCACCCACCCGGAACTTGGTGTGCAAAACCAATGCGGCGGCGATTGCGATGAGCGCATGGAGTTGGCGAGTGCACCTCTACGGCCGCGCTAGCCCGTTCATGCTCGCGCGCGCAGCGGCCAACTCGTTTGGCGCTACCCACGCGGCAGCGGGGGCGCGGACCGCTGGGCATTTCCCAGCGGACACATCAGTGCGAGTCTGCGAATTGGGCCGGCGCGGTAAGTGTCATTGCAACGTTGACGACGTTTGACGCGATGATAATGGCAGCGATGCTGGTGGCGATGATTATTACATCGACGACGGCAAGGCCAGTGACGGCGCCGATGCTGATCACGCCGCCGACGATGATGGCGCCTGCGTTTCGGTGATGGAGGCTTTGGGGGGGTTCGACATGCGCGCGCAGCCGACGCGCGAGAGTGGCCCGCACGGTATGATTTGACACGGATCGTGGTCCCCCCAGGCACGCGCGCAAGAGTGTTCGAATGATTTCGGCGTGCGCCGCGACGGGCCTGTTTGGCAACATTTATGGAACCTGTCGAAAAGAACCCGTGGGTTCTCAACAATTCGCAGGATGTTGGCAACCATGTTATCTTATATTTCCAGGACGCTCGATTTGGAAATCCTCACGCAACCTCAAGTTCTTGAGTGATTCCCGCATTGATGCGGGCGTGTGCACTTCGTCCCATTCGTTGCACTGGATTCTTGCGACAGCACGCGCGCAAAAGGCGTCCGAGAAGTTCTTGCACGCGCGCGCGAGAGGCCCGTTTGGTAGCAAATAGTGAACATATTGAAAACACAAAAAACATGATTTCAGGAAGAACTCGCAAGAGCCCGAACGCAATTTTTTTGTTACAGAAGATCGAATTGCGAAACCAGGCGTTGTTTTGTTATGTTTTCGGGGCGCTCGATAATGAAATCCTTAGGAAACGCATGGTGTGTGAAGGAGTCCGACATGCGCGCGCGACGACGCGCGCGTGTGCGCCCTTCGTACCAGCTTTCAACAAGGGATTCTTGGAAACTTTGATTTCTTTGATCAACGAGTGCGCGCGCATAGTAGTTTCTGCCAGAGCATGAGGAGGGGTATATACCGAGACCGGCCTGCCTGGGATGGTACGAGTTCAAGTCTAGGATGGACGATGGGGCAGACTTTTTTTGTATATTGCAATACGCAAGCGAGGTCCGTTAATTCCCGGGGGGGGGATCTTAATATTTTTGTAGCAAGGACAATAAAGACAGCCTCGCGGCATCCTACCAGACATCCCGTGGCGTTCGACAACGGCTCAGAGTGCTTTGGGACACGGTGTCGTATTGTTGCCCTTGCCTCTCTAGGGCCACTTCCGGGCTTTCTTGGGCCCTTCCTTGCTGGTGTCGATCGGTTCGAGGCGACGGCAGGCCTCGCTGGACGACTGTAGTCGCGATCGTGCCGCGTCACCGATGCATCGGCGCTGCGGTGCGCCCCGCCGACCCCATCTTGTCTGGCACCGTCCGGGAGGCTTTCTCGTTCGAGGCCCATCACCGCCGGGATGAAGCAGTGGTCCGCGATAGGGCTCGGCGCGCCGATTCTGGTGGGATCCGCGGCGAAGGCCGGGATGGAAGCCGTGTGTTCTCCAGTTTCATTTCTCCGAGCGCCACCGACGGCATCGAGAGTCAATGCCCGCGCGAGCATGCGAGTGGTTGTGAGCAGTGGTGACAGGCAGCATACGGACAAACTAACACGGGGAGGCGTCATAGCCGTCCTGCCGGAAGGGCCAGCCACATGCCAGCGTGACTTGTCGCCGTAAGCCAGGAAGCGAAAGGGCGAGGCATCTTCGAACACGCGAAGGGCGTGCTTTCGAAACCGCCCAGGAGCATGTCGTGGAGTGCGTCTGCGAGCTGATCTCCTCGATCGGATACACGCTGGAAACCTCGAAGTTCCAGTCGACACTAGTGCAAGTGTGCAGCAGGAGGGGAGATATGGCTACCAGCTCGCCATTTGCCACTTCTCCTTTGTGAAGACCTCCCCAATCTCCCTCCAGAAATGTGAGAAGGATCGCAGAGGTAGAGAGAGATGTGAGAACCGAGGTCAGGAACCGACAGAGAGAGAGAGAGAAAGAGAGAGAGACATATATATATATATATATATATATATAGAGAGAGAGAGAGAGAGAGAGAGACAGACAGACAGACAGACAGAGAGCAATTTACCCTGGCGAGGGCCCAACCACACACAGTTGTGAGTATCGCCGTTGTGGGCATCGCCTTCGGTGGAACTTCTTCCGTGGCCACAGAGCGTGCAAACGGTGCGCCGAAGAGTGTGCGGCGGGCGCATGCGGGCGCTGCCATTGCGGCCTTCGGTGGCGCTCCATCGGGGCCACGAAACGTGTGAGGGGTGTGCCGAAATGGAGCGGGGCCGCCATGCGAACGTCGCCACTGGGGCCTTCGGTAGAGCTCCCTATGGGACCACGAAGCGTGTGAGGGGTGTGCCGAAGTGGTCGGGGGGACGCATGCGACCGTCGCCACTGGCGCCTTCGGCGGAGCTCTCTATGAGGCCTCGCAACACGTGAGGGGTGGGCCGAAATGGGCGGGGGGAGACGCATGTGATCACAGTCAGTGAGGCCTTCGGTGGAGCTCCTCATGAGGCCACGGTGCGCTGTACTGGGTTGCGCGGATGCATGTGATCACAGCCAGTGGTGCATTCGGTGGGGCTCCCTATGGGCCACGAAACGCTGTACTGGGTGGCGCGGGACACGTGTGCTCACAGCCATTGAGGCTTTCAGTGGAGCGCCCTTTGGGGCCACGAAGCGCCGTGCTGGGTGGCGCGGGATGCATGTGATCGCAGCCACTGGCGCTTTCGGTGGAGCCTCCTATGCGTCCACGAAGCGCCGCGGTGGGTGGCGCGGGACGCGTGTGATCACAGCCACAGGGCCTTCGATGGGGCTCCCTATGGGGCGACGAAGCGCCGTACTGCGTGGCGCGGGACGCACGCGGTCACAACCGCTGCGGCCTTCGGTGGAGCTCCTTATGGGGCCACGAAGCGCCGTTCTGGGTGGCGCGGTACGCATGTGGTCACAGCCACTGGAATCTTCGTTGGAGCGCCCTTTGGGGCCACGCAACGCCGTGCTGGGTGGCGCGGGACGCATGTGGTCACAGCCACCAGGGCTTTCGGTGGAGCTCCCTGTGGGACCACGAAACGCTGTACTGGGTGGCGCGGTACACATGCGATCACAGCCACTGGGGCATTCCGTGGAGCTCCCTGTGGGGCCACGAAGCGCCGTGCCGGGTTTCGCGGGACGCGTGTGATCCCAGCCATTGGGGCTTTCGGTGCAGCGCAATGTGGGGCCACGAAGCGCCGTGCTGCGTGGCGCGGGACGCACGTGATCAAAGCCATTGGGGCTTCCAGTGGAGCTCCCTGTGACGAAGCGCCGTGCTGGGTGGCGCGGGACGCATGTGATCACAGCCAGTGGGGCCTTCGGTGCAGTTCCCTATGCGGTCACGAAGCGCCGTGCTGGGTGGCGCAGGACGCAGGTGATCACAGCCATTGGGGCTTTCGGTGGAGCGCCCTGTGGGGCCACGAAACGCCGTAATCACTGGGTTCGCTGCAGTGGTGGACATGCTGAGGGCAGATGCAAGGGTGGGAGGAGGAGGGGGAGGAAGGAGGGGACGCGGGGTGCTGCCTCTTCCAAACAGGGACTCAACGCCACGAGATGGTGAGAACGAGATGGTGCGGATTGCTGCAAGCAGGGCTCGCGGAACGAGATGGTGCGGAACGAGATGGGAACGCCACGCCATGGGGTGACGCGGGGCTCGACCTTGGCGGAGCATGCGGATCGGGGCTCGGGTCGTTGGAGGGCGGGCGCGCCTCGTTGAGGACGCGGGAGACAGCGATGCCATCCAGGCTGGGCGACGGTGCTGCAACCCTGGGCGTGGGAGGCTGAAAGACCTGAAAGGTCAGAAGAACAAGGCTGGAAAAGACATTCTCAGTAAGCGCATCCAGTTCCAGATCCAGGACCTCTTTGCTCCCTCGCTCTCACCTTCTCCTTCTGCCCGCCTTTCTGTTTGATCCTCCCACGTTCGTCCTCCCCCATTCGTTCTCCCGCCGACCTCCTTCTTCGTGGCCCGAACTTTTCCCCCTGCCCGGTCCCTACCTGCCCTACCTCACCGGTCCCGCCTCCCTACCCCCCTACCTCCCCTCCGCTCCCGCTGCGCAATCTTGGCGCGGCGCTGTCTTAGGCAGCGTTCTCCTGCGCACCGCGCGCCTCATTCCCTCCCCTCTTCCTCTTCTCCTGTCGGCAGCGGGCGAGGGGGGGAATCGAGAAGGAGAAGGCCTTCTCAGAAGGTTCGGAAGCCCCCCGGTCCTTCCGAGACCAAGCCTTCCCCGAAGACACCACAAGTTTTTCTCCGAGGGCCGGAGGGCTTCTGAGAAGTCCCGCCACCTTCCGAGGAGGCCTTCTCCTCCCTTCGCTCCTCCTCCTCCCCCTCCCCCCTCCTTCCCTTCGCTCCTCCTCCTCCTCCTCCTCCTCGCCTCCTCCTCCTCCTCCTCTCTCCTCCTCCCTCCTCCTCCTCCTCTCCTCCTCCTCCTCCCCCCTCCTCTCCCCCCCTCGCTCGCCGCCGCTCCTGCCCCCGTCCCCCCCCTCCTCGCCGCGCTCCGCCGCCGCCCGCCCTCCTCCGCGCTCCGCCTCCTCCCCCCCCCTTCGAGCTCCCGCCTCTCTCTCCCCGGGCCGCCGGGGCCGAGCGGCCGAGCGCTCGGTGCGGACAGGCACGGGATGCCTCCGGAGGAGGCGCGACCCGGGCACGCCGGGAGGCACTCTCCTGAGGGCACCCCCCTCACTGCACGACAGGGGGAGGGCAGCCGAACACCACGCCAGGGGAGTGCTGAGCATCGGATGCGATGTTCTTCCTTCCTCCCTCCTCCTCTTCCTCCTCCTCCTCCTCCTTCTTTTCCTCCTCCTCCTCCTCCCTTCTCCTCCTCTTCCGTCTCCTGATGGCTCCTCCTCCTCCTCCGCCTCCTCCTCCTCCTCCTCCTCCTCCTCCTCCTCCCCTCCTCCTCCTCCTCCTCCCTCCTCCTCCTCCTCCTCCTCCTCCTCCTCGAAACCTCCAGGGGCCCTACAACAGGGGACGGTCTTTGGTCCCCCCCCAGACCCCCGACGTCGTGGTTGTTCACAGCGTCGACCCACGGGGGTCGACGCTGCGAAAAAGGCCAGACCCCTGGCCAGAGATTATTTGCGCAGACAGTCGTACGATTTCTATGGGTCAGACTGGCCAGCGGCGTCATTGCACAATGCTTGCTCTTCAGCGCGAAGACGACTTCGTGCGTTCACCCACTCGACCACCAGCAGTGATGCCCCGAGGTCCATCACGGTCGCGTCCGACCCCGGGCCGAGCAGCGACTCGACCGGCCTGCCTGCCTGCCCGCCTGGCCTGGCCAGAGGTCCGGACCCCCTTCCCCCGGCGGTCGGCTTTTCGCCCCGAGCCGCGTCGTCGGCGGCCCCGGGAGAGGGGCACCCCTTTCCGTGCGGCGGAGCAGAGAGAGCGAAGGGCCTCCCGCCGCGGGTGCTGTGCACCGCGCGAGGGGCTCGGGGGCCCTCGCGTCCCCCCTCCTCCCCTTCCCCGCGCGCGCGCGCGCTTCCCCTCGCGTTTTCTGTCCCCCTCCTCCCCCATCGCGTCCCCTCCCCCATCCTCCCCCTCGCGTCCCCTCCCCCTCCCCCCCCCCATCCCCCTCCCCTTCCCTCACCCTCGCGTCCCCCATCTTCCCCCCTCGCGTCCCCTCCCCCCCTCCCCTTCCCCGCGCGCGCGCTCCCCTCGCGTCCCCCCCCCTTCTCCCCCCCTCCGGCCCCCCATGATTTCCAGGGAGGCCGTGGGGGCCTCCTTGGAGATCCTGGGGGCACCCTGGGCCAGGGGCACTTCTCTAGCAGCACCCGAGCCAGGCAGCAGGGCCGTCGAAGAGCGACTCGGGATGGAAGACCGGGTCCCGGGGAAGGGGCCCAGACCTCGGGGTGTGGACGCTGTGAGACAGGCACGGCGTCGGGGGTCGGGGCCTCCCTCCTGCCCTAGACCTCCGACGAGTGCACGCTTGGAGCGCTGCGCCAAGTCAAGGTCAGGGCCTGAAGCGTTACGATGCAGCGAAAGGGGCGCCGACGTAGGCGGAGTGAGAGACAAAGGAAGCCTGGCTGGCGCAGCCCCAGAAACGGACGGGCGGTGAGCACAGGACAAGAAGAGGGCCCCCCGGGGCACAGAGTGTGCGCCAGCCAGGCAGTGTGAGAGGAGGGGGGGCCCGAGGAGTGCCCGTCCCCTCCTCCCTCCCCTTGCCCCCCTCCCCCCCCCTTTCGCGGGGTCCCTCTCCCTCCTCTCCTCCCTCCTCCCTCTCCCTCCTCCTCTCCCTCCCACTCCCCCTCCTCCCTCTCCCTCTCCCCTTCCCTCTCCCCTCCCTCCCCCTCCTCCCTCCCTCCCCCTCTCCCCTCCCTCCTCCTCCTCCCTCCTCCCTCTCCCTCCTCCCTCTCCCTCTCCCTCTGACCCTCTCCTCCCTCTCCCTCCTCCCTCCCCTCCTCCCTCCCCCTTCCCTCCCCCTCCCCCCCCCCCCCCCCCCTCTCTGCTGTGGGGTCGTGCAGGCCTCGCCTCGAGCCCCGGCTGCCTCAGACGTCCGATGTCCCGCCTGGGGGGGGGGGGGCGGGGGGCCGCAGCCTCGCCTCGAGCGCCAGGGCTCGAGGGAGAGGCCGGCTACCCAGAGCCGCCGCCTCCTCCTCCTCCTCCGCCTCCTCCTCATCCTCCTCCTCACTCCTCCCCCTCCTCCCCTCCCTCCTCCTCCTCCTCCTCCTCACTCCTCCTCACTCCTCCTCCTCCCCTCCTCCTCCTCAAAATCCTCCTCCTCCTCCTCCTCCTCCTCCTCACTCCTCCTCCTCCTCCTCCTCCTCCTCTCCTTCCTTCCTCCTCCTCCTCCTCTCCTCCTCTCCTCCTCCTCCTCCTCCTCCTCCTCCTCCTCCTCCTCCTCCTCCTCCTCCTCCTGTCCTGCGAGGGAGGCGCGTCCGACTCGGCGCGCCGAGGACCAGGAGGGGAAAAAACATACAGACGCAATGAATCGTCGATCCCCAGGAGAGTATGCGAAAATATGGGAAGTGGGGGGAAGACAGAAACCCTGGAGATCTAGGAAAAGATGGGGAATCTGTTTATTCGTGTGCATCTGTTTGTGTGTTCTGGGGCCCCTTGAGAGGACCCCGGCTGACATCGCGGACTGCTTGGCCTTTAGGCTTAAGTCGGGCACGTCCCTCCACAGGAGGAGCAGACCAAAACTAGTCCGGGGTCGATCTGTCGACTATTTGCATTTATTCTTGAACAGATCTGGTTTGACCATTCTTCCATTTCTCTTCCAAAATCCACCTGGAGGAGTACATGCCCGACCTAACTTTCGGCCCGTCCCCACTCCTTTTCGAGGTTGCTCCCCCGCCTCTTCGTCGTCCTCGTCGTCCTCGTCAGCGTGAGCGTCGTCGTCGTCGTCTTCGTCGTCTTCGCCGTTGCCGTCGTCGCCATCGCCGCCCGATGGGCTGCTTCGGCTGACATCACGGACTGCTTGGCCTTGGGACCGTTTCCAACAACCCCTTGTTCCCGGATAGCTCTCAGAGGGCTGAGAGGGTTGTTTAGATCAGAAGCCAGCACCGCAGGGTAGCCCCTGAGCTCGTCCGGGCTCCCAGCAGGAATCCCCGCTTCTAGTTGCTGGAGCGTTCATAGGAGGCCACATCCGAACCCTACCCCTTTACCCCCCACGATTTCTGAAGGGGAGGGTGGGGCTTGCTTCGTTCGGAAGCTCCCGAGCGGAGTGAACCCTACCCTCCCCCTCAGGAACCGAGGGGGTTAGGGGTAGTGTTCGCATGTGGTCCCCTATTTCAGCGGGTCCAGGATCGGGCGAAGAGAACTATGCACATGCACCGATCCTGGCAAGGCCCATCCTTGACCCAGGATCGGTGCATATGCCTTCCTGGCCAAGGCAGGAGGGCGTATGCACCGATCATGGGCTCAGGATGGGTCTGGCCAGAATCGGTGCATGTGCATAGTTCTTTTTCCTCTACAGGAAGGAGGTTTAAAGATATGTCCCAACTGCGTGTGCCCTGAAGTTCTCCAGAAGCTCCTCCGGAAGCTTCTTAAACACGAGCCCCCCCGAGCTCCTCCGAGAGGCGTGGAAGGCCCTGTCCAGCGCTCCGCTATCCGGGTTCTGCCGGACGTGGCTAGGATGAAGTCGGGGATGTCCCCCCACAGTCGGGGCTGGACAGAACTCCCAACAGTGACACGTCGATTAGTGAATTGTCCGTTTTCGGTTCTCGAGAGGGCGCCGTGGCCGTCATTTTCCAGGCTTACGTCTGCCAGGTTTGGGCCTCAGGTCGTTTTCACTAAACCACGTTTTGCTAAAGGGGGGTCTGTCCATCCCCGATCATCGAAAAAAGTCAAAAGATAGTCTGGGAACGGTTCTTCTATGATCTTTTGGCTATTCTTGTTTTTTTGTGTGCTTGGATCTGTTCGATGTTTCTTCAAACCCGCCTGCAGGAGAGCATGCCCGACGCCAGACCTAAGGCTCGGACGAGGACCTATCCGTTCCAGAGCGTTCCGGAACGCTCCCAGAGCGTTCCGGAACGCTCTGAGAGGGCCGCGGCGCCCGAGACACCCTCCAGAGCCGCCGGCTCTCAGAGCTTCTCGATCTTCCCTCCCCCGATCCGTCCCCCGACGGTATCCTCGTCCCGGCTTCGTCAGACTTTCTGTCCTCGTCCTGGCTCCGTCGTGGTTTAGGCCCCACGAGTCCCCCTCTCCCTCCTGCCCCAGTCCTCCGACGGTGTGCGTGTGCTTTTGTTCCAGCCCGCGGCCCGATCTATCCCCCGATGGTATCTTCGCCCTGGTTTCGTCGGACTTTATTTAATCGCTTCGCTCATGCCGCCGGCCCTGGAGCCCTCTTTAGGGCCTCTTGGGGGCCTCTTGGGAGTCTCTTGGGGCTCCTTGGCGGCGTTTTGGAGGCCCCCAGGGCCTCTTGGGGGGCTCTTGGGGGTAGTCGATTGCGGCTCCCCCCTCGGAGGCCACGATCCTCGTGAGGGGTGTCGAAAAATACCCTCCCCTGGAGTGGTCTGGTGGCTTCTCCCGGGCTTCTCTCGGGACCTTGCCGGGGTACGTTTCGTCCGGGGGCCCCCAGGGGCCGCTCCGCGCGCGCGAACTAGAAATATTGTTAACAAGTTACCGGAGATCTTAGCACGCCTCTGGCCCGTTGGGCCGGCGAGTTTCCTCGTCCTGGCTCCGTCCTGCTCTGGGCTCGTCCCTCCTGCCCCAGCCCTCCGACGGCGTGTCGTGTGCCTGCTTCTGTTTCCGTCGTCCGCGGCCCGAGGCCTCGATTCTCCTTCCCGTGGGGGGGAGGGGGGGGGGGGTGAGAAACTCTTTGTCAGAGAGGGGGAACAAAACGCACAGACACCATTTTTTGACATCAACGCCACGCCTCCAAAACCTTGGACTGACCAAGGAAACGAGCCAGCAGCGGAGGGGGATGCTGGCACCTTGACCAAGGTAAACACCAGGGTCACCGCGCAAAAAATGGCACGACGAGAGGGACACAGACACCATGGATCGCCGATTCCCCCGAACATCTGGGAAGACGACAGTCCGAAACACATGGAAAGGTATGGGGAATCCCGGGATTTTTGTGTGCGTGTTTGTTTTTGTGTCCCTGGGCCCCTTCGTCTTGGGGGCCCAGGATCCACTTTCAGGGGCCCTTGGGCCGGACACCAGCCCCAGCAGGCCGAGCTTGAGGAACAGCGCAAGGATCAGCAGTACAGTGGAGACCCATGCCAAGAAACACCCTGCTTGCCTCCAGGGTGCCCTGGGTTTCTTGGGTTTCGATGGTTTCGCCATGGACAGGGTGACGTTCCCACGCCAAGAATCAGGTGGATGTCCTGGAGTCTCGGGGATGGGTTTCTTGTGGAAGGTGTCTTGTGGTAGAGCCCCTACTGTAGGTCCTCGCTGGGGATGTTGAACTCCAGTTCGTGCGCGCACAGGACCTCCTGGACATGCGCGCGAACAAGTGGGCGAAGAAGACGTTCAAGGCCGCCGCGAAGACCAAGGCCGCGCCCGCCCGAATGTGTCGCGCGCTGCCGTCATGGTCGGCGGAGGAGGATCGGGGGCGTCCAAGTGAAGGGTGATGGCCAGGACCATTGTCTTGGCTGCCCCGATGCGCCCGTCTTGACACGCAGCATGTGCCGTGTTCAAGACGTCCGTGCCAATACATTGCGGTTTGTGTTGGCTCAGCGTAGCATTGTTGGCCCACGTGTTGGCGAACTTATCGCGTCATACATACGCTGTCAGTCCACGTGTTGAGCTCCGTATCCAAAGGCGACGTGTTGCGTGTTGCGTA
>CAUYUJ010005535.1:90649-95649 GCA_963575745.1 Prorocentrum cordatum
TACTACTATTTCTTCTACTCTTACTACTACTACGACTACTACTACTACTACCACTACTACTACTACTAATACTACTACTACTACTACTACTACTACTACTACTACTACTACTACTACTACTACTACTACTACTACTACTACTACTACTTACTTACTTACTTACGTACTTACTTACTTACTTACTTACTTACTTACTTACTTACTTACTTACTTACTACTACTATACTACTCATACTACTTTTACTACTACTACTACTACTACTACTACTACTACTACTACTACTACTACTACTACTACTACTACTACTACTACTACTACTACTACTACTACTACTACTACTAGTACTACTCCTACGACTACGACGACTACGATTACTGCTACTACGAATGCTGCCACTACTTTCATTATTTCCATAAGGACTTCCGTAATGTGCCATCTACGGACGGTAGTGGTTTGGTTTGGTCATGGGTTCGGTTTTCTACCGGGCCCCATTGTTTTCCCATTGATCTCCAATGACTCCTATTGTTTTTGTAATGATTCCCGATGGTCCCAGCTGGTTCCCAGTCATCTCTGTTGGCTCCTATTAGTTCCTAATGGTTCCTATTGACTCCCATTGGTTCCTATCGCGTCCTATTGATCCGTATTGTTCCGCACTATTCCTTATCGAGTCTTACTCCAGATTCCTATAGGTTCAGAATCGTTGTTATTGGTCACATTTGATTCCGGGTAATTCCCATTGGTGCATAATGATTTGTAATGATTCTTTTGGTTTCCCATTGATTCCTATTGATTCCGACCGATTCCTGCTGAGTCCGATCGATTCCCTACCGATTCCTGTTGAGTCCTGTTGGTTCCGATTGATTCCTATCGATTCTTATTGACTCCTCTTGCTTCCTTGTGATTCCTGTTGCTGTTAATCGGTCCCTAATGGTCCCGATTGATTCCGACAGATCTTAGTGATTCGTGTTGGTTCCGATTTGTTTCTATTGCTTCCTATTGATTCCCACTGATTCCTATTGATTCCGATGGATTGCTATTGATTCCTATTGGTTCTTATTGTTTCCCAGCGATTCCTAGTGATTCCTCTTGATCATGATTGATTTCTTTTGTTTCCCATTGATCTGTAATTCCGACTGTTTCTTTTTGATTTCTGCTGATTTTTATTGAGTCCGGGAGCTCTAGGGATGTGAAATCCCAGGAATCTTTCGGGTTTCTTCTAAGGTTCTTGTGGGATCATTAGGAGCCCAGGGTCGTCCTCGGGAATTTTCAGGAGCCCACGGGGGTCTCCAGGAACCCGCAAGAGTTCGTAAGAATCCTCAGGATTCGTACGGAAGTTGTTTTTTTGGGGGGAATCTTTTTGAATTCGTATGAAGCCTCGGGAATCGCCAAGAAACGTCAGCGCTGACCAGAAATACTCAGGAACCAGATGCGTTCGAAAGGTTCTCGAGGGATCCTCGGGTATCTTGGGGAGTCCCCAGGATTCGGGCCGCAAGTGACACGCAGGATTTGCACATTCTGCGTCAGGAGTTCAATTCCTTGATCTGACCCCTGACCGAACAAACCGGCCAGAAACGACCTCCCAGCTAAGCGGCCGCAAATTAAACGCTACCCTAGTATTGTTTTACATTTGCTAGCAGTAGTAGTAGTAGTAGAAGAAGAAGCAGTAGTAGTAGTAGTAGTAGTAGTAGTAGTAGTAGTAGTAGTAGTAGTAGTAGTAGTAGTAGGAGTAGTAGGAGTAGTAGGAGTAGTAGGAGTAGTAGTAGTAGTGGTAGTAGTAGTAGTACCACGAGGACTACTACTACAACTGTTATTATTATTATTTGTACTACTACGACTGATAATAATACTTTTACTACCAATATTGCTTGTACTTTCTCTGATGATTACAACTACAACTACGATCGAAACGACTACCACTACTACTACCACGACGACAACTGCTACTATTAATTTTTCTGCTACTACTACTAGTACCACCACTACTACTACTGCTATTACTACTACTACTACTACTATTACTACTACTACTACTTCTTCTACTACTACTACAACTACGACTACAATCACTACTCCTGCTGCTACGACTACGCCTACGCCTACAACAACTACTACTACTATACTACTACTACTACTACTACTACTACTACTACTACTACTACTACTACTACTACTGCTACTACTACTACTACTACTACTACTACTACTACTACGACTACCACTACTACTACAGCTGCTACTACGACAACCACTACTGGTACTACTACTAGTACTACTACGGCTACTACTACAACTACGACTACTACTACAACTACTATTGCTACTACTACTACTACCACTACTACTACTACTACTACTACTACTACTACTATTACTACTACTACTACTACTACTACTACTACACGAACTACTCTACTACTACTTGCTTTACTACTACTTACTACTTCTACTACTACTGACTACCGACTACCATATTAGGTTGTACTAACTACTACTTACTACTACTTACTACTACTACTACTACTACTACTACTACTATACTTACGGGTACTACATTTCTATACTATACTACTACTTCACTACCTACTACTACTATATACTACTACTACTGCTACTACTTACTACTACTGCTGCTACTACGAATACTTTATTTAGGGCTTCTATTACTACTCCGGACTACTACTGCTTCTACTACTACTGTACTACTACGCAACCACTACTAACTATTACACACTTATCTACTTACTACTACTGTCTGGTAGATTGTGGTTGAGTACTACTCATGCCACTGTATATAAATCTTTATTAGTTCCACATCATTTCAATATACACTTAGTGGTTTTTTTTCTACATACTACTGTTACTACTACCACTACCCCACTGCCACTAACTATTACCACTACTACTACTACTACT
Organism: Prorocentrum cordatum; assembly: GCA_963575745.1. Lineage (NCBI taxonomy): Eukaryota > Dinophyceae > Prorocentrales > Prorocentraceae > Prorocentrum > Prorocentrum cordatum. Next base: position 93,564 of record CAUYUJ010005535.1, read on the forward strand.
ACTACTATACTTACTTTAACTACTACTACTATACTACTACTACCTTATTTTACTACTACTACTACTACTACTACTACTACTACTACGACTACTACTGCGACGGCTACTACTAAACTACAACTACTACAACTACTACTGTTACTACTACCACTACTACTACTACTACTACTACTACTACTACTACTACTACTACTACTACTACTACTACTACTACGATTACTACTACTACTACTACTACTACTACCACTCCCACTACTACTATATTACTACTACTACTACTACTATATTTATTTGTTACCACTACTACTGCTACTACTTTCTACGGACTATTACTACTACTACTTTACCACTACTACTACTACTAGCTACTACTAACTACTACCACCACTACTACTACTACTACTACTTACTAATGACTACTACTACTACTACTACTACTACTACTACTACTACTGCTACTTCTACTTTTTCTACTACTACTACTACTACTACTACTACCACTACTACTACGCATATTACTACTACTACTACTACTACTACTACTACTACTACTACTACTACTACTATTATTACTACTACTACTCCTACTACTGCTACTACTGTTACTACTGCTACTACTACTGTGACTACTACTGCGACTACTACTACTACTACTACTACTATTACTACTACTACTACTACTACTACTACTACTACGACTACTATTATTACTACTACTACTACTACTACTACTACTAGGAGTTGTAGTAGTCGTAGTCGCATTCGTAGTAGTAACAGTAGTTGTTGTAGTATCAGTAGTAGTAGTAGTAGTAGTAGTAGTAGTAGTAGTAGTAGTAGTAGTAGTCGTAGTAGTAGTAGTAGTAGTAGTAGTAGTAGTAGTAGTAGTAGTAGTAGTAGTAGTAGTAGTAGTAGTAGTAGTTGTAGTAGTAGTAGTAGTAGTATACGTAGTAGTAGTCGTGGCAGTAGTAGTAGTAGTAGTAGTAGTAGTAGTAGTAGTAGTAGCAGCAGCAGCAGCAGCAGTAGTGGTAGTGGTCGTGGAAGGAGAAGGGGAATTGGAAGGGAGCAGGTGAAGGTGTTCTTCGAAAACAAGAGCCCCACCCAGGACGTAGGGGAAACAGTCGCAGCAAAACTTTGGTTGGAAATGATGTGCTGCCCCGATGTTGCGGCCCCTGGGAAGGGACAGCAGCCCAACGCAAGCTTACGTGAGATTCTCTATCCGAGATCTGTCCAGATTGTGCCGCATACGCCAGCTGCTGGGGTAGAAGCTTGCCGCTGTTCTGCTACAACGGCGACGCTTCCCGAGACACCCTCCTAAGGATCTTGAATTTCTGCTTCGTGCAGGATCCGTCCGCAGCCCGCTCCATAACAGGGTGACACTCTAGCACATCGGCTTCCAAACCTGCGCAGTGGTCTCAGGGATCTCTTCACCACTACCCCCCAGCACGCACCAGACGCTCGGAACGATCGGAGGGGGGGCTTCAGACGGATGTTAGGCTATCTTGCCAGTCGTGCCCGCTCACCATGCACGGCTGGTCGTACGAGCGGTTCGTTGACGGGGCCAGAAGGAGGAGGTGAGGAAGAATCACAAAGAAGTGAAGAAGGATGAGTGGGGGGAGGGAGGAGGGCGAGGGGTAAGGTGGAGGAGGACCTCAGGATTTTCTGCAATGATTCTTGGAGCCCCACGAGTGGTTCAGGCACTGAACAACGCCATTGGTCTGGCGCTGCAGTAGCGCTCCAGAAAAGGGCAGCGCATTCGGCGCTTAGTTGCCTTTGCCAGCAGCTGACGGAAGCCTGCGGTTGTAAAACGGCGGCGGGCTTGCCGGCTGAAGTCAGCAGGGGCGGACGAATTGAAAAAACGAGACGTCAACATTTTTAGACCCTGGGGTTTGGGAGTTGCCCGTTGAGTTCTGGGCACGAAGTCTAAGAGGAGGAGGATCCCGGGGAGATTCTGGAGTTCTTGGCGCAGTCCCCCAGATATTCCCAATCCGTCGTTGGCTCAATGTATTCAAGACTTTGAATGAAAGGCAACTTTTGGCTCAGGGTGGGCTCCAGCTATCTGGCAATTCCTTCGGTGCAAGAATCTAGC
>CAUYUJ010005535.1:98149-123149 GCA_963575745.1 Prorocentrum cordatum
TCATCAGTATCATAATCAGTTCCGTCATCAGTAGCAGCATCAGCATCATCGTCACCATCATCATTCACCCCTTGAACCTCATCATTTACCCGCCCGAGCCGGCATCCTGATCCTCCTCGGCCCCTTCCCTCTCTCCCTCATGCTCCCCTTGTTCCGCCTCCTCGTTCTTCCTTTCCCCAGTCCCTCTTGTCCCTCCCTATTCTCCCTTCCCCTCCCTGCTTATCACTTTTCCTTCTTCCTTCTCTTCCTTGTCCTCAACTTTCAGATCTCCCTCCTTCTTGTCGTCGTCATCCTTCTGCGTCTCCCCCTCCCTTACCGTCCTCTCCCGCCTCCCCCTCACCTCCTCGTTCTCTCCCTCCTCGTCCTCTCCCTCCTCGTCCGTCCTCTTCATCCGCTGCATACACTCCTGGTCAGCATGCCTCGGGCTCGTGCTCTGGGCGCGGCTACTTGCTAGGGCGTTGTGTGGACGGGCGCGGCAGGGAGAGGCAACAGATGGAGGAGGGGGAGGGGGGATGTGGAGGCGGGAGGGTGGGAGGGAGAGAAGGGAAAGACATGAGGGAAAGAGAGAGGTCGACGAGGAGGAGGAGGACGACGATAAGGAGAAGAGTCGCTTCTGGCTGCGCGCGGCACCTCACCAACCCTCGAAGTACCCATATTGTTCCCCTCCTGCTCCTCCTCCTCCTCCTTCTCCTCCTCCTCTTTTCGTTCAGTGCCTCGCTGCTGCCTTTGTGCCTCGATGGCGGCGGGAAGAAGAAGGGTCGAGGCGGCGGTGGAGGAGTCCAACCGTCAGGAATGGTGGACCAATACTGCGTGCAGCTGGGGCCCTCAGGAAGGCCGCCGCGTCAGCCGACACGCACACGGAGCATCTTTCGGGTTCTTGTCACCTGCCAGCCAGCCGCTTACTTGTATGCTAGGTTCGGCTCGAAGTCGCCTGGTGTAGCAGACCCACTGTAAGCCCCCTGTCTCTTGCAGCCCCCGCGGTGATGTAAGTGGAGGCGGGGGGATGACCTAGACTTCTTCTTCTTCTTCTTCTTGACAGGAGGACAAGACGGGTGGTGGTCTCTGGTCGTGTTCTCCTCTGGAGGGCCCCTTCGGCAGACCACGACCCAGGATGCAACACCCTCACGACGTCGGAGATACCCAGAATCCCTCATCTTCATCCTTCCCCTCCCTTCCCCCCCAACCCATCCCCTAAAAAGTTGGGGGGGCCCGAGTGGGTCCCCACCCGTCACCAAGGGGAGCCCCCAGGCGTTGGGTTTATGACCCCGGGCCCCTAGCTCCTGAGAGCGCCACCTACTAGACATGGCCTCTTGGAGGACTGGCCCAGGGGCGTTCCGCCTCTGAGTGCAAGCATTTCCAGCCGGACCAAGGTATAAGATCGAGGTCGGTTCGGGGAGGGTACCCTAGTGTTCTTCGTGCTCGTCGGATGTTCTTGCGCATCCTGGGGAGGGTACCCTTGGATGATCTGCTTGGTCTGGCCGACGGAGGGTCTAATGATCTTGAAGGATGTTTTTCTGGCCTAGGTCCGACACTGATTGTTCGTCCGCCCGCCCGCTCTTCGGAGGAGGAGGAGTCGGCGGGGGGGCGGGAGGAGGAGTCGGGAGGGGAGGGGGGAGGAGGAGGAGGAGGAGGAGGAGGAGGAGGAGGAGGAGGAGGAGGAGGAGGAGGAGGAGGAGGAGGAAAAGGAGGAGGAGGAGAAGGAAGAGGAGGTGGAGGAGGAGGAAGAGGAGGAGGGGACGAGGGAGGAGGAGAGGAGGACGAGGAGACGAGGAGGAGGAGGAGGAGGAGGAGGAGGAGGAGGAGGAGGAGGAGGAGCAGAGGGGGGGGGCGGGCGGCCGCGGGGCGGGTCCTTGCCCGGTGCCATCCCCGCCCCGTGGGTGCGCGAGGTCTGCTCGCCTCGCGCGGAGGGTGGGTGGGGGTGGGGGGTGGGCGGCGGCGGCAGAGGAGCTGGGAGAGCAGAGGGGAGGGGGGAGCCGGAACGGAGGAACGCGATCGCCGGGAGGGGGCCGCGCCGTATGATCATTGATGTTCTGTTTGGTGCTCACGATATCGCCGGGGGAGTCATGTTCGTTCTCTGGCGTTGGGCCACAGAGAGGACACGGTACCCGTACTGCTGCCCTTTCCTCGTTTTCCCCGTGCTGGGTATCGTGGGAGGTCATCGCCGCCGCTGAATTCGCGTCGAAATTCTGGTCAGAGCGCACCTCGGGAGAGGTCCGTGGAGTAGCCGCTGCGGTACCTCTCAACTTCCCCAGAGGGGGATGGGGGGGCCAGCGAGGAGCAGCAGCGGCTGGAGCGGAGAGGACGAAGCGGGAGGAGAGGGAAGAAAAAGGTGAGAGGACGGCAGGGAAGGGCATCCGAGTGCAGGGGGGAGTGCGCGAGGGATGGTAGGGAGAAGGAAGACGTGGAGGAGGAGGAGGGTGGAGGTGAAGAAGGAGGAGGAGGAGGAGGAGGAGGAGGAGGAGGAGGAGGAGGAGGAGGAGGATGGTGATGGAGGGGTGGAGAGGGTGGGAGTGCGCGAGGTGGAGGAGGAGGGCGGAGAGGGACACAGGCGAGGGATGAGTGGAGCGTGCATAAGGGAGGACGCAGGCGCAGGAGTAAGAGTTGTGGGAGGAGGGGGGGTAGGAGGAGGTGAGGAGGAGGGTGGAGAGGGGCAGATCTGAGATGAGTGGAGCGTGCAGAAGGGAGGAAGCAGGCGCAGGAGTAAGAGTTGTGGGAGGAGGGGGGATAGGAGGAGGTGAGCGAGAAGGAGGACAAGCAGGGGAAGGACTGGAGTGAAAGCAGGACGCACCAGCGATGCTGCCATACATGCTGGGTCGGAGGGGCAAGAAAGGAGGAGCCAGGGAGGATGACGATGGGGAAGGATGATGAGGTGGAGGAGGGGGAAGAGGAGGGAGCACCTGCAGCAAAAGCCGCCGTGAGGAGGGGAGGAGCGAGAGGACACCGGGCGGGGCGACGGGAGTGGCAACGAGCGCTGGGCGGCGGCCAGGCGAAGGACTCTGCCGCGTCCGCCTCCCAGGAGCGGGGCTCGGGACATGGGCACCAGGCTGCTTGGCACGAGGAGGAGGAGGGGAAGGAGGAGGAGGAGGAGGAGGAGGAGGAGGAGGAGGGAGGAGGAGGAGGAGGAGGAGGAGGCGGAGGAGGAGGAGGAGGGGAGGAGGAGGAGGAGGAGGAGGAGGAGGAGGAGGAGGGAGGAGGGGGAGGAGGGGAGGAGGAGGGGGAGGAGGAGGAGGAGGAGGAGGAGGGGAGGAGGAGGAGGAGGAGGAGGAGGAGGAGGAGGAGGAGGAGGGGGAGGAGGAGGAGGAGAGGAGGAGGAGGAGGAGGGAGGAGGAGGAGGAGGAGGAGGAGGAGGAGGAGGGAGGAGGAAGGAGGAGGAGGAGGAGGAAGAAGGAAGAGGAGGAGGAGAGGGGAGGGGGAGGGAGGGAGGAGGGGGGAGGAGGAGAGGGGGGGAGGAGGAGGAGGGGAGGAGGAGGAGGGGAGGAGGAGGAAGGAGGAGGAGGAGGAGGAGGAGGAGGGAGGAGGGAGGAGGAGGAGGAGGGGAGGAGGAGGAGGAGGAGGAGGAGGAGGAGGAGAGGAGGAGCAGGAGGAAAGAGGAGGAGAGGATGAGGAGGAGGAGGAGGAGGAGGAGAGGAGGAGGAGGAGGAGGAGGAGGGAGGAGGAGGGGAGGAAAAGGAGAGGACGAGAAGGAGGAGGAGGAAGAGGAGGAGGAGGAGGAGGAGGGGAAAGGAGGAGGAGGAGGAGGAGGAGGAGGAGGAGGAGAAGGAGGAGGAGGAGGGGGAGGGAGGACGAGGAGGAGGGGAAGGAGGAGGAGGGGAGGAGGAGGAGGGGAAGGAGGAGGAGGAGGAGGAGAGGAGGAGGAGGAGGGGGAGGAGGGGACGAGGGAGGAGGACGAGGAGGAGGAGGACGAGGAGGAGGAGCAGGGAGGAGGAGGAGGCGGAGGAGGAGGAGGAGGGCGAGGAGGAGGAGGAGGCCGAGGAGGAGGAGGCGGAGGCGGAGGAAGAGGCGGAGACCGAGGAGTCCAGCCGTTGCGACGTTCACCCGCCCCTGCGCCCAGTGCGCGATTCTGGGAGCTCTGCCGACGGCACTGGCACTTGAAGTTGGGCAAAGGGCAAGGGGGCCGGACGCGCTGACAAAGCCAAGAGAGCAAGTTACCGCCAGATGCGGATGCGCCCTGGATCTTTGTCCGCGTGGGCCTGGCCGCTCTCGTCACTGCTGTTTTTCACCGTCGCAGGGCGCGTTCGGCATGCAGTCGCTTTCTCGGGGCGTTGAGCCGTCATGAGCAGAGGGATGCGATTCAAGCGGCATGCGTCTGCAATGTTGCCGCTGCATCGTTGGCTCTCTGGCCCAGCCATTCGGCAGCATTCGACGTCCGAGGGTCCTGCATGCATGTCCAAGGGTCTGGCGTGGGAGCCCAATGGTCTCCCACTCCCATGTGCTGCATCCTCAGCGCTGCGTTGATGCTAAAGCTGGGGATCACTTCCCACATCTTCTCTCTGCCGACACCTTCCTGCTCCATCTGTGATTACTCTTGTTCGTCGTGAAGTTGTCCCTGGTGTTGTCTGAGTTTAGTGCATCTGTACTTTTTCACCATTGTCGTCGTCGACAAGTACAACGAGGTTGCGGAGCTGCTGACCGAGCGCCGGCTGAAGGGAGAGCATATCAACTTTCGGACGCGTGGACCTCACGTTCAGCTGCTGGTGGCGATAATCATAAACCTCGTGCAGCATGCACACTGCTTCTTGGATGTCGGCGAGGAACGCAGCATCACGGAGAGTGAGACGTCCAAATACGAGCTCCAGAAGTACATCCAGTCGGCCTCGACTCCGAATGTCGCCACGCACGTGCTCCCTCTTCGCTGCCGCATGTTCAAGTCGGCGCCACCCCACCATACTAATGCCATGCATGCGCCGCCCCCCAGAGGCGACGTGCGAACCGATGAGTCCCATGGTCTATGCATCGTGGCCGGCGCTTCTTGGCCACACCGCTCCGGAAACGATAAGCTACAGGGTGATGGTCGTACCAGACGTTCGGGTCGGACGCGCGCCTCCAAAGAGGACATGTCGTACTAACATGTCTCTGTGCGTCCCATCAAGGGCGGCAAGGAGCAGCACGAGCAGGGTGGAGCCGTCGGAACCGACAGCCAGGGGCAGGGCCAGAAGAAGAAGAAGCAGAACGGCCGCCTCGCGTTCGCGTCTAGCTGCGACGAGGCGGGGCGAGGGTCGTGCTCCACAGAGGAAACCCATGCCGAGAAGCACCCTGCTTGCCTCCAGGGCGCCCTTGGTTTCTTGGGCTCCGAAGGTTCTACGATGGAAGACGTGACGCCCCCATACCCAACATCCATGGACGTCCTGGATTCTCAGGGTTGGGCTTCTTGCGAATGGTTTCTTGTGGCCGAGCTCCTCATGTATCAGTTCCTGTCCCACGAGGGGGCGCTCAGGGCCATCCAGCTCGTCGGCCCGGCCGCCACGGAGACCTCCAGGAGAGGGAGGCGGACGGAGCTGCGGGCAAGACCCGTGTCCGTGTCCACTGCAGCTTGGAGTTTTGGGGTTCCCTTCCCCAGAAGCCCGAGGCGCACTGGATAGGTATAAAAGCCTGTCCCCCAGGGGGCTCAAGGTGTAGCCATATCCAGTGCGCCTGGGCCTTGCAGCGCCCCCTTCCAGGAAAGTCCAGCGCGCACCGATGGAGATACATGCTGGCCGCAGGAGCGCCTGCGGAAGCACCACGCGGGTGCGCTCTCCTCGCCCCGAGAGCGGGGCGCCGTGGAGGCGGCAGGTCCCAGAGAGGCAGCGAGACAGCGCCACCCGAGAAGAGGGAAGCTTTCGGCGGCAGGGGGCGCTTGGCGTTTTCGGTGGCCTTCTCCTCCTCCTCCTCCTCCTCCTCCTCCTACCTCCTCCTCCTCCTCCTCCTCCTCCTCCCTCCCCCCTCCCTCCCTCCCTCCCTCCCTCCCTCCCTCCCTCCCTCCCTCCCTCCCTCCCTCCCTCTCCTCCTGCTCCTCCTCCTCCTCCTCCTCCTCCTCCTCCTCCTGCAGCGAGCAGAGGAGCCATCCCCGACCCCTTTCCGAGCCGCGAGTTTGGACACCTCTGCTGATCCAGATGGTTATCCTATCCCTCTAGCTGTGGCTCCATGAACGGCTGCACAGAGGGGAGGGCAGCAAGGCGGGCCGCGGATCCAGCCGCGAGTCGGTCTCTTAGGTGGGTCCCTCCTTGTGCGCCAGCGCGGTGTCTGAGGGTTCGCCGCCGCTCGGAGGCGGTGCTGGCCCCGGCCAGCGTGGGTGGCCCCACTTCTGTTCTAGGAGAGCGTGCTTCCTGCCCGAACCACGCCGCTCCTGTCAACACCTTCAAGACAGCTCCACGGTTCCCATGTCAAAGGCATGCCCCGCAATATCTACAAGAGATTTGCTGGACGGTGCGGGCATGGGCGCCGGGGATGCAGCTCGCTCCACGCTGTGGGCTTGTGGGCGGCAGCGGACCCTTTCGAGCGGACCGCTGTGAGGAGGAAAAGGAATCTCCCGGAAGTCCAAACCGTGCGACAAGTTCAGAATGTATTCCTGTTCCCATCCGTACCCCTTACTATTACATGCACCTACTATGGGGCACACGCGGCCGATGACAACCAGATCTGGGGGATCCGTCCTGCCAGCAAGAAGTGATACAAAGCGAACGTGTCTCGTCTCGACCTGGGCGTTCCGCCGTCGCCGCTGCAGAATGCGCGCGTGGCAGGCACGGGACGCCGCGCACATCGCGCCCTGCGCTCCCGTCGCCGGCGGTGCCGCAGCAGACGCGGGGCGGGCAGGGGCCGCGGCGCACCTCGGGCCCTGGACCCGCTCTCAGGAGAGAACAAAAACACAGACACTATTCATCGTCCGCTCCCAGGAAAATATGGGAATTAGGGGGGAAGACAAAAACCCAGGAAATATAAGAAAATATGGGATCCGTTTACTTGTGTGTATTTATTTATGTGTCCCAGGGCCCGGGACCCGCCCGGTCGGCGAGGCAGCACCGCGCGGCGGGAGCGCCGCGCGGCGCAGGTCGCGCCCTGGCTCTCGGCGTCGGCGATGCGAGCGAGCTGCGTGGCAGCATGGGGCGCGCGGCTCGCCTCGCGCAGGGGCCGCGTGCCCCCCCCCCCCCCGGAGGCCCCCGAGCGCTTCGGGACGCCGAAGTCCCATCGAGCGTCGAGGTTCGGTCGCCCGGCGCCTCCGGCCCAGATGGGGCCGCTTTCGGGCTCCCCGTGGGCCTCGGGGGCCCCTGCTGTTGGTCTCCAGGGCGAGGGCCGAGCGAGCCTCTCACAGTACGCCTCGATCGAGCCTCCAGTTGCGCCTGCGCGGGTGGAGCTGGACGGTGCCCGCAGACTCGCTCGAGCTGGCTAGTGCGACTCCCGACTCCTACTCCTCACATGATTCCTCCTTGTCTTCCGTTTTCTCCTCTTCCTCCTCCTCCTCCTCCTCCTCCTCCTCCTCCGCTTCATCCTCCTTGTCCTAATCCCCCCCCCCCTCTTCCTGTCTTCCTCCTCCTCTTCTCGCTCCTCCTTCCGTTCTTCCGGTACAGGACATTGCGCTACGCTCACTTGCCACAGTTTCGACGTTCGTTGTCGCATGCCCTAATTATAGTCCTATAGTCCTCCTTCGGCTCCTCCTCCTCCTCCTGATCCTCTTCCCTGCTCCTCCGTAGCCATTTTGGCTCAAGGGGCCTTCTCCTGAACTGCCCAACCTCGCTCGAGGCGCCTGGTGGCCAGGCACCAAGGCCGGGAGCGGACGCGCTCCCCTGGCCCCGCGGGGCCGCTCCCCCTCGGCCCGCCGCGGCCGCACCTTCCTCCCCTCCCTGGCCATGCCGTCAGAAGATAGCTGGCCTGAATCGATTGCCACCACTCCGCCAGCCTCCACTCCGCCTGCATCCCCTGGAGGTACGACTATGGAGGGAGTGAGGGACACCGAGAAGATCCTCGCTGCCATGCATGACATGATTGCTCCTCTGTCGTCGTCGGTCACCAGCTTATCCAGTCAGTTGAATCGCGGGGTGCAAGAGATAAACCAACAGATCTCGGGAATCCATGGTCAGATGATCGCCGCCGAGAAAAGTTTCCAGACACTTCAGCAGGCACACACAGAACTGGCAAAGCAGACAGCATCGAATTTCGAGCAGGTGCGTGCGATCCACGAACAGGCCCTCTTGCAGTGCATCCAGGACCGTGAGACCGCTGAATCTGCCCTTCGGGATGAGCTCAAAGGAATGATCCAGACGATGCGTGACGAGATCCAGGATGTTCAGAAAGTCGTCGAGCTTGGGTCCCCGACACCTCGTGGGGAAGAAGAAAGGCAAGTCCGTCGGAAGATTGAGTCTGGGCTTGTTGGGAACCCTTCGCGTCTGGTGGTTCTTGGATTTCCACGGCCGCTGATGGAGAAAACGCTCCGTGAAGCCGCCCAGAGCATCATCTCCCGCTGTGCTCCGTCCTCGTCTCAGGGTTCGATCCATGTCAAGGCCTTCGATTGCAGTAAGAAAGTATTCCTGGACTTTGATTCCAACCTAGAGACCACAACGTTCCATGGGATGGCGTCGTCCGTGGGCACGTTCCCTTTCCCGAACCCTGAGGGCGGTCCCGACTTACAGCTACGGGTCCGACGCGATCTTCCCCCCCTCTTCCAGAAAGTTGTTCTACTACCTCGGGAATATGCGGCAGCATGTCTCCAGGATCTTCGGGGCGGACAAAGTGGGGTCCACGGGACTAGGAGGTGCAGTGTATGTGATGAAGGACAACGGAGTCCCTGTGTCTGTGGTTAAGATTCCTATTGTTGATGATGGCCCAGCCGCGGGTACAGTGCAGCGTGGCGTCGAGATTGATGGGTTGGCGGAAGTGGGAGGGCAGCAGCATGCGCAGTGTCTGCATACCAGGTTCGCAGAGATCCGCCCCTTTCGGTGAGTATCCGAACAGTTCGACAGGTGAGTGTGCGGCGGAGAGAAGTCCAGTGGGTTCTGCTACTGAGTGTTCGTCCGCCCTCTCCGCCCAGTTTGGTGTACTCCATGCAAGTGACAGTGCTCTATCCTTCTCGCCGCCGGCTGGGGATGCTGGTGGTGTCTACCGTCTTGCCCGTCCGCTGTCTCTCTGCAGTTGGAACACGCGCGCGCTCTTCGCCTCTCTCTCGCCTCGCTCTTCTCGGTCACGTTCACGCTTCCTTCGGGCCAAGCAGCTGCTCTCACAGTATCAGGTCATGTGTTTACAGGAGACGCACAGATCTGAAGCAGACTTGGTTATCCTTCGGGACGAAATGCGGACTGGGCAATTTTTTGGGGAGCTTTCTGGAGGATCGAAACGCGGGGGGAGTGGTGGCCTCCCTGTCTTCGGAACTCTGTGACTGCTTCGACTCGATTGCTCCGAGTGCGATCGTTCCTGGGCGAGTGTTACTTGTACATTGTCGGGGACCTCGAGGTGACTTGGTAGTGGTTAATGTTCATATGCCTAACACGTGCGATGACGTTCGTATCTATCATCAGTACTTACGCCTCATCAATGCCGCTCTTCCTGCGGCAGCGCATACCATGGTTTTCATTCTGAGAGAATGGAACTTCTGTACGATGGAGGATGGTAGGTTTCTTGTATCTGGGGAGGTTGGGCCTGGGGACCGTCTGCAATGTGATGCGTTTCAGGAGCATTGTGGCCACTGGTGTGAATTGTACCAACCCGACCCGACCAGAAGGGATATTGTGAATCGGGAACTGAGGGGGCTGGCCAGGTTAGATCGGGTTTATACGGCCCTTCCTGCAGGTATTCTCAATGAGATGACCGTTGTTGTCAACGCCGTCGGCACCCTCATGCATCCAGGGGCCTTCTTCGATCACATTCCCGTGACAGCCACGGTTTCCCTCCCGACTCCGAAGGGTCGTTTCTCGGTTCCGAAATGGATCAGCCAGCATGCAGACTACCACAGATTGGTTTCCGAGCAGCTTCGTGAGCTGACGCCCCCATCGGACCCCGCTCAGAAACTCGCGAGGGTGAAAGAAGTTGTTGGTACGGCAGCTGCGGAATTTAAGAAGGCACTTAAGTGTCGGCCAGCGGGCAACGACGCAGAACGGCTACACTTTGCATTCGTGGCATACCGTGGGTGGAGGGGTCGGCAGTGGTATCTCTGTCTTCGTGCCATCCGTTGCTACGCCTCTCTCCAGCCTTTCTTCGACGTCGACGGCGGCGTGTGCACTGACCCTGATGGCCCCCGCAGTTTGGTACTAACCTTAAAGGGACGCTGGTTTGATGCGGAATTGGAGGAGGTGGATCATAGTAACCAAGTGGAGGAGGTCAGGACCAAGAAGAGGAGGAGGCCGGTTGCTCTTAGGCGTGGGCGGGGTCTCATGAGGAGGAGGACGGGACTGCCAGGCGTTCTGGACGAGAGCGGGGCCCCGTGTACCCCCCCAGAAGCGGCTTCTGCGGCACTGGTTGCCCATTGGAGTAAGGTCTTTGCACAGGCTGATTACGACCCGACTCATTGGGAAGAAATATTGACCCATGTTCAGATTATTGGCGGCTGCACTATTGCCCCACGTTGGAAACTGGACGCGGATGAGTTTCGGGGCCGCGTCGGCCATAAGTTTCATTCTGTTCCTGGCCCTGACGGGATCCCGTATGGGCGTTGGAAGGTCCCCGAGGCGACCGATGCTTTATTCGAGGTTTACGAGGAGGTTTTCAACAGTGGAGGAGGGGCTCTCCCCTCTGAATGTCGGGCTAGTCGGGTGGTGTTTCTCCCGAAAGGCAGTGGCCCCAGGGATCGCAGCGACTTTGTCTCTCGTGCACCTGCCTCCACCCGCCCGCTCTCCCTGGCGAATGCGGATGCGAAGATTCTCTCCGATGCCTTCTGTTTGGGACTCAACGACGTCGCTCCTGAGACGGTGGATGTCCCCCAGCGTGGTGGGGTTCGAGGGCGTAACATACTGGGCAATGTCGTAGAAGTAGAAAAATGTGGCCTTATCCAACACAGGTGTGGGAGAGATAAGGCGGGGGTCTTGTTTGCCGACTTCAAGGCGGCGTCCCCCTCGATCCTGACTGAGTGGATGTTTGCCGCTTTGGTGGCCACGGGGGTTCCCTGTGAGGCCGTGGGCTTCTTCAAAGCCCTATGCGCCAACAACGCGGCCCTGGCATGCTTTGAGGGCGCTGCCGAAACAGTTTTCCTTGTGGAACGAGGTGCACGGCAGGGGGGCCCTGTGTCTATGACCCTCTTTGCACTGGCCCTGGACCCCGTGCTGCGCTGGATCCGTGCCCGCCGTGTCGAAAGGGTAGGCATCCACTTGGCGTGCGCTGGTGACTGCTGCTTTGGTCTATGTGACATTCTCATCGATCGCATGCCCACCTTGCTGCTTCTCGACTTGCTCTCTTCCGCGATTGGTCTCTCATTGAATGTGGGGAAATGCTACATCCTGATCTGCGGGGCGTTGAGTGGCGATGCCCTCGCTGCTCGCATGACTCGGAAAGGCAGCCGTTTCGCCTCAGTTCGTTTCGCTACCACAGTTTTGTACTTCGGATTCTGGGTGGGCCCATCGGCCCGTGAGGTGGCCTGGGTGGAAACGATGAATAAATTATGGCAGCGAGTTCGTCTTCTTCGCTCTCTCTCTCTCTCTCTCTCTCTCTCTCTCTCTCTCTCTCTCTCTCTCTCTCTCTCTCTCTCTCTCTCTCTCGCTGGGCTTGGCTACCACCACCCGCCTGTTCCACCCGAATTGCCTCTCAGTCCTGCAGTGTCGGATTCAGCTTGCGAGGGTCACCCCAGGGGTTCGGCGTCAGTATAGGGAAGCATTGCAGATACTAACAGCTGGACCTCGGCATGCACTGAACTACACTATGTTCACCCAGTTACGTGACCTTGGGATCTCACTTGAATTCGCGGACCTGGGACTGTACGATAAAGCTGTGAAATTTCGGGCAATAATGCGGTGCAAGGCATTAGATGTGGCGCTTTATGAGATAGATTGCTTATCTAGTGGCTTGGCTGATGATGAATTTATTCCTGCCCGCATGTTATTTGGGTGGTGGTGCCATTCGATGATACGCACGACGAATGAGGATGCTGCGGACCTCGCGAACTCTCCCATTGACCGAACTCCCCGACTTATCCAGGCCAAGGTCCATAGGCACTTACGGTCGGTTCGTATGGCGGCCACTCCCCTGTTGTGTCTGAGTGTACGTACATCGAGGTGGTTAGTTGCTGCATCTCTCGAAGATATGTTCCGTCTGCGGACAAGATTGCGCGCGGTGGAGCGTGCCACGTGCACCCATCTGGCTACCAAAGTTCTCCGTGTACTGTCCAGGGGCGTTTGTACTTCGGCACGGTTTCATGCGAATGACCGTGGGTGTTGCTTTGGGTGTGTGCCCCCCGATGACCTTCACCACTATAAAATCTGCGACCGATTCCGTGACCTTGCACTGCACCGTCTCCCTGGGTTGGAAGCATTACCCACGCCGTGGAGGGAGATGTGGCAGCACCAAGACACCTGGTTTACCTGTCTATGTCTGATGAGACCTTCCTGGGGGCTCGATCGCGACGTTGCCTGTGCTGCCTTCATCGATGCATTTCTTAAGACGCACGCCCATCATCGACGCTTGACACAGGTCCCCTCGTCCCAGGTTTTCGTGGCCCGATTGCGTCTTCTGGCTCGTCGGTATACTGGTGTTGCACGACAGTTCAGGGCACGGCGTATTGGGCGGGCTGCCACGTGAAGGGATGTCGTCGGAGTGTACCTCGGTTTCAAGGGTTAACGAAGATCGGCCTCCCGTTGTGCACTGGAGTCCAGTACATGCGCGGAGGGCACGAGGGACACCGAGCAGATCCTCGACGCCATGCGTGATTTGATTGTGGCACGGCAGTTCTGGGCACTGTGGATTGGGCGGGCTGCCTCGTGAAGTGATGTCGTCTGAGTGTGACCGCCCCTCTCTCCCCACGCGCGTGTGCTCTTGTGCTTGTCTCTGTGTTCCCTTGCCTCTCCTGTCGCTTGCTGTCTTCCGTCTCCCTGCCTCTGCCGCTACCCCTCCCCTGCCCCTCCCCTGCGGGGTGGGGTGCGTGCAACCGTCCCGCCGCTCCCTGCCGCCCCCGCCGCCCGCCCCGTCGACGGCCTGATCAACTGTGCCCGTTGCGCCTCTCTGGGAGGTAGGGTGCCTGCCTCTCGATTTTGTCTAGGCGTGTTTCGTGCCTGGGTTGTGGGTCGTGGTGACGGTGGCCTGGGTTGCAAGCGCCCGAGGCTTGTGGGGCATGGACTCTGTCCTCCCCCGTCACCGAGTGCGCCCCCCCGCTGCCGAGGACTCTCGTTCGGGAGGATCAGTAGCGGGCAGTGCTGCCCCGCCCCGCCCCGCGCGCGAGGTACCTCGGCACCTCCCACGGGTGGACGAAGATCGGCCACCCGTTGTGCACGGGCATCCAGTACCCTGTCCTTTCTCTCCCCTTCGCTGCCCCTCTGCTGCCGCTGCCCCCCCCTCCTGCACGATATGGATGGTGGCGGGTTTCGCCCGCCGCCGCGCTGCAGCTGCTCACGGTATACGGACCTGGATGGAATATTGTCGCTCGCCCGCGCTGGGGATGGGGCCTGCTCTTTCCTGCTCCTCCTCCCCCCCTCCTCCCTCCTCCTCCTCCGCCTCCTCCTCCTCCTCCTCCTCCTCCCTCCTCCTCCTCCTCCTCCTCCTCCTCCTCCTCCTCCTCCTCCTCCTCCTCCTCCTCCTCCTCCTTCTTCTCATCCTATTCCTCCTCCCCCATCCCTCTCTCCCCTCATCTTCCTCGACTCTTCCTCCTCCCTCCCTCCCTGTGTCCCTTCCTCTCCTCCCTCTCCCATTCCTCCTCCTCTCCTTCCCATGCCTCCTCCTTGTCCTCCTTTTCCTTCCCGCTTCCATATGCCCCCCTACTCATTCTCCACGCCAGGGCCCGTCTCCTCGGCTACACTCCAGACAGCTCCGGTTTCTTGGTGGGGCACCACCGCTCGGGCGGGAGCGCTTGCCGCACGACGAACCTGGAGTTGCCTGGGGTGCTTCCGAGGAAGAGGAGGAGGAGGAGGAGGAGGAGGAGGAGGAGGAGGAGGAGGAGGAGGAGGAGAGGAGGAGGAGGAAGAGGAGGGGGAGGGAGGAGGAGGAGGAGGAGGAGGAGGAGGAGGAGAGGCCGCCTTGATGGTGGAGGAGGTGGAGGAGGAGGAGGAGGAGGATGAGGAGGAGGAGGAGGAGGAGGGAGGACGAGGAGGCAGAGGATCTCCGGCATGAACCATGCCAACCTCGCATGTATCTGAACCGTGACTTTCAGGACCAACAGCAACGGCATGGGTTCCGAGCTATTGTCACCCAACAGCGTATTAGCAGATGCACCGCACACATCAGGAGCAGCCACACTGCACCCACCTTGGGCAACGCTCGTCGTTGACAGAACCCACAGACACATCACACCACAGACCGACCATGACTACGCAGGCATAGTCGAAGTGAAGCCACTCGCGTACAACATCATCATCAGCCGAGTTCAGCAATGGGTTGGCACAGTAAGGTGCTCTAACACTGCGCACACGCACACACCGACGACACAGCCGCCGATCCAGTACCTGTTAGTACCTGTTACAACTACCCACCCCGGCAAGTCCATCATGGCCATCCACGATCGGAGCTCGTGAGCCTCAGTACATTAAGGCGATCTACCCAGAGGGCGTCACACAGCCAGCAATCCACATCCACGCCGCATTACACACGCTATCGTCCCATTCCTCTCACACCCCAGGGACCTTGTATCCTGCTACCGCCCCCAACAGTCCTCAACGGAATACGTATACACATCCCACCCAGCAAACATCATTTTACGACAACATGAAGGAATCGATCGAGAACAGCATGCAAGTCGAACGACGGCGCTACGATTGGCGCGAGAATTGGCGCAACGTCTGCGCAGGCTCTACACGACCAACACGCCCAAACTCACTTGTCCCATACCCCGAATACTACACCAAGCATATTGGGTGTGGTATTCGGTGCTGCTTAAACAGTATCACACGCGCGACCACGCCATCAGCTATTTTCCGACCTCGATTCGCCGACTTCGTTCGACCCCTATTCAGATGCAGTCCGCATGGAAGGTAATTGCAACGAAGGAAACAGCGCCTGGGGGACCGACACAGAAGCCTCCGCTAAAAGACATGTCTTCAAACATCTACCAACAACCGACGGTAACCACGTTCAATGCCTACATCTTTGGATATCAATCCAATTCAACGACCCCGACCAGCACAGCATTCTATTACAGTACCTATACGAATAGCTACAACTTTCCAGCCAACCACTTCCTCATCGACGACTGGCACTGGCACCTCAACAGGAGCAACATCGAGCTTCCCACCAGCAACCTGGCATTATACTTTCCCACCTACCCGCCATACCGGCTCCAGCAGCCCATGGCGTCACGACCACCCTTCGACAACCCGATCGGCGGCCACATCTCGATCCTTTCCCGCATCAGTGGAACCATCCGGCACACAACAGTGTACTTTTCCCACCCACCCGACCGACCCCCGACCCCACGCTACGAAGCCCATTCACGACCAACTACGATTACAGCATTCACGCAATGCTCGTGCAGCACAGCGTGGACGATGACTTCAGGCTTCACGTTGCAATTGCCAACCGATAGCTGCACAACATGTTCAGCAACCCACGCAACACCCGACTGACGCACACACAACACCACCTGTCACGTCCTCCCCTCGCAGTGGCGATGTGCCGTGCTGGGCAATGGCTGGCCAAGCGATTGACCAGCATCCGCCAAACTACCAACCGCCATCACGGACCAACACCGCCGACATGCACGAGAACATTGGCCACGACCTAGTCTCCAGCAGCGACGACCTTTTTGGCGCAGACAACCAAAGGCAACCACCCAGCAGTCAAACCACCCAGCAACACAACCAGTCAACCACCGACACTTCGACAGCCAGCACCACGACATGGACCCACCGTCAGCACCAGCAGGCTAAACTGCAGCATCTCAAAATCCACAACCACGCGCAGTCCCACCACACCATGCCAGCAAACCACAGCCCAACACCCCTAGTGGCCAATATGGAATCAGGATTTCCTATCTGGCGAGCGTGCCTTTCGAGAAACGCACACCTGAAGTCCAGAACGCAATCGAGTGTCACTTCCCACTAAGAGCACCCCCACCGACCATACCAAACTACAGCGGCAAATCAACCACCAACCCATTGCCCACAACGTAGACGAAGAGCATGCAACATGCGAGGCATGTTCACCCACTTCCATCTGCCACCCAGGCACCACCTACGCAATCCACCCTGTCGCGCATGCGTTGAGGACTCACCACTGGCCCCGTTCGGAGGCGAGGTGCTGCTTGGAAGCGCCTCCCCTCACACTCGTACATGTTTCTCCGATTGGACACGCTTCCTCACGCTCTACCGAACCCGACTCGACCCCACCGCCTCACCGACCTGAGGCACCAGCACCATCAGCACGCACAACACAAGTAACACCACTCACCAGCCATCCCTTCCACAGCACAGACGGACCTTGGCGGCAGGTATTAGGAGCTCATCACGGACGGCGACGCCGTTCCATTGATTGTGGACGCTCCCTATGGTGCCTCAACGTATTTCAGACTTCAGTTCTCAGACCACGATAGCTGCATGCTTCGTACCACCCGTACCGTTTCATGGTTGTCCACGTTGGGCGCAATAGTCAGTTTCAAAGTTGTTCAGTTTGTGTTCATCATGTGGCGTTCGCTTGGATCGGTCCCCCACCAGATGTTTCAACGCTGTGTCGTTTCTCCCACTCTGGACCGCATACATTCTGTCACGAGCACTGCTCGGGCGAGCTGTCGCAAGCATCACGTAGATCCTCAAGCTAGGCCTGAAACAATACTTGTGATGGTGGTCAATCCAATGTGTTTCCGAATTGACTTGGGACACCGATGTCCAGACTATCGTAGTCGGTCTGCGATGCGTATTTTTACATGTTTTCCTTCCAGAGAAGCTTAAACCTTGGACTTTATGAAGCTTAATGCTCGCCAGATGCTTCCCTTCCATGCTACAGGCCCCACAGCACCCAAAATGCACGAGGAAGGATACGGCGCCCCATCTCCGTCCGCTGCAGCGAGCGCGCGGTCCCCCCCTCAGAAAATAAAAAACAAGATTCCGCTTGCGGGGGGGGGGTATTATTTCAGTTATTATTTTTAACAGAATGGATGGTCCCAGAGGTCTTGTGCGAGGTCTTGTGCGGAATGTCTCGTGCGGTCTCCTGTGGGCTCTTGTGTTGGGCTCGGGCCCGGGGCGTCAGTTTGCGATCTTTTGCTTCGTTCTCCTGCTCAAGTCGTCTTGTGCGCGTCTTGTGCGCGACCATTATTGACCATTGCTTCTGTTTAAACGAGCATACGTTTTATCAATATGCGGATGAAGCCTGGTTTGGGCGATTTGTGTTTAGGATGTCCTCAGAATCTGCCTGGTTTGGGACTGGTTTGGCCTTGTTTGGAGCCTGTTTTGGGCCCGGTTTCGCGTGAGACTTCATCAGAATTTGTTTGGTTTGGCATTGGTTTGACCTGGTGTGTGCCCGGTTTCGTTTGGGGCGGTGTCAGAATTTGCCAGGTTTGGCCCCGGTGTTGCTTGGTGTGGGCTCGGTTTCGCTTCAGACGTCCTCACAAGTTGCTTGGTTCGGCTCTGCTTTGGCAAGACTTCGGCAAGGTTTCGCTTGAGACGTCCTCAGAATGTGATTGCTTCCTCCCTCGTTTGGTATGGTTTCGGCCCCAAATGGCCTTCACTGAGGTTCTCGGAGAGAAAAGTCAGCGAATGTCATACATCTGTTATGGTCGCCTGGCGGTCTCAACGCGCAACAGGATGTGTCACGTTTTTCTCGATACGAATGGTTCATTGACACACGTCGTGGTGGGCGAGTATCAACCGATGGAATGGCACGGTGTCATGAATACCCTTTGTGGTTCACGTATAACACGACTGCGCTACACATTCGCGGGCGACATGGGCGTGGACAGTTCCTCTAGGCTGTAGATCGGCGACCTTTCCGAGGCTGTAGTGTACTGACCAGCGTTACGACCAACAGCCTAGACAGGCATCCAGGTGCTCCCACTACGCGGTCGAGTGTGCCCTCACACTTCACCCTACCATCCACACACCATTTCTGATATTGTTTTTACCGGAGGGGTGCAAAGGGGAAGACGAGGGGAGAGAGGAGGAGGAGGAGGAGGAATATAAGAGGAGGAGGAGGAGGAGGAGGAGGAGGAGGAGGAGTATTTGGGGGAGGAGGAGGAGGAGGAGGAGGAGGAGGAGGAGGAGGAGGAGGAGGAGGAGGAGGAGGAGGAGGAGGAGGAGGAGGAAGACGAGAGGAGGAGGAGGAGCAGGGGGAAGACGAGGGGAGAAAGGAGGTGGAGGATGACATTGTCTCGATTACGAATGACTGCGGTGCTCTCCTTTTGCCACGCCAGGCTACTCTGACCGTCTGCAGGGCACAGCCCCACGAGCCGAACTCCCGACACCTCACCAGACCTTCCAGCAGCAATGGCCCACGTACAGCCAGCTTCCGCCCGCACGCCGCTTTAAGCGCCGTGTTTCGCTCCCCTCCCTTTCGGGCTTCTCCTGTCGATGGGGCATCTCATGGATATGCGGGCTTGCATGCTTGTCAATCTCTTTGCGCCGTCCAGTTTACCCGCGGCGTCCGTTCAGGTTCCATCTGGTTTGTTCCCCGGTTGCCTCGCATCAGTCGCTTTGTATCATCCAAGGCGTTTCGTTCACCGATCGCAGTCCGATCACCGTCGAAAAGGATGGTATGAATGATGATGAACAAGAACCTATTATGATGATGAGGATGAAGATGGTGACACTGGTGATAATAATGATGTTGGTGATTGATGTTGGTGATGATGAAGATGATGGCGCGGCTGTTGTCGATGATGATGCTGTTGATGAAGGCAATATATGATGCTGATCATGATCATGAGTATGATGCTAAGGATGCCGATAATGATAATGATGGTGATGATGCTGCTGATGATGGTGATTCTGATTATGACGATGGTGATGGTGCTGCTGCTGCTGCTGCTGCTGCTGCTGCTCCTGATGATGACGAGGAGGAGGAGGAGGAGGAGGAGGAGGAGGAGGAGGAGGAGGAGGAGGAGAGAGGAGGGATGGTGAAAGCGACGGGCGGAAGATGTAGCGAGGGATGGCGGAGGAGCTGGGAGGAGGCAGGCGTGTCTCCCGCCCATCGCTCCTCGCCGGTCACCCCATCCCGGAGGCCGGGGAGGGATGAGGGTACAGGAAGACGGAACGGCTCGAGGAGGGAGGGAGGAGTAGGGGGAGCGGCAGGAGAGGAGGGAGGAGAACGAGGAGCACGATACATGAGGAGGAGGAGGAGGAGGAGGAGGAGGAGGAGGAGGAGGAGGAGGAGGAGGAGGAGGAGGAGGAGGGCGGAGGGAGGATGGAAGATTATGAGGGGGAAGGAGGAACAGGGAGGGAGCATGAGAAAGGAGGAGGCAGGGAGGGAGGGAGGGAGGAGTAGGAGGTGGAGGAGGAGGAGGAGGAGGAGGAGGAGGAGGAGGAGGAGGATCAGGGAGGACTCATTTTTCGCCTCCTTCATGTCCATCCCCTTCTCGTTCCCCTCTTCCTCCTCCTCCGCCTCCTCCTCCTCCTCCTGCTCCTCTTCTTTCTGCCTCCTTCTCCTCGAAGACCCGGCCCGCCGACTCCGTGCTCTTCTTGTGACGTGGACTCCCGGATGTCTCGACCCTTTCCTTCAGACCGGATCTGAGAGTCGTTTTTGAGGGCCCTGGGGTCCGGTGGGGGCTCCTGGAGGCCCGACATCGGCCACGAGCTCGCCGTCGTCATTCGTCTACGGCGGCAGGATGTCTTGGGGTCGTACAGGAGGGGGGGGAGGGGGAGGAGGAGAGAGGGGGGGGGGGCGGGAGGAGCGAGGAGGAGCCCAGCGTTTGGCCGGCAGGGGGGCCGCGCTGGGCCGACGTGCCCCCCCCCCACCCCCCCGCACGGGCAGGACGGGAGCTGGGACGTCGTGAAGACGAAGGGCCGCCGGTGAGGGCACTTTGCCCCCGGCAGGTCTCGGGCCGGACGAAACGGGGGGGATTGGGAAAGGGGGGGTTACGAACTTTGCTGCCTGCGGCCGGTTTCGGCCCCATACCGAGGAGCCCATTCCTCGATAAATATAGTCGCCTCCGGCGCGGGGAGGCGCCGGAAAAATCAGCTACGTGAGCCGATTCTCACCCCCCCCGTTGCTATCCCCCCCTTTCGCCCCGACCCGAAGGTCGGGGAGGCCGCCCGCCGAGGGCGCAGGGGCCGCGGAGGCCCGGCGGGGGTGCCGCCGTCGTCGTCGTCGTCGTCGTGGGTCGTCATCGTTGTCGTCATCGTCGTCGTCGTCGTCGTCGTCGTCGTCGTCGTCGTCGTCGTCGGAGGAGGAGGAGGAGGAGGAGGAGGAGGAGGAGGAGGAGGAGGAGGAGGAGGAGGAGGAGGAGGAGGAGGAGGTAGGAGGAGGAGGAGGGAGGAGGAGGAGGAGGAGGAGGAGCGGCGGCGTCGGCGCGGCCCGACGGCGGAGGCCCCCGCTGGGGCCACGGCGGCG
This sequence comes from Prorocentrum cordatum, assembly GCA_963575745.1. Classification (NCBI taxonomy): domain Eukaryota; class Dinophyceae; order Prorocentrales; family Prorocentraceae; genus Prorocentrum; species Prorocentrum cordatum. The sequence continues at coordinate 118,718 of CAUYUJ010005535.1, forward strand.
AGGGCGCCTGGCCCCGGGGCGGGTCGGGGGGGGCCGCTCTCCGAGAGGACGGCGGGGGCCCCCAAACGGTGTGGTGACCACACCGTGCGGCGAGTCGGTGGGGGGTCGGCAGGGCTCGTGTCGATTCCTCCGATTCGATTCGATTCGACTTCGATGGATTCCGATTCCGATTCGATTCGACTTGGGATTCCGATTTGGATTCCGATTTCTTATGGGAGGCCTACTAGCCTGCCGATGTCTGCCGATTCGACTTTTCCCGACTCGGCCTCCGATTTCCGCCGACCCGACTCCTTTCGATCGCCGATCCGACTTGTCGATTCGATTCTGGGCTCTCCTGCACCGTGCGGTGAGTCGGTGGGGGGTCGGGGTCACCGCACGGTTTTGGGACTCGAGGCCCTCTCCGAGGATGTCTCGGGCGACGAGGGCCTCCGAGGTCCCAAGACCGTGCGGTGACGGACCGTGCGGTGACGTCTTGGGGGATTTCGAGGTCACCGCACGGTGCGTCACCGCACCGTTTCGGGGCTGCAAAGAGGACGGCGGGCAGCGGAGGCCCGGCGTGGGGGGGGGCTCTGTGCGATCGGGGCGGGTCCAGGCTTCCCAGATGCAAGTCGGGCGTGTCCCTCTCCAGGAGGAAGGTTCAAAAATATGTAGAGAATAGTCAGGGGACGATTGTTCGATTTTTTGTTCGCCATGTTGTTGTATGATTGTTTGGCTATTTTTCATTTTCTTCCAAAATCCGCCTGTAGGAGGACATGCCCGACCTAATCCTAGACTGGGGTCGGTGGATCGAGCCTCATCACAGATGCATCGGTGGTGCGGGTCGATGTGGAGCCCGATTTGCTTCACGTTGACGTTGCCGATGCATCCATCGCCCACGTCGACGATACATCGCTGGTGCACCGCCGCTGCATCGCCGATGCATCGCCGATGCATCGCCAGTGCATCACCGATGTATCGGCGATGCGGCGCAATCCTCCGACTCCATCTAGGAGGTTTCTAAAAACACACACAGACACAATGAATCGTCGACTCCCAAGAAAATGCATGAAAAAACTGAAGTGTGGGGGGGAGACGAAAACCCAGAAACACGTATTGGAAAGTATGGGAATTCTTGGGAGTTGTGTGTGTATTTGTGTGTGTGTGTGTGGTTGTGTGTTTGTGTGTGTGTTTGTGTGTTGTGTGTTTGTGTGTTTGTTTGTGTGTGTGTTTGTGTGTATGTTTGTGTGTGTGTTTGTGGTTGCGTGTTTTGTGTGATTGTGTAGGTTTGCGTGTGTGCTTTTGTGTGTGTTTGTTTGTTTGTGTATGTTTGTGTGTGTGCTTGTGTGTGCTTGTGTGTGTGTGCGTGTGCTTGTGTGTGCTTGTGTGTGCTTGTGTGTGCGTGTGTGTGTGTGTTTGTGTATGTTTGTGTGTGTGTGTTTGTGTGTGTGTGTGTTCGTGTGTATGTGTGTGTGTGTATGTGTGTGTGTGTGTTTGTATCTGTTTGTGTGTGTGTGTTTGTGTGTGTGTCCCTAGGCCCCATGCAGCCACGGCGGCGAGGGCGCCCTGCCCCCCGGCAGGTCGGGGGGGCCGCCCTCGAGAGGACGGCGGGGGCAGCGGAGGCCCGGCAGTGGGGGCTCGGTGCGGCTCGGTGCGATCGAGGCGGGGCAGGGAGGGGGAGGGGGAGGGGGAGGAGGAGGAGGAGGAGGAGGAGGAGGAGGAGGAGGAGGAGGAGGAGGAGGAGGAGGAGGAGGAGGTAGGAGGAGGAGAGGAGGAGGAGGAGGAGGAGGAGGAGGAGGAGGTAGGAGGAGAGAGGAGGAGGAGGAGGAGGAGGAGGATGAGGAGGGGGAGGAGGAGGAGGAGGGAGGAGGGGAGGAGGAGGAGGAGGAGGAGGAGGAGGAGGAGGAGGAGGAGGAGGAGGTAGGAGGAGGGGGAGGAGGAGGAGGAGGAGGAGGAGGAGGAGGAGGAGGAGGGCGTGTTCCGAGGAAGGGAGGGCTTTGATTGCAACTTAGTGTCTGATCGAGTCGGAGACGCCGCCCGCCTCTGGGAGCTTTCCGTGCGGTGGGGCAAGCGGTACGAGTCGCGGGAGACTTCATCTTGCGTTGGGGCTGGGTCGAGGAGGAGGAAGAGGAGGAGGAAGACGAGAGGAGAGAGGAGGGATGATGAAAGCGACGGTCGGAGAATACAGCGATGGATGACGGAGGAGCTGGGAGGAGGGAGGCGCATCTGCCCCCCATCGCTCCTCTCCGCTCACCCCTTCCCGGACGTGGGGGCTTCTGTGCGGCTCTGTGCGATCGAGGCGGGGGTGGAGTCTCTACCGACCACAGGGCAAGCGACACGACCACACATACGGCCCTCCTTGTGGCGCCACATCGGGGGGGCCGCAGCGCATACCACGCAGAAGCCCACGCCAGATCTCCTGCTATACGCTTAGCCCCGTGGGGCCGCAGGTGGGGTGATGTCGTTTGTTTTCTGGCCCACTCTAGGCCTCCCAGACGGGGTCCGAGCTGATAGGGGTCAGAGGATCGCGCCGCGTCGGCGATGCATCGGCAATGCGGCTCGATGTGGAGCCCGATGTCTTTTCTGCCGACGTCGCGGATGCGTCGCCGATGCATCGCCGATGCATCGCCGACGCATCACTGATGCATCGGCGATTTGTGTGCGATTCGGCACGATACTCCGACCCCATCTGCTTGGATCCCATCTGGGAGGCCTCCATGGATCAGGAGGGGAAGAAACACACAGACACAATGAATCGTCGATTCCCAGGAAATATGGGAAAATATGGGAAGTGGGGGGCAAGACAGAAACCCAGAAAATATGTGAAAATATGGGGAATATGTTTATTTGTGTGTATTTATTTGTGTGTCCTGGGGCCCCTTCAATGGAGAGAGTCAGGGGCAACGGCAGGGCCGGTTCGGACGAAAGGGGGGGAGGACAGGGAAGAGGGGGGCGGTTTTGCGGCCCCAGCGGCGGGCGCTCTCCTCGATGCAGCACTTGGCACCTCCGGCATTTGAGAGGCGCCGGAGAAATATTCGCTACGTGAGCTGGTTTGCCCCCCCCCCCCCCGTTGCTGTAACCCCCCCCTGCTCGTCCGATCCGACAGGGCGCGGCGGCCCAGTGTCCCGCGCCGATCCGAGGAGTCCGCGCGGGCCTTCGAGCGTGTTATGGTTCGGGTAGCTTTCAATGCTTCCCCCCTACGTAGCCAGCCCGTCTGCAAGAGTTCTGCACAAGTCTCGCAAGAAGGAGATCCTGAATCTGTGGAGAAACACACACTGTGCAAAACAAACAATCACCGTGTGTGTGGTTTTCCACAGTGTGTATGTTCTTCCCATAGGCTTGTCTGCAAGAGTTCTGCACAAGCCTTTGTAAGAAGGAAGCCCTGAATCGGTCGAGCGGCGTTGTCACCCCATGTCTCCCATCGTCTCCTATCGATCTCTGTCCCTATGCCTCTTCCCACGGTCTCCTGCTGTCTCTAAGAAATGTCCGTTGTCTCCCACTGACTATCCGTGTTCCTGTCTCTATCCCTATCTTTGTCCCGTTGCCTCGATCCCTCTCCTTTTTTTCCCCAACCATCCTGTGGTGTTGGGTCCTCGTTTTGAAGAGAACGCCCCGCGTCAATCCTCCTCTCCTGTCCTCTCCTCTCCTCTCCTCTCCTCTCCTCTCCTCTCCTCTCCTCTCCTCTCCTCTCCTCTCCTCTCCTCTCCTCTCCTCTCCTCTCCTCTCCTCTCCTCTCCTCTCCTCCTCCCCCTCCTCCCTCCTCCCATCCGCCTCGTCACAATCCTGCGTTTCACCCACCCAGGACAGCGTTTCGTGGCCCCACAGTTAGCTCCACCGAAGTCTCCACTGGCACAGGCCGCATGCGTCAACGCCACCCAGGACAGCGTTTCGTGGCCCCACAGGGAGCTCCACCGAAGGCTCCAGTGGCACAGGCCGCATGCCTCAACGCCACCCAGGACAGCGTTCCGTGGTCCCTCAGCGAGCTCCACCGAAGGCTCCAGTGACACATGCCGCATGCGTCAACGCCACCCAGGGCAGCGCTTCGTGGCCCCACAGGGAGCTCCACCGAAGGCTTCGTGGCCCCATAGGGAGCTCCACCGATGGCTCCAGTGGCACAGGCCGCATGCGTCAACGCCACCCAGGACAGCGTTTCGTGGCCCCATAGGGAGCTCCACCGAAGGCTCCGGTGGCACAGGCCGCATGCGTGAACGCCACCCAGGGCAGCGCTTCGTGGCCCCACAGGGAGCTCCACCGAAGGCTTCGTGGCCCCATAGGGAGCTCCACCGATGGCTCCAGTGGCACAGGCCGTATGCGTCAACGCCACCCAGGACAGCGCTGCATGGTCCCATAGGGAACTCCACCGAAGGCTCCGGTGGCACAGGCCGTATGCGTCAACGCCACCCAGGACAGCGCTTCGTGGCCCCACAGGGAGCACCACCGAAAGCTCCAGTGGCAC
>CAUYUJ010005535.1:128149-145649 GCA_963575745.1 Prorocentrum cordatum
GCGTTCGTTCCCCTAGCCGTGGTGGAAGCCCTTCAGGAACACGTCAGGGAGGATAAGGAAATAGAGGGAAAAGGAGAATGAGGATAAGGATGAGGAGATCTCTTCGGAGCTTTTTGGGGCATTATTGCTGGCTGTCTCACGGCGTTCCTGGCCCGTCGGAAGCCGTCTTGAAAGCCTCTCTGGGCCGTTTCGGAACCCTCTTCGGGCGCTTGAGGATCGTCTTCAAGGCCATCTTGGGCGTCTCGGAGGCCTCTCTGCCAGTCTTGGGGCTCTTGGGGAACCGTCTTGGGAGCCCTTTTGGTCCGTCCTTGGGCCATATCGGAGGCCTCTTGGGCCAATCTTGGGGGCCCCGTGGGCCGTCCGAAGGCGGTTTTGAAGCAAATGCCTCTTGGGGGGGCCTCTTGGGGCTCTCTTGGGACGTCTTGGCGGCATCTTGGGAAATCTTGAAGCCATCTCGGGTCCACCTTGGGTTCTCTTGAGCCCATCTTGGCCGTCTTGGAGTTTTGCTTGGACCATCTTGGAGGCCATCTTGGGTCATCTTGGCCATCTTGGACGTCATCTTGCCCGTCTTGGAGGCGATCGGGCCCATGGAGCTGAGTTCTGTTATGAAAATTCCAGGTGACCGGCGGGATGGGCCGAAGTCCCATTGGGTGTTGTTAAGAGTCGGGGCCGGAAAAGAGGGGGGTGATGACTAGGGGGGGTGGATTTCATGGCGCGGGCCATGATTTTTCCTCTTATTTCATGGCGCCTCTTCTCATTTCATTACGTCCCTGGCCCCCCCGCTGGGCCGCGCACATGCCGCCGGTCATGATTTGCACCCCCCCTCTTGGACACCCCCCTCTTTGCCGCTCCCGAAAGAGAAGAACCGAGCTCTGCCAGACGTTCGGCTCGCCGTGCACCCCTGTGGCAAGACCACAGGGGGGCGTCGAATCGAGCGGCCTTCGGCCCATCCCGCCGGCGCCATCCACGGGGTCGGGAGGGCGGCGGGCTTGGAGCGCCCGAGTTTCGCGGCGAGCGCCCTTGGCTGCGAGAGGCCGCTGCTGGAGCCTTGCGCGCGCCAGGCTCGCCAGCGTGTCGAGGGCAGGCCAGAATCAGAGCGTGAATTACCTACCCCGCTTTCGCTTCCAGGCGAAACCAAGCCATACCACGCGCCTCCTTGTCAAGCGGCCTGACCAGTACAGGCTGCAATTTGGCATCGTTTGGTATCTCTTGAAAGCGAGCGTGGTCAAAAGCGAGGTAGGTTTGTTTTCCCCCTACAGAAGGCGGTTTCCCTGCCGAGCTTGGTCAGACCCGCTCTAAGGGGGCGACGATATCGGAGGCGCCGGGCAAGTTTAAGCCGAGGTCGCCGGGCAACTTCGCAGGGCCCGAGGAGTTCCACCAGAGGGCGGGCCCCAAGATTCAAGGGGCCGGCGAACAACCTGGGGAACACCTGCGCAGAGTCCAGGGCCAGATCGACGGAGAGGGCGTTGACGGCCCTCCTCACGGGGCTCTCGGGGGAGCAGAGGCCACGCGAGACAGCGCCGAACCTGAACTGGCTTCCGCGCGAGGGGAACTGGGAGGCAGACGACCCCGGCATCGCGAAGGCGACGGACCTGGATTAGCACCTGGGATCCGCGTAGCGGCCGCGCTCCCGAGGAGACGCGCGCTCGACGTGCGGGCGCTGGCCGCCCAAGGACCCCACGGGTCGATCGTCGCGAGCAGAGCGGCCGCCTCGGGGGGGCACCCGCAGCTGGGCGCGGCCGCGGGAGCAGCGAACGACGCGCGCGCTCGAGCCGCGGTGACAGCCACGCCCGGCGCGCTTCGCACGACGTCGCGCAGGCGGAGCTGGAGTGGCTGCCGCAGCGCCCTGGTAGGACGGTGCCCCGGCGAGGAGGCGGCAGCCCGCTGGCCGCCCAGAAGATTGCACCCGCCGCGGCACCGAGGGCGCAGTTGCAGCGCGCGGCCATGAGGGGAAGCGGATTCAATACAACAGAGAGTAGTGAATCGTCGGAGCAGGGACTGAAACTGGTGTATGCTTGCTTTGCGAGGAGAGGTTATATATATATATATATATATATATATATAAAAACAACAAAAAAAAAACGCTCAGGGGCCGCCAACCGGTCGCCCGGGATCGCGTGGCGGGCGGGGCTCGGCGGCGGCCCCCTCGCAGAGGGAGGGCCTCCGAGCGGTGGCAGGGGCGCGGCCCGCGGGGGGGGCCCCGCCCTCGGGCCCCCCGCAGCGGGGGCCGCCCTCCTTCCTCCGGTGGCCCCCTCCCTCCCGCCGCGCGCGGGGGCGGGCGTCGGGGCGGGGCGAGGGCCTCGGCCGCCGGGCGCGCGAGCGGCGCGCGGCGGCGGCGGCGGCGGCGCCGACGGAGGGGGGGAAGCAGCAGCGAGGTGGGAAGGCCGTCGGGCCCACGGCGCTCGCGGCGCCTGGGGAGGGGGGGCGGGGGGCCACACCCGCCTCAACGGGCGATTCGCTCCCACGGCAGAGGGGGGGACGTCGAATTCTTGGGGGCGGCAGGTGCCCCGCGCACCAGGCCCCGGGCGCCGCGAGCGCCGCAAAAGTGGCATCACCGTCGCGTCGCTCGCACCAACCGCAATCACTCCGTTCTTGATTGGGGCTCAGCGAGGAGACGCCCCCGCATGCTTCGGGGGAGAAAAAGATACGGATACGTGTTGTCCCCCTTCGTTTTCGGTCTTTCCTGGTCCTCCTGGGGAATCCTCGTTGTCACCGCTGGATTCGCCTCGAAATTCTGGTCAGAACGCACCCCAAGAGAGGTCCGGGGACAACACGTATCCGTATCTTTCCGCCCCCCAAATGCTTGTGCGAGGGTGCATCCTTTGCCTTGCCCGACGTCTGTGGCCCTTCGGGCTCAGGAGCTCGGCTGTATCAGAATACCCCACCCGCAACCCCCGTGCGGCAGGAAGCTCCCAGGAGTGACAGCCCCCCCCGCGTAAATGGTGACCCCGGCACCACCGCGCGCAAAAGGGGTCCGCGCACATGCATATATATTTATATATATATATATATATATATATATATATAAATGTATACGCATAAATCTAAATGCGCGAAGCCAGAATTTCATTTAGGGGCGCCTACTTCTGGACCAGGGAACTGGAAGAGGACGTCGGTCAGGCGGTTCCGTCTTCGCCGTCGTCGCCCCGTTGCCGCCTCGTCGCCGCGCGTTGTTTGGAGAGGGGTGTTGTCGGTTTGGCAGCGCTGCGCTCGCCGTCGCCGCCTCGTCGCCGCCCGTCGTCAGGGAGGGGGGGTCGGTATGGCGGTTCCGTCCTCGCTGTCGCCTTCCCACTTTGCCGCTGCGTCGCCGACCGTCGCCCAGGCCCAGCCGTCGGTCTGGCGGCTCCGCACTCGCCGTCGCCACCCCGCCCCGTCGCCGTTGTCGCAGCCCCGTCGTCGACCCGCGTGGATTTCTCAATTGGGTCAAAAATTCAGCACTGCCCCCCTCCCCTCCCCCCAAGGGATTATCGGCTCACCCCCGCGACGTGCAGTCTACTTGCGATTCTACCCTCTCGGTCATTCTGAATGTGCACTCACAGATTCCAGCCAAACCAGGTTCGACCCCCTCATTCCTCAAAAGGCAACGCGCGCGCTTTTTTTCATCTGCAGTGATAATTGCTCGAGCATCGGCTGCAGCGGAAAAGCCGGGCGAAGCGCGCGCGCGGGCCGAACTCATGAAAACGCCGCTGTTTCCGCGCCCCGAAAAAAAAGGCGAGTTCCCAGGAAAACCATTGGTTTTCGCGAAAAAAAAAAAGCGAACAAAAAGGCGAACAATGAAACCACGCGTGCCCTTCGCGCGCGGATGTCGGAATCATTCGAGCGCCGTCGCGCGCGCGTTGCCGCGGGGGCCCCGCGCAACGAGCGGGGCGAAGCGCGCGCGCGCCCGGTGGAGGCGCGAGAGGGAGGGCTGGATGGCTGCCTCGTCGGACCACGCCACGGGGCGAGAGGGGGGGGGGGGGCCTCGCCGGAGACGGCGCGACCCCACGGGGGCCCGGGGCGCGCGGAGGATCGAGTCGCTGGCCGCGCGCGCATCCACTCAGAGCGGGCGCGCGCGCGCGCGACGGGGGCGACGCGCGGGTTCTTCCTGGGCGCGCATGGCGCCCCGAGGCCCGCGGCGATCGCGCGCCCCGTCGCGCGCGCGCGCCAAGGCTGCTGCCGAGCGGCGGGGCCGACGGTGCCCAGCCGGGCGCGGCGCGCCATGGCGGGGGCGGAGCGCGCGGCGGGCCCGGCCCTGAGCGCCAGGCCCTCTGCTCGGCCAGAGGCCCCACCGCGTCGTCGCGAAAGCGGAGGCGCTCCTCGGCGCCCACGGCGCCAGCAAAGGCCAGCCGAGGGGCCCGCCCACTTCGGGGGGGCGGGCGCGAGCGCGAGCGGCTGCCCGACTCCGCGCGACCCCTCAGGGCGGGGGCCCAGCTCGCGCGCTGGTGCGTAGCCCCTTCCCGCGGTCGCGCGCGCTGCACAGCGGCCTGTCAGGGCCTGCGAGAAGAGGGCGGGGCCGGCTGGCCTGCGCGATCGCAGGCGATTTCTACTGCAACACCGACGGCGCCCTTCTGGCATGCCCAGCGCCTCAGAACGGGGGGCCAGGCAGTTCGGGCCTGGTCCGCGGGTGATCCCCCACCTGCCAGGCAGCAACTGGCCCGCGGAACATCTCGCCAGCGCCGACGACCTGGAGGCGGCGGTCTGGGCGAGGCGGCGCGGAATATTGACAACGCTCCTTCATGATCGTCCTTCTGGGCGTCTCGATTTCCCGGCGCAGAGGGCCACTGCGCGCGGCGGCCACGTGGCGGGCGGGGCTGGCCCGCGTTTCGATGGCGCCGCGGGCAGCTCGGGCAGTGGCGCGGCGCTGTGAGACAGTCGAACGCGGCGCCGTCCGCGGGGGCGAAAAGGCGGCGGGCATGGAGCGCCTGAGTCTCGCGGCGATGAGAGCCCGGGAGAGGGGGCGGAGAGGGGGCGCCGCTGGCCAGGCGGCCGGGAAGCACTGCCAGGCGGCAGCGCGCGAGGAGCTCGTCGGCGCGCGCCTGCAGCGGAGAAGGAAAGACTCGCTTGCGCCCCGGCGCAATCCGCCACGGGAAGCCGTTCGCGCGACCCGAGGGGCGCACCTGGAGGGCGGGCCTCAAGAGGGCGGGGCCGACGGACAACCTGGGGAACGCCTGCGCAGCGCCTTGGGCCAGATCGACGGAGCGGCCGCTGACGGCCCCCCTCGTCAGGACCTCGGGGGCCGAGTCCGCGCGGGAAGGTGCCGAGCCTGGACTGGCTATCGCGCAAGGGGGGGCCAGAACGCAGACGGCCCCAGCATCGCAAAGGCGACGGACTTCGAGTAGCACCTCGAGATCCACGCGGCGGCCGCGCCCCCGAGATCCCGGCGCTGGCCGCCGAAGGACTCCGCGGGTGGATCCTCGCGGGCGGAGCAGCCGCCTTGGGGGGGGCCCTGAGCTGGGCGCGGCCGCGGGGGCCGCGAACCCAGACCCCCGACGTCATGATTTTTTCATTACGTTGACCCCTGGAGGTCTCGACCCATTCCCCTGGACCGGTTTTGCATCCTGAATCGTTTTTTGACGGTCCCGAGGGCCGGTAAGGGCCCCCAGGGGCCAAAAATAACCAAAAACCTCCCGTCATGATTTTTTCATTACCTGAGGGGGTCTGGGAACGACGCGCGCGCTCGAGACGCGGCAACAACCCCGCTCTGCGCGCTGCGCGCGCAGTTGCAGCGCGCGGCCGGTCGGCATGCACCCCCGCGCAGGGGCCGTCGACCGATCGCCCGCAGTCGCTCGGGCCCTCGACGCTCGCGGCGCCTTGGGAGGGGGAGGGGTCGGCGCCCTCCCCTCACCTCCGGGCTTCCTATCTCTCCTTGGTTCTACGGGCGACGCGCCCCCATTGCAGGAGGGGGGGGCGGGAGGGGGGGGAGTTCTCGGGGCCGGCAGGGACCGCGCGCGGAGGGCCCCCGGCGCCGCCGCGCGCAAGAGGGGCGTCGCCGCCTGCTCGTTCGCCCCCCTCCACCGCTATCAGGGCTCTGCGAGGATGCGCATGTATGTATGTATGTATGCATGCATGCATGCATGTATGTATGTATGTATGTATGAATGTATGTGTGTATGTATGTATGTATGTATGTATGTATGTATGTATGCATGCATGCATGCATGCATGCATGCATGTATGTATGTATGTATGTATGTATTTATGTATGTATGTATGTATGTATGTATGTATGTATGCATGCATGTATGTATGTATGTATGTATGTATGTATGTATGTATGTATGTTTGTATGCATGTATGTATGTATGTATGTATGTATGTATGTATGTATGTATGTATGTATGTATGTATGTATGTATGTATGTATGTATGAATATATACATATATATATGCCCGTGTATATATAAAAATACGATAATAATACATATATGCTTATAGTGCATATCTGTTGTAATTATGCCCAAGACAGTGCATGCACGTAAGGGGTTCTCACTTCTGGAGTATGGAACTGGCGTGGTGGGTCGGTCTGGCGGTTCCGTGCTCGCCGTCGTCGCCCCGTCGACGCCTCGTCGACTCCCGTCGTCTGGGGGGGGTCGTCGGTTTGGCAGCCCTGCGCTCGCCGTCGCCGCCCCGTCGCCGCCTCGTCGCCGCCCGTCGTCCGGGGGGGGTTCGTCGGACGGGCGGCTCCGCGCTCGCCGTCGCCTGCCCGTCGCCGCCTCGTCGCCGCCCGTCGCCTGGGCTCGGTTGTCGGTCGGGCGGCTCCGCGCTCGCCGTCGCCGACCCGACCCGTGCTCGTCGCCGCCGCCCCGTCGCCGACGACCCCGTTTCGGGGACAGCATCTCAGCGCGTGGGCGCAGAGCCTGGAATCGTTCGGCAGCGCTCGGCGTTGCTCGGCATTGCCCGGCATCGTGTGGAAGGGGCGCCATAAGAATACGAAGGGCCGGCGGCGGGGGGCCCGGGGAACCTGGGACCCGGGGAGCTGGGGGAACCCACGGGAAAAGGGCAACGCAACAATGGGAGGCGCTGGGGGCGAGGGGCCCGGGGGGCCCGAGGAGCCCGCGGAACCTCAGCAATGGGCAAACGAACAATGGGAGACACCAAACTTTAACCAACTCAGACCCCCTCGGGCAAGCCTCATTGAGGGGAAGAACAATACGCAGATGTCCTTCTCGGGATTCTCGATCCACCCTCGCGATCTGCAGTGCACGCGCGATTCTGCCCCATCGTTCATGCCAAATCTGAACGCGTAGGATTCCAGCCAAACTGGCACGCCCCCCCCCCCCCCTCAATCTCCCTGCAAGAAATACAACGCGCGAATTTTTTATCTTCGAAGATAATTGTTCAAGACTCCGCTGCCAACAAAAAACGCGCCCCGAAAACATATAAAAAACAAGTGCCTTCGCAACGGTAGTTGTTTTTGCAACCTGCGCTTGCGCTCTTGCGAGCTTCACATAAAAGTCATATGTTTCTCAACTGGTCCCTCGACTGCGACCAAACGTGCACCCCGCGCGCGCGTGTCGACATCATTCGAGCGCCCATGCGCCCGTGCTGTCGAAGGAATCCCGCGCGAGGACTCGAGCGAAGCGCACGCGCTCGCTTCGAGCTGTCGCGCGGGCACGCCGCAATCTTTTGAAAGCCATCGGTTCCGCGAGGAATTCAAGAACGCGTGCTCCGACAACGCATGAAACACCAGCGGTTTCGCTGAATGTACTTTTTGATTCGACAAGGAAGTGGCCTGCCCTCGCGCTCATTGGAATGCTTCAGACACCCATGAGTTATTCAACATGTTCACCACATGCCACCAAACGTGCCTTTAGCGCGCGCCGAGAGGGGGGGGGGCGGGATCCTTCTCAAATCAAACCATGCGGGCCACTCGCGCGGGTCGACCGCGCGCGCGCGTGTCGAAATCCTCCGACACCTTTTCTGCCGCGGACGCGAGGACAGCATCATCGTCGCCGGCGTGATCAGCACTGGCGCCGTCATTGCCCTTGTCACTGCAGACGTCGCCCTGATAAGTACCGCGCCCGCCCGAAGGCGCCGACTCGCACTGACGTGTCCGCGCATCAGCCCGGCCTGCGAGGCGCACGGGGGAATTCCCAGCGGTCGGCGCTGCCGCGGCCGCGTCGGTCGCGCCGGAATAGCTGGCCGCTCTGCTCGCGATCTCGCGCGCGAGCCCTCGCGCGCTGGCGCGGCCGCAGCGATGCGCCAGCCCGCGCCGAGCAGCCACGGCAACCGCCGCCGCAGGAGTTTTGCAAGCCAAGTTGCGGGTGGGCGGGCGAGACGGTTGCCAGAGAATGGGGGGTGGTCACGCGCGAGGCAGTCACAGTCAAGTGCGCCGCGCAGATTGCACCACGCAGATTGCGCCACACAGATTGCTCCGCAAATGATGTCCACATGTTTTGCACCACGTCGATTCTCTTTTCTAAAACTCTACCCCCCCCGGACTTATTGTTTCCCCCTGGGATCGTATTATTTCATATTTTTTCTGCACACTCGTCCATCCTAAATATGAAATCATACCATCCTAGCCAGGCCGGGTTCCCCCCCCCTGAGGTTCCCTGGTAAAAAAAAACACTATGAGGTGACATTTGTTGTTCTACCGTAGCTCTTGTTCACGAATCCCTTGCAACAAAATTGGACGAAGTGCAAACGCGCGCGCCGTCGCGCGCGCATGCCGAAATCCTTCAAAAACATTTGCTAAAAAAACTTCCGCGCGAGCTCTTGTGAAATCTGAAGAAAGCCAAGGGTTTTTCAAGATTTTCACAACATGCTACCAAACGGGCTTCGCGCGCGCATGTCGAAATCTGTCGAACGCCCTTGCGCGTGTGCCGTCGCGAGGATCCTTTGCAAAAAATGCGACGAAGTGCAGACGCGCGCGTTGTCGCGGGCGTATGCCGAAAACCTTAAAAACCCATCGGTTTCGGAAGGATTTCAAAATCGTGCGTCCAAGAAACCTACAAAAACCCAAGGTTTCGCAACACGGATTTTCAACAAAAGCGTGCGCGCGCGCTCTTGCGTCGTCGTCGTCGTCGTCGTCGCCGTCCTCCTTCCTCCCGCGTCGTCGTCGCCGTCGTCGCCTAATTACGCCGTCCTCTGTCTTTTCTCGTGTTCGTCGTCGTCGTCCTCTTTGGCGTCGTGGTCGTTTCCGTCGTCGTTGTCGCCGTGGTCGTCCTTCCTCCTCCTCCAACGTCGTCGTCGTCGTCGTCCGTCGTCGGCGTCTCGTCGTCGTCCCTCCTATTTCGTCGCCGTCGTCGTCGTCGTTGTCGTCGTCGTCTTCCCTCCTCCCTCGTCGTTGTCATCGTCGGCGTCGCCGTCCTTCCTCCTTCGTCGTCGTTCGCGTCGTCGCCGTCTTCCCTCCTCCCTCGTCGTTGTCGTCGTTCTCGTCGTTGTCGCCGTCGTCGTCCTTCCTCGTCGTCGTCTTCGTCGTCGTCGCGTCGGCGTCGTTGTCGTCGTCGAAGTGGTCGGAGACGTCGTCGGTGTCGTCCTAGTCGTTGTCGTCGGTGTCGTCGTAGTCGGTCTTACGAGGTTTTGCAAACCAAGTTGCGGGTGGGTGGGTGGGATGTTTGCGCGAGCAGTGGAGATGACGACTTCAAGTTCAGCAGAGTGGATTCTCCTTTCTTAAAAGAAAATAAACTCTACCCCCCCCCCGGACTTATCGCTTCCCCCTGGGATAGTATTATTTCATATATTTTCTGCACACTCGTCAATCTTGAACATGAAATCGTAGCATCCCAGCTAGGCCGGGTTCCCCCCCCTGAGGTTCCCTTTAAAAACAGTATGCGGTGACATTTTTTGTTCTAACATAACACTGTCTCACGAATCCCTTGCAAAAAAATGAGACGATGTGCGCACGCGCGCGTCGTCGCGCGCGCATGCCGAAATCCTTCAAAAACCTTCGGTGCCGGAAGGATTTCGCAATCGAGTTTCCCAAAAAACATACCAAAACACATGGTTTCGCAACACCGATTTGCTAAACAAGCTTCCGCGCGAGCTCTTGCGAAATCTTAAGAAAACCATTGGTTTTTCAAGATTTTCACAAAATGCTACCAAACGGGCTTCGCGCGCGCGCATGTCGAAATCTGTCGAACGTCCTTGCGCGTGTGCCGTCGCGAGAATCCTTTGCAAAAAAAAGAGACGAAGTGCAGACGCGCGCGTCGTCGCGGGCGTATGCCGACAACCTTAACAACCCATCGGTTTCGGAAGGATTTCAAAATCGTGCGTCCAAAAAACATACAGAAACCCAAGGTTGCGCAACACGGATTTTCAACAAAAGCGTGCGCGCGCGCTCTTGCGTCGTCGTCGTCGTCGTCGTCGCCGTCCTCCCTCCTCCCGCGTCGTCGTCGCCGTCGTCGCCTACGTCGTCCTCTGTTTTTTCTCGTGTTCGTCGTCGTCGTCCTCTTTGGCGTCGTGGTCGTTTCCGTCGTCGTTGTCGCCGTGGTCGTCCTTCCTCCTCCTCCACGTCGTCGTCGTCGTCGTCCGTCGTCGGCGTCTCGTCGTCGTCCCTCCTATTTCGTCGCGCGTCGTCGTCGTCGTTGTCGTCGTCGTCTTCCCTCCTCCCTCGTCGTTGTCGTCGTCGGCGTCGCCGTCCTTCCTCCTTCGTCGTCGTTCGCGTCGTCGCCGTCCTCCCTCCTCCCTCGTCGTTGTCGTCGTTGTCGCCGTTGTCGCCGTCGTCCTTCCTCCTCCATCGTCGTCGCGTTCGTTGGCGTCGTCGTCGTTGTCGTCGTCTTCGTCGTCGTCGGCGTCGTTGTCGTCGTCGAAGTCGTCGGAGACGTCGTCGGTGTTGTCCTAGTCGTTGTCGTCGGTGTCGTCGTAGTCGGTTTTAACCGGTTTTGCAAACCAAGTTGCGGGTGGGTGGGTGGGATGTCTGCGCGAGCAGGGGAGAGGACAGCTTCAAGTTGAGCAAGTGATTGATTGCACAACCTAGATCGCACCAAATGCGTTGCACCACGTAGATTCCCAGGATTATCGCCCCCCCAGGATTATCGGCCCCCCCGCCCCCAGGACTATCGCCCCCCAGGATTATCGCCCCCCCCCCAGGATTATCGCCCGCCCCACAGGATCATGGCCCCCCAGGATTACCGCCCCCCCAGGATTATCGCCCCCCCCCCCCCCTTCGCACTGCGGTTTGCATACGATATTCTGCCCCATGGTTCGTCCGAACGATGAAAATTCGCACCAGCTTGGGGGGGCCGGTCTCCGCTCCCCCCGCCGCCCTCTGCAACAAAAACTAGTATGCGCGCACTCGCACAGCACAGATCAGCAGTTTTCAAGAATCCCGTACAACCAACGCGCGCGGAGGAGGAGGAGGAGGAGGAGGAGGAGGAGGAGGGAGCAGTTTTCAAGAATCCCGTACAACCAACTGGGACGAGATGCACGCGCGCGCATCGTCGCGCACGTGTGCCGGAATCCTTTTCATAAACCTTTTCTCTGGTGTCGTAGGAACATCAGAGTCGAGCGTCAAAGCAACACATGACAAACACGCGGCTTCGCAGCACTGATTTCCGCGCGCTCTTGCGGATTGTCGAGGAACCATCTGTCTTTCAACAGGTCCATAGATTGTTACTAAAAATCTTCGCGCGCGCATGTCGAAATCGTTCGAAAGCCCTTGCGCGCGTGCTGTCGCGAGAATCCTTTTGCATCAAATGGGACGAAGTGCGCACTCCGGCGTCGTCGCGCGCGCATGTGGAAATACGTCGAAATCTGCGGTGTCGTAGCGAGTTCAAAGCCGAATGGTGATAAGACATCTATCAGCACATGGTGTCGCAACATCAGCTTTCAAAATTGCTAACGCTAGGTCTTGAAACCATTCTGGTTTTCAACATGTTCATTGAATTCTGCCAAATGGGCCTCTCGCGCCGCACGCCGAAATCATTCGCACGCCCTTGCGCGTGTGCTGAGGGGGGGGGGGGTACGATCCCCTTCAAATAGTGCCATGCGGGCCACTGTCGCGCGTCGGCCGCACGCGCATGTCGAATTCTTTCCAAAACCTTCATCGCCGACGCGAAGACACCGTCATCGTCCGGCACGATCAACATCTGCGCCGTCATTGGCCGCGCCGTCGTCGTTGTCAACATCGTCACCAGCATTGCTATTATCATCGTCGCGTCTGCCGTTGTCGACGTTGCCATGATACCGCGCCCGCCCAAGTCGCCGACTCGCACTGAAGTGCCGACTGGGATGTGCCCAGCGGTCCGCGCCACCGCGGCTGCGTCGGCCGCGCCAAACTAGTTGGCCGCTGCGCGCGCATGCTTGGGGTGGCGCGCCCGCATACATGCACCAGCCGACGTCAAGCATTCATCGCAATCTCCGCCGCATGGGTTTTGCAAACCAAGTTGCGGTTGGGTGGGTGGGATGTTTGCAATAGCGTGGAATGTGTCAGCTCGCTTCTGAAACATCAATTGCGCCATATAGATCGCACCACGCAGATACCGCGTATGTTGCATCACGTGTATTACACCACATAGTTTGTTCACACAGGTTGCGCAACCTATCCTGCACCACGCCTATTGCACACCCTGGATTGCAAGACGTGTGCTGTACAACGCCGATGTCACAACATGCGTCGCACTACACCGGTTGCACCACACAGATTGCACCGACGATATTGCACCACATCGGGTGCACCACCTCATGTTGCCCCACATAGATTACCACACATCGACAGCCAGAAAAACACGCCTCCTGGGGCCCACGCGGGATAGCATACTGATGCGCGTGCGGATGTGCACTGGCACGCAAGAGCAGCTGCTTTCATTGCCCCCCCCCCAGTCAGAGAGGCGAAGGGGCACCGAGACCGAGAGGCCCAGGCAGACAGGCAGGAGAGGCAGGGCCAGGCCTGGGGCCTGACGTAGGCACTCGGGCGGCCAGTAGCGAGGGGCGACTTCAATGAACTTCAATGGGGGTTGAAGAAGAGGGTCCAAAAGGGGCCCGTTGGGGCCCCTTTTGGACCCCACTTGCTCCAAAAGGGGCCCTGCAGGCCCCTTTTGGGCCCCCTTTTTCACCCCCAGTTTCGGCCACCCTCCATTACCACCCGCCCGAGAGAGTGGACCGACGGTTGCTACATCCAAAGCTACAGCGTTTGGAGTCGGGGTGTCCATTGGCGACGTGTGATCCTCGAGCCTGTAATTGTTTGATGTGCTATTCCGGCGAGCTGTTTGTGTGCCGCAGTGCCTGTGCTGCGATGGGTGTATTGTGTGTCCGCTCGTGCGCCACAGGAGCGACGAAGAGTGTACGGAAGAGGAAGAACGCTCCGCCTCCCCCTCTTCTGTTGTCCTCCACGGGTCTCCCTTTCTCTCCTGCTCCTTCCCCCTTCCTCCTGCGTGCCATTTTTTTCCTTCGGCTTATTTTCATTCACATTTGGTCTTTGTTGGATGCACATGACATGGTCAGCCTGTGCGAGAGTAAGATACACTTTGCCGTGGTTTGATGTTTTCAGCGCTCGGCCCCCATATGGCCAGGTACGGTCATCCGCCACATATGTATTCGGCAAGTGGCCTATGCATGTTCCGCATGTCACGCCGTTTGTGTTTCCAGCTTTCTGGTACTCCTCAGAGCGGGGCGTTTCTGATTACAAACAGCAGAATTGGCTTGAGCGTTCGGCTTGCATGCACATGACCATGGGGAGCCCAGGGGATGAGGGGTCCAGCGCAGTACAGCGCGCAAGTCTATGAGTGCTTCATCCCGTGCGAAGGCACGCCGCGTGTGCCAAGTTTTTCACATTCCAGTTTCAGTATGGCCAGGCCTTGCTGCATCGCGCCTGGCCTGGTCCTGTCGCAACGCTCAAGTGCGCAGACGAGTTTGGATTGTCCCGATCGCCCCTCGGCATTTTTTCACAAGCCGAGGGCATGTGTTAGTGTGGGGATCCAGTCGTCAGAGTAAGTTCCAACTTCGGGCGGTCTCTTCTTGCATCTGCGGTTGGTTCGATGCGGAGCCGACGCGGATGCGTCGTGGACTTGTAGATTCTACGGGGGTTCGATGCGAATAGCGGCGCAATGGGACAGTGAAGGCCCCCCGAATTGCAAAATGAAGCAGAGGAGCACCAGACAAGTTCATCCGAGGAGGAGGAGGAGGAGGAGGAGGAGGAGGAGGAGGAGGAGGACGAGAGTTGGAAGCAACCAGGAGGCGCAGTGCTACAACGTCCGCCGACAAAAAAACGTGGACACTGGCAAACCAGATGGATCCGCAAGCCTATCAAGGGCGGCCCAGACGGAGCGGCTGCGGAAGGCGGCGGCCCCCCGAACCCGCCGGATGCGCTCGTTTCTGGCCGCAGCCCCAGCGCCAGAGGAGGACCGACCGGGAGCGACGGTGATCGCGAGCGCTTGCGCACCGCCTCCCGCTCCGAGGCGCCCTGCTGCGCCCGCCGCCTCGGCGAGGACGCCGAGACGTCGCCGCTCGGGGCAGAGCCCGCACCGCGCCGCCGGCCCAAGAGACGCAAACCCTCCATTCTAAACCCCAAACCAACCCGGAATCCTAATCTCTAAAACCGACCCTACACCCCAAACCCGAAAACCAAACCTCAAACCAAGGCGCACATCGCCGCCACCACGGCCGGCGCTCGCGCCAGGGCCCCTCGCCCGCGGCCTCCGCGGCGTTGCCGGCGCCCCCATCCGCGCCGCTCGCCGCCGCTCGCCGCCGCCGCCAGCAGCGGCCGCGGCGGGCTTCGCCGAGGACGCCCAGCGCCAGCGCCACCGCCAACGCAGGCTGCTGCCGCTGCCGCCGCCGCTGCACGCTGCCTTCTTCTTCGTCTTCTTCTTCTTCTTTTTTCTTCTTCTTCTTCTTCTTCTTCTTCTTCTTCTTCTTCTTCTTCCTCTTCCTCTTCCTCCTCCTCCTCCTCCTCATCCTCCTCTTCCTCCTCCTCCTCCTCCTCGCAGCGGGGCCCCAGAGACCCCGAGTCCGAGGGGATCTCCGGGGCGCTCGGGGGGCGCGCGCGGGCGCTTTCCCGCCGCGCTGGCGCACTCTCTGACCTTGGCCGCGACCGCGGCGTCAAGGTAGGGCACCAGGACGACACCTCCCGGCTGGGTTCTCGGCAACAGGGCGCAGCGCCTAGTCCCCAGCCGGATGGCCGCCTTGTTCCAGCCAGCGCTTGGCCGTGAGCGCTGCGCAGCGCGAGGAGCGCCAGCGCGTCTGCGGCGGCCCCCCCAGCGCCGTCGCGTTCGCCTGCTGCGCCCGGCCGCGCGCCCCCAGGCCCCAGGCGGGCGTGGCTTGCTCGTCAGCCAGCTCTCAGCCGCGGCCCGCTCCCTGGGCAGCCAAGCGCCCTGTCGGGCAGCTCGCCTTCGTGCCTGGCCCCGTGCAGCTGCTCCCTCGGCGCTCCCAGCTCCCAGTCCAGCGCCGCGCCAGCTCCCCCGCGCCCAGCGGCCGCGCCAGCGCTGCCAGCGGCCCCCGCGGCCTCGTCAGCGCTGGCCTCGCTGTCTCCCGGAGTCAGGGCGGGCCGCCGCGCTGAGTCAGCCCAGCCCAGTCTGGCGCGGCGCCCGGGCGGACCCAGGCCGCCAGGGTCCGCCAAACGTCGCGCGGCGCCCGCGGGCAGGGCGGCCGCGCGGTAGGCTTCCGCGCTGCCGCGCTGCAGCGCGGCGGCCAAGCGAGCTGCCGTCAGCGTCGCTGGATCGCCTGCTGTCAGGAGGAAAAGAAACACACAGACACAATTAATCGTCGATTTCCCAGAAAATATGGGAAAATATGGGAATTGGGCGGGAATACAAAAACCCAGAAAATATGGGAAAATATGGGGAATCTTTTTATTTGTGTGTATTTATTTGTGTGTTCCAGTTCCCCTTCATGCTGCCCAGGTCCGCAAGAGGACCTGCGCCTCCTTCCCGGCCCGCCCGTGCGTCGCCAAGGCAAAGGCGACCAGGGCTGGGCCTGGGTAGCGCCTGTGCTTCTGCGCCTCCGCCGCCGCCGCCGCGGCCCCGTCGCGCGCGGCGCGGCTCCGTCCAGCGGCCTTCATTGCCCGCGCCCAGAGACGCGTCGGTGATCACCACGTCGGTGTACGTGACCTCCGTGACCGCGTCGGAGAAGGCCACGTCCAGCCGCGCGGCCTCCAGAGTGCCGTCAGGGCGCTGTCTGTCCCTCTGTCCCAGGCTGGGACGAGTTGCTCCGTCCTCACGCCCGTGGCGCCCCGCGCCGCCAGCCAGCGCGCGAGCCAGTCCTGGACGCCGTCGTGCTTCAGCACAGTGCCGCCCCCGACTGGGCAACCCAGAGGATGCCCAGGGTCCGCGCAGGTTGGCCCCGCAGCAGGAGCCGTCGGGGCGGCGCCGGAGGCAGGTTGCTCTGGCCCCTGTCGGCAGCGGCAGACGGAGCCCGAGAGCCACCGCAGGGCGGACCTGCTCGTCTGCGAGGACGTGGTCTGGCTCCGTGGGCGGAAGCAGCCAGCTCCCAGCGCCTTTTCCGCTGGCCGAGCGGAGGCTAGCCTGCTCGGCGGGCGGCAGGGAGGCGAGCAAGGTTGCGCGGCGCCGCTCCTGCGCGGGCCTCGCGAGGCATCGCTGCGATCTCTCCCCGCGCTCCGTCGCAGCGCGAAGCCAGGCAGCCGCGTCCGCGCCAGCCGAGCGCCCCGCCTCCGAAGCAGTCGCCCAGGTCTGTGGGCAGGCAGCGGCGAACGCTTCGAGGCCCGGCAGCCCGAGCTCGCGGCGCACCTCGGCCAGGCACGCCAGCCAAGTGCCCACGACGGCGGGTTGGCGGCGTTCCGTGAGGCTTTGCAAGCCGAGCCCCCCGTCAGCCAAGGGGAGGCAAGCCTGCTCGTGCGCCCCCGCGGTCAAAGGCTGCCCAAGCACGTCTCGCAGGTGCCCCAAGACCTGGCCGTCGTAGCCGGCGCACCAGGCCTCGTTGAGCTGCTGGGGGGAGCGCGCCGACCGCCAGTCGCCCAGGGATCGCCGACGGGCGCCCGACAGCCCCACCCCGCCCAGGACGGTGCGGATTCGCGATCGGGGTCCTCCTCCTCCTCCTCCTCCTCCTCCTCCTCCTCCTCCTCCTCCTCCTCCTCCTCCTCCTCCTCCTCCTCCTCCTGCTCCCTCCCCTACTCTGGTAGCGGTGGTGGAACATGGGCCCCGCCCCCGCCTCCCGCCTGATACCTGGCACGCTGCACGCTGCTCGGGGGCGGCAGGGCGTCGGCCCACCCGCCGTCGTGCTCGCCCGCCACTGCGGCAGCGTGCACGGCATCGCCAGGATCGCCTCGGCGACCGCGGCCGCCGCCGCCTCGATGTCTCCGCCCCTGCGGCCAAACGCGAGGCGCAGCGACGGGTACAGCACCGAGCCTCGCGCCGCCGCGACGGGCTGCGATCTGCGAAACTGCCGCCGCTTTCGAGGGCTGCTGGGGGGGGGGGGGGCAGCGGGGTGACGTCTTACCCAGATTCAGATGGGACCTCGCGATCCTGGGGGGCTTCAATCTGCGAAACTGCCGCCGCTTTGGAGGGCTGCTGGGGGGGGGTCCAGCGGAGCGACGTCTTTCCCACATTCAAATGGGACCTCGCGATCCCTGGGGGGGGGTGCGATCTGCGAAACTGCCGCCGCGTTCGAGGTCTGCTGGGGGGGGGGC
>CAUYUJ010005535.1:153149-185649 GCA_963575745.1 Prorocentrum cordatum
GTCTGAGGCCTTTGGAGGAAGAGCAGGTCGACATCAGCGGCCAAATAGCCGACCTACACGGGTGTAACAAGTGATGCGCTCCACCAAAACCCCACTCTTTTTGGGGTGGAGGCCTCTGCCGAGCGGTCGGATGTTCTGGAGGAGCAGGACGACGAGGCAGAGGAGCAGGAGCTGGAGCAGGAGGCACAGGAGGGAGAGGCGACGGGCGATGACAGCAGAAGCCAGCCGATGGGGGCGGACAAGCTGGAGGAGAGAGGAGGAAGCGGATGGCGCAGGACGGATGCTGCACCTGTCCAAGCAATCACACCGGGATGCTTCTGGCCGCCTTCGGCTTCTGGGGCCCTCCTCCTCCTCCTCCTCCTCCTCCTCCTCTTCCTCCTCCTCCTCCTCGCTCCTCCTCCTCCTGCCCCTCCTCCTCCTCCTCCTCCTGCTCCTGCTCCTCCTCCTCCGCCAGGAAACGACTCGGGACGAGGATTGGTCCCGAGGACGGGGCCCAGCCCTCGGAGAAAAGCCGTGGAGGCGACACACACGACGGCGGAGGTCGGGGCACCATTGCGGCGCGATCCGGGGGGCGGTTCCGCTTCCCGGCGTCGCCCGTGCACCTCACCACCCACCAAACCACCCCAACCCAACCCGAAGGCCCCAATTTATCCTCGATTTCCAGTTGGGGGGGGTCGTGGAACATCGAGAAAACACATATGGAACCCGTACCCCCCCCAACCCGAAATTCGGGTCTTCGGGTTGGGTTGGGGTGCTCTGGTAGGTAGTCAGCACCGTCGAGGTGTCGGCGCCGCGGTGCGGTCCCCGTCTTGGAGACCTCCGCAGAGGGAGCCCGGTCGACCCGAGCAGGAGGAGAGGGCGCGCCCGGGCGCGGCCGCTGATGTGGAAGGCTACCTCGGAGGTGGAAGGAGGGCGGCTCCTGCGGCGGAGGCCGGCGGGGTCGATCGAGGATCCTCTCGGGAGCCTCGAGACGGGGGTCAGTGCAAACGGGGGGTCAGCCAGAGCGCCAGATCTTGCCGGATCCTGCGAAGATCCCCTCTGGCTGACCCGGGTTAGGGAGCCGCTCGTGGCCGCGAGGCGGCCGCGCATATTGGCTGACCCGGGTTTGCGAAGACTTGCGTTGCAGTTTTTTTTTTCTGCATTGCAGTTTTTTGGTTTCCTGCTGACCCGGGTCTGGATTGACCCTGGTCAGAAGATCCCCGATCCTTGGAGGATCGACGGAGGATCGAGGATCGATCGAGGACCGATGGGTTTGCTCGTGCTTCGGCGAAGCCGGGTCCGTGCGCGAACGTTGGCGTGGGAGGCTGCCTCGGAAGTGGAATCATTAGCAGGGCGTCTCCTTCGGCGGAGGGCCGCGGGGATGCATGCCGGCCCTCCAGGCACAGACCCCGTCGCGGGCCCCCTCGGCGACGACGCCGACGACGGCGACGACGACGACGGCGGCCGACGATGTGACGGGGCCCGAGCGTCCCAGCCCCGCTTGCAGTCGTGAAAAGGTCCACGACGGGGAGGCTTTTTCGCTGCGCCCGGCCTCCAGGGGCCTTCCCTGGGCCTCGGGGCCGTCGAAGAAGTGCTCGGGATGAAGAGCCGGTCCCGGGGAAGGGTTCTGTAGGCTTCTGGGGCTCGACGCGGTGCACAAGAATCACGACGTCGGGGGTCCAGGAGGGGCCCAGACGTCGAGGTTCCTCTTCGCTGGCATCGGCCTCGGGCTCTGGGGGCCCGGGCTCGGTCTCTGCGGCCGTCGGAGAGCGAGCAGGGATGGCCGGCCGGCCCTAGGGACACGATCGGGATATCTGGGGGCCCCGCATCGAACACATCAACCGGCCACGCGCAGAAGGGGATGGGGGGAAGGCTTCTCAGAAGCATCCCTGCTAAAGGCGCGGGCCTTGTCTATACATGGGGCGTTCCGAAAGGGGCCTCGCCTTCGAAGATCAAAGGAGTTGCCATCTCTTCCGCGGCGGAAAATGGCGGAAAGGCGGCGGAAGGTCGGCGGAAGTAAGACGAGGCCGCCTCCGCCGGCGGAAGCAGGCGGAAGGTTGGCGGAAGGCGGCGGAAGTGAGCTATGCGCCCCCGAGAGATGAAAACGTTCTTGGGCTCAGGGTTTCCGGAGAATCGCCCACACGTGAGGCTGGCGCCTTCTAAGAAGTACCCAGCCTCCCTCCAAGGAGCCTGCCCCCCTCCCCCTACTTCTTGGTGCGCGCCGCCGAATCAAGGCGTCGGATGCTGGACGCAAACTCTCTGGGAGGTCCAGGCGACTCGGTTTCCCAGACCTCCACACGGCGGGCGCCTCGTGTTCGCCACCTCCGCCCCGAGGCCCCTCGGGCCCCGCGTCTCCGGCCCCGCAGGAAGCGGCCTGGGACTGGCATTCCGTCGGGCATGCTCATGTTTGAGAATAGCCCCCAGAGGTAGTCCAGGGACGATTTCCCGACCCTGTTCGAGGAATTTCGAATGTTTCTTGAGTTTGCATTCTTCGTCCAAAATGCGCCTGTAGGGGGACGTGCCCGACCTGAGGCTGACTAACACAATTCGGGGGAGCGTAAGACCCGGGTTTGCCAGGACTCGGGTTCGCCATCGTTTTTTGACGACCGCGCCTCGGATTTTGACGAGGAGGAGTTTCGTGGGATGTCTGCAGCGGGAGGCCTCGTCAAAATGCAGGGTCGGCCTCGTCATTTTTTTGACGACCTCGTCGGGGATTTCCGAGTCCCCCGTACCCGGGTCTTACGTCTCCCCGAACAATGGTCCTGGGCGTGTGGTCGCTCAGGCGGGACAGCCCTCTTCTGAGATGGCGGTGGACAGGCACAGCCGGCCCCCTGCCCTCTCCTGCTGCCGGCGCTGCTGGTCATCCTCCTGCTCCCTCCTCGCTCCTCCTCCTCCTCCTCCTCCTCCTCCTCCTCCTCCTCCTCGCTCCCTCTCTTCCTCAGATCTTTTCGACTTCACTGAAAGGCGCTGGAGGGGAGCACGATAGGACGCCAAGCATGGACACATGGATAGAAGCACTGGCTGCGTGCTGTCGATGGTGCTGGAGCGCGGTCGAAGCGTGGCACCCTTTTCCAGCCCTTTAGGATCTTGTGTAGGCCGCGTGCGAGCTAGTTCTCGCAGCTTCGAGCCAAGGTTGGCAAGGCCACCCAGTTTTGCTGTCGTGGCCTTCTCCTCGCCCAAGTCCTCTCCCTTGCCTCTTCCTTCCGCTTCAGACCGGGCAGAAGTCTGGAAGAGTTGGGGCTCATTGCTCAGGGCATCTGGAGACGAATGGAGAGGATCCGAAGTCAGGAGAAAGTGCAGGCTGGCAAGCCAGGTCAATGGCCAGTGAGATCCCACATGAGCGACGCAACAAAACAAATCGGGTTGTCTGCGCCGACATTGACACGTAAGCTGCCCGCGTAGGGTCGTGCGAAAGCGCCCGCGTTTCCAATGTGGCTTGCCGCGCTGGCGGCCGCGTAAGCCGCCGCGTAAGCTCGCTATGCCATCTCGCGCAAGACCCGTGTTTGATCTTCGCTCACATGATTTCCCTGCAGTTGAAGATCGGGGGGGAGAGGAAGGTAGGATGAGGACGGTCTGTGGGGATAGGGGGGCATCGGGAACGCGAAGGCATTCACCGCCCGCAGGTAGGCACGCTGGTTTACCACGCCCCAGTCCTCAAGCGTCAGCGTCCTGAGCCTTCCCCAGCCTCCCGTCCCGCGGAGCGGAGCGACACGCTGTCCGCCTGCAGGGCACAGCGTGTTGCCAGGACAGCCGCCGCGACAAGCGAAGCAAAAGTTCCCCACGGTGGTGGATACAGCGGCTTTTTCGTTAAAGGCTTAACGACTTCTGCCGTCCTTCGACTCGCGCTGGAGCGGCCGCGAAGTGCTCGAACTTTCCCTGGAGATCTCTGGATTTACTTGGATTTACCCAGATTTATCTAGATTTACCTGGATTTACCTCGATTTATCTGCATTTACCCGGGTTTATCTGGCTCGATTCTCACAAGTCGATTGGCGAAAAGTCAACAAGCCCTAAGGGACTTTTGGCCGGGCTGGGAGGCTACATCGCCGAGGCCCCGGCCCGGGACGGAGCCGTGGCGGCCCGGCCCAGGCCCCCGGACGCGGCGAGTCTCTCGCGCGGTGGACCCCGACAGGGCTCGAGGTCTTCCTCGGGCCTGCTGCTCAGCCTGGCCTGTCTTCCTCGCGTCCTCGGGAGGAGGGGGGGGAGGAGGAGGAGGAGGAGGAGGAGGAGGAGGAGGAGGAGGAGGAGGAGGAGGAGGAGGAGGAGGAGGAGGAGGAGGAGGAGGAGGAGGGGGAGGAGGAGGAGGAGTAGGAGGAGGAGGAGGAGAGGAGGGGGAGGAGGAGGAGGGGGAGGAGGAGGAGGAGGAGGAGGAGGAGGAGGAGGATCCAGGCGAGGAAAGTTCCATACGGGGCGTGAAAACGACCACGGCCACTGCTTTCCTTGCGTTGCCACCCTGCAGCCCGCAGAAAGAGAGCAGTGGTAGTGGCCATTTTCGTTGAGCTTCGCCCGGCTGGAAGGCGGCGCAAACAAGAAGCAGTGGTTGTGGTCATTTTCCCGTCCCGCAGACCTCCAGGCGAGGAAAGTTCCAAGAACCGAGGACGGCCGAAAATCTGCCAACATGTTCGGAGTGTTGTCGTTCTTCACCTTCGCGGCGGGCGAGCCGTCCAGACCGCAACCGAGACACACCCGCGACCGTCGGCATCGGAAGGTGTCGAGGGCGATTTGGGAGCGGGGCCAGTTCTGGATCTCGTGGCCTGTTCTGGATCTCGTGGCCTGGACGAAGACGATGTTGCTGTTTCCCGGTCAGAACAAAAATCACGGTGCGAGCTATTCGACGGTGCTCGGCTTTGCAGGGGCCTTTTCCCGGGCCCGAGGCCGTCAAAAGTCATTCATCGACAAAGAACGAGCCCTGGGAAATTGGTCTAGACTTCTGGTGGTCCACGGAGTGAGGAGGTCCGTGAACGGATGATGGGGGAGTTCAATGATGAGCAGGAGGTGGGAGAGGATGAGGGGCACGCGGAGTAGTGTCCAGCATGTCTTCCGCTCTCAGGGGGTGCCTCGATTCGGAGCTGGGCTTCTCCCCCTGGTCCTCCTCCTCCTTCTCCTCCTCCTCCTTTTTCCTCCGTTTGTTTGCTAAGTGTTCGTCGTG
This sequence comes from Prorocentrum cordatum, assembly GCA_963575745.1. NCBI lineage: Eukaryota > Dinophyceae > Prorocentrales > Prorocentraceae > Prorocentrum > Prorocentrum cordatum. The sequence continues at coordinate 158,278 of CAUYUJ010005535.1, forward strand.
CCTTTTCCCATGTGTGTGTCTCTCACTACCTGTATAAGCTAAGCGCCCTTGGTAGAGGTCAAGCAGGCGCAATGAGGTGAATTCCCGTCACGCCAAAGCCTTACACCGTAGTACCCAATTCCCATCACCGCCCTCAGTACAGGGAGAAAGTAATATGGCAGCGCTGAGTGCATGGCAGGCTTGAGCTAGGCGACGCGTGACAGCTCAATGAAAGAATAGGCGACTGGTCTTAGGGATGTGCATCTTTGGGCTTGACACTGTGGCCTAGGCTGGCTCAGACGGTGCTGGCCCGTCTGTGTGTTTATTGTCAAGCTCAGTTGTTTACAGAGCAAGCACTGTAGCAGGGCTGCGGCGAACGGGGAGAAGGAAGGGAAGTATAACGCAAGACGGCAGACCACAGTAGGAAGCAACATGCGCTCTTTGCCAAGATACGTGCTATCTTCCCACCCACGCTCCACATGAGACTCCCTCACAAACCCTCGAATAGAAAGCTGCAGCGGCGTGTGTAGTGAATGGCATGCGCAGGCAGTATTGGCTGGCCAACTGCGTGGCGGTGCGAAACTCTGGTTTGGTTGACAGCATCAGGCAGTGATTGCGGGGGGGCGTGCAGTCAGGTGCGAGAGTGGCTGCGTAGTGCCCTGCCCAACTCTTGGGGAGCACCACAGTAGCTTTCATAGCGGCGGTAAGGCCAGCTGAATTAGCCCAGCCTTCGTGTATCTAGCCGTATGCTGACAGGGGACTCCGACGCAGTAGTCTTATGATTTGGGTAAAGTGTTGCTTCTGAACTCGTGCTTGCCTCGGGGGCAACTCCTTGTTGATTGGGGCCCGAGGTAGCAACCTACGTCCTTCCAAAGTCAGGAGGGGAAGAAACACACAGACACAATTAATTGTCGACTCCCAGGAAAATATGGGAAAATATGGGAAGTGGGGGGGAAGACAAAAACTCAGAAAATATAGGAACATATGGAGAATCTTTTTATTTGTGTGTATTTATTTGTGTGTCCCAGTTTCCCTTCACAAAGCGCCAGCCGCCTCCCGTGTTAGCCCACCCAGCCGCCCTCGTGCGACCGGCGGGGCGGCGCGGTAGAGTGAGCCGGGCGGCCCGCTCCGCAGGTTGTGGCCCCGCGACGAAGCACGCACGGAGGCAGCGCTGCAGTGTTGCAAGGCGTGACGGAACAGAGGCACGAGTACACCTTAGGCGATGCTTAAGAAAGCTTAAGTTTTCGGCCAGAGTCTCGATGATTCTCAACGTCTCAATGTGAATCCCAAGATTTTAACAGACACGTTGGGTTTTTTATTCAGATTCCGAGATTATGAATTTCTTAACCCATGATTTCTTAAGCATTTCGCAGGGTGTAGAGTTGAGTCGGGCCTGTCCCTCTACAGGAGGAACATTCAAAAATAGTAGGACAAATGGTCGGGGCACGATGAGTTTGACTGCTCTTGGCTATGTTTGAGCATGTGTTGGCTATCTGTCCATTGCGTCGTCCAACATCTGCCTGCATGAGGACTTGCCCGATCTAAGAGTAGAGAAGAACAGGATAAACCACACTGAGGATACGAGTGGCCGTCGTGGGTATGGACACGGTCCCTGCGTCCTACCGCGCCAAGGGTAACGTGGATGATCGAGCTTTGAGACCTCGACGTTTATAGCATCAGCCACGGCCAAAGTGAGGGAAGCCACACCTCTCGGGGTGTGGCGGGCGAGCGGGGTGTTTCGTCGTGGCCCCTGTGAGCCCTCGCGCCGCTCGGCGCGTAAAACTCGTCAACGGCAAGGCGGGGAACCTGGATGCCAGCAGTGGCTTCGTCCGGCGCACGTGCATCGACTCGTGCGGCCTCGCCGGCAGCATCGGGAATGCAACCAACCTCAGTGTAGACAGCAGCTCCGCTTCGGCACCTTGAACCTCCAAGGGGCTTCTTGGTCGAACCCGGATTGCCGCATCACACTTGCATGTCTAGTAGAATTTGTCAGAAAGCACAAAGTTGACGTAATGTTCATATCTGATGTTCTGCAGCCTGCTTGGGCGTCAGCTGGACAGTGTACATATTTGGCGGTGGAGGAGTACACGTTGGTGACTGTTGGCACGGTGGGCTTCTTCCTCAGTCGGGCGGTCTTCGTGCAGTGGGCCACTGACGGACAGCAACGTGATCAGGAGGAAGATCGCTGGTTGAGCCTCCGCTTTCGATGGCACGGCCAATGGATGGTGCTGGTGGCCACTTATGTTCCCCCTCAGACGTCTCTTCAGCGTAGATCACAACACTTCGCGGCCGGCTCACGGCTCTTGGCACGACGGGCGCCGGGAGCGTTAGTGGTCGGAGGCGATATGAACTCGCACATGGGCCGGGATTTCGCGGCCACTGCTGCCGGCTGGCACGGCGGCTTCGGCAGCCACACTCCGACGGCGAGGCTCTCCCACCAGCTCTTCAATTGGGCCTCTACCGCAGGCCTAAACGACGTGGACGGCCACCTGTCGTGCTGCCAGCGGGGTACGTGGTGGAATCCAGTGAACCGCCTCTGGTACGAGAGCGACCGCTTCCTGAGCAGCCTGGAGCCGGGGCGCCGGCGCTGGCGGAGCTTGAAGGTTCAGCAGTTCGATACTGTCGATCACCGGGTCAAGCTGGTGACTCTCCTCATCCCGCGGTCCACACATCGTGCTGCGATTCGTGAGGCGCATGGCCACGCCGCTGCCCAATCACCTGCTGCTCGCCCTCCACGGCCCTTGCGGTGGGACACTGCCAAAGGGTGCAGCCAGGAGGCGGAGAAGCGACGAAAGGTTTTCCGCCAAGGGACCGAGGAGGGCATGGCCGCCCTTCTCCGTGACCAGCCTGCTGCGGAGGAAGCTCGCCCCTTGGTTTGGGATAAACTTGCAAACATGATCAGCGACGTTGGCGAGCAGACGCTGGGACGGGAGCCTCGGTGCAAGGACATGCCATGCTTATCTCGGCGTGAGCGAGAAGTCCGCGAAGGGCGACGCCAGGAACAGACAGCCCTGGAGACGCTCCACGCCGGCCGCGGCACCGAGGCCGAGGCAGCCCTCCGGCAGTGCATGCGCCAGGTGAAGCGTACCATCCGGACTAACGAGCGCCGACTGCGTCGGGAGGTTGTCCGCGAGGTGTGCCGGGAAGCCGAGTACGCCGCTAGCATCAATGACTTTGGCCGCATGTACCGGCACATCCGCGAGCTCGGTCTGCATATCCATGATGATGATGCCCGTGGCAACGAGCAGATCACCGCCGAGGACTTCCGCAAGCACATGCTCCGCATCGCTGGCAGCCCCAACGAAGAGCTAGCCGACACTCTGGCTGATCTTCCGCAGAGCCCAGTAGCGGAAGATTTGGGTGCTCCTCCTGACGACGCTGAGCTCACAGTGTGCCTTCGCGCCATGCGGGACGCTGCCCCGGGCAAGGACGAGGTGACCGCCGGCATGTTGAGATGTGCCTCTCCCCTCGTGCTGCAAGAGCTCTGGAAGACAGTGCGTGTGATGTGGGCGCATCCTCAAGACGACAGGCTGTGGACACCTCTCGTGTGCTCCTCTGTACTCGTTATGCTCTGGAAACGAAAGGGAGTTCGATCTGACCCTGGGAACTACCGCGGAATTTCCCTCCTCTGTATTTTGAGCCGTCTCATCGCCAAGGTTATTGCATCGCGGTTGTCAAAATGGGCAGAGCGTGAGAGCAAGCAACATTCTCATCAATGGGGCTTCAGACCGGTGCGTTCGACCCGCGACGTCATTCTTTTGGTGCGTTTGGTCTTTGAGCTTTTCGCCACAGCAGAGAGGAAGCTCATCACAGCTCGGGCGCAGTGGCAGAAGGCACACCCGGACGACGACGAACCCCAGTGCTTCACGGACCTGGCTCGCCGCATCGAGGCGCTCCGCCCGATGCTGGTCTTGGTGGACATCGAAAAGGCCTACCCCAGCACCTCCCGCAGCAAGTGCTGGCGTACGCTTCGTCGCATTGGGGTCCCTGACTCGGTGGTGGACCTCTTGCAACGGCTGCACAGCACCACGGAGTACGAAGTCCGCGGTAAGACTGCCTCTAGTGCCACCTTTCGCCTTGAGCGCGGGCTTCGAGAAGGATGTCCTTCATCCTGCACGGTGTACAACTTGTACCACGGCGTGGCTCTCTCTCGGCTCTGCGAGGTTCTGCAGGGCATTGTCCTCGAGCTGCACCCTTGGGCTTTCGACGTCTTCGAGCAGCGCCGCCCGGCCACCCTGTACCTCGATGGCCCGCGCCGGTGGACGCCACCAGGGGAAGATGATGTATCGGTACCATGCCCCATGCAACTGGTGGCCTTCGCCGACGACACGACCGCCGTTACTCGTCGCAGTGATGCAGCCGCCACCGAGGAGCACCTCGTGTCTACCCTGGCCCACCACTGCGAGAAGGTGCACCCGGGCAAGACGGAGAGAATGGTGGCACGGGCCGACAAGAGCGCCATCGAACTCGCCGACGGGGAAGACGCTACTGCGGTGAAGCTGCTCGGGGCTTGGATCGACGCTGATGGCCAGTCGTCTCGGGACACCACTCAACGCATCGCGGCTGCAGGCAAGGTGTGGGGCAAGATCAAGAAACAGCTGTTGCGCATGCGGATCTCTCTGAGGCTGAAGGGCCGCATTGTCGAGGCCACAGTCACTGCCAGCCTGCTCTACGGAGGTGAGGTGCGATGTTTTCGGGACACAGAGATTCGGCAGTACCAGGTCTTCCTCAATTCCATTGCTCGCTACCTGGGATACGAGCGGTTCGGCACCTTGAGGGACATGGAGGGCAAGGCCACCATGACAGATATCCTCAAAGCTCTCGGCTGGCTCTCAGTAGAAGAATACATTGTGCGCCGTCAGCTGCAGTACCTTGGGCATCTTGGTCGATACCCAGCCTGCCGCCCGGAGGTGGCCATGATTCACAGCTCTATTGCAGGATTGGCACGTTTTGAACAGCAGCCGGAAGATCGCCCCAACATCTCCTTGTGGGCTCGCCTGCGCCGCCAGGTGCGGCAGATTCTGTCGCTTGCAGGGCTGGACACCATCGACGGCGACCTTTACCAGGCCTGGCACGCAGTCGCAATGGCCGGCACCACCGCCCAACCGGACAAGGGCGGTCGTTGGCGTGAATTGTGTAACATTGTCTGTGAGGAGATGCGAAAGGAGGCCCTCCGGGGCTCGTGGGCGGAGAAGCACGCTGCACCTCGCGACGTCGGCGGCGAGTCCGACATCCCTGTCCACGGTCCAGATGAGCTCGACCCCAAGCTGCGGCTATGTTCTGGCTGTGGCCAGGTCTTCGAGGGGCGCCTCGGCCAACGACACCGCGCCGCCTGTACTGCAGTGGCCGCCGGTTAGACAGTCTACTATCGCAGACGCTGTCGGGGTTGCTTACGCTGGGTCAGTGTAGCTGGATACTATCATCACATCAAAGTCTGTCTTCCGTTCCAGCTCGCGGCGGCGCCTGCGGCGGAGGCGCTGGTGCCGATGCCGCCGCGCAGGCTCCAGGGCAAACAACCGCTGTCCACCACATCTACGCCACGCTCTGCTGCTCCAGCCGCAGTGGCTGCTGCTCCGTGCCCTGGCTCTGGTACTGCGTCCGTTGCCGTTTTGGCTCCTCCTCCTCCCCCCCCGTCCTCCTCCGGTGCCGTTTTGGCTTCACTGGCATTGCGGCCCCAGGCTCCCGCCACGACTGGAGGCCAGCAGCGCAGAACTCGACTGACTCTGCGAGCGCGGGAAGATTTGTGCAGACGCCGCCTTCGAGGGAAGCAGCCTCGGCCTTCGGCGTACACTGCTGCAGCTGCGACCCGCAAGGATCATCTCAAGAAGGGCCGGGTACGCATGGCGGTCCTGCAGCAGCGTCGGAAGGCGGAGGGCGACGAGCGGGCGCTTCCGCAGTGCCCTTTCTGTCATGGGCGCTTCAAGTCTGCCAATCATCGGTACTCTTGCGCGCAGGCTCCATGGGAGGTCTGGGCGAAGGGTGTGCGATCTCGGGCAAAGCAGCGCCCGGACGACCCTCGCACAGCCACCTGGCCATTCAAATGTGTCTCCTGCCAGGTCAGTTTTGAGAAGCAGCAACAGTACACTCTTCACAGAACTGCGTGTGACAGGAAACGCAGCGCTGAAGGACTTTCAGTATCTGTTTGATCAATTGTAATTTCTGTTATTATCATTGTGACAACTTTCAACATTACGTCGGCTGTTCGATCATATTCATGCGTATTGGTTGGTTTTTCTTGGTCGCTGCTGGCCTGGCCGCCCCGGGCGTCCGCGGACGCCGGCACGGAGGCCCCAGGCGCCCTCGGGCGCACCGGCGGCCTCGGCCGCACCCTGCAGGCAGGCGACGACACCTACGTGCACATTTTTCTGCTTGGGTCTCTGTGCCCATGAGTTGGTTCACGCTCTGCGCCGGCTCTGTGCACGAGATCTCCGCCATGAGGGGCCCTCAAGGGCCGAGCAACCTCGAGCACGGTATGGACACGGTGGACTGCCACGGGCGAAGCACCCCGGCCCAGAGCCTTTGGGTCTGCTGTGGGCGCGTGCAAACCGCATGCCTCTGCTTTGAACTATACCCATCGTTTGTTGACAGCACGTACTGCGAAGGCCTTACGGCTGGTGCCGCCGACCCCGTATGGCGACGACGACGACGCCGACGACGACGACGACAACGCGTGCAGACCGCATGCTTCTGCCTTAAACTATAACCATCGGTCGTTGACAGCATGTACTTTTGGATTCCCAGAACCCAGTCTACTTCAAGCGCCTTACTATGTCAAGCATCGATATGTTTTTGCTGCGTGTTGTTACTCTCTGGGCGGGCCCGAACCCAATCTACTTTATCCGCCTTCCTACATGTTTCTACCTACTTCTTCCGGCCGATGGGTAGTGTGCTTGTGAGGCTCCTATGGTAACAGGTGGGCGGCAAATTGAAAGTATGCCTGTGGATCAAATGCCGACCCCTCCAGTAAGTCCTCCCGACCCCCATTGGGAAGTAAATGGACTGGCGACTGGGTTCAAAATGGGAGAGTAACTGTGCAAGCTTGTTTCTGGCAGCAGGTCAGCTATGGACAGGGCTAGCACAGACGGTGCAAGCTGGCCAGTAGGTTGACTAAAATGATTGAGGGAGTAGCGAGATTTACAAATACTTGACCACAGCTGGTGGTACGGGGAGGGCTCCTTCACAGAGACCTGTGCGGCGAAACGTGTTAAAGCGCGGGCTACTCCCCCACCCCCCGTGGGATCACGTACACGAGAGGGAGACGGTGCAGTGGCAAGCGAGCAAATCGAGAAGAGTGCATGCGTCCTTCGGTTGAAGAGGAAGCTGATAAACACCAGTGTAGAGAACAGGGCGAGGTGATCGCAAGAGTGCAAGCAGTGTGTGTGGGGGGGGAAACCGGTGCGATAAGGACAGGAAGCCCTTCGTGAGTCGTAGTCCTGGTGGTCATTGTCGCACCAGGAGTAATGTGAGGTCGTGGACATGTTGTGTCTGCTGTGCACTTCCAATGTATCCCTGGTATGGTGCGTGCCCGGGTCAGAGTGTCGGGAAGTTTGGCTTCGGAGTCGGAGGTATTTTTGAAGCGGTGTTGTGTTTTCGAGTGGGCGGTTGCGCGTCGCTTTTGGGCCGTGCGGTGCGTCTGTGATGACGTGTTCCTTGGTGCTCCTCGTCGTGCTGCTGCTGCTGGGTGTGGATGATGTCCAGGTGCGGATTCCGTAGCGGGTCGCCGATGTCGCAGGCGCGGAGCGTGTCAGAGGTGCGGTCCTCTGCGGGTGTCGGTGTTGAGTCCGTTTGGTCGTCATCCATGGGCGTTGGTGCTTTTGGTGGGTAGTATGATCTGATAGTCCTCCTCCTCCTCCTCCTCCTCCTCCTCCTCCTCCTCCTTCTCCTCCTCCCCCCCCTTCACAAGAGGAAACATTAGGATGGCCGTTCCTCGTTTGTCGCCTTCGTGGGCTTCCTGTGGATCCCTCATCGACACGGCCCGCGGATTGTCTCCCCACCTCCTTGACTCCATTTCGATCCGACCGACACGATTCGATATCGATTCAAGTCGGCTCGATCCGATGCCATCCCGATCTTCCGATGACCCGATGCGATACGAGGCTTGCATGGGCGTTGCTGTGCACCTCGGCGCTTCCCATCGGGCTCGGGTTCGTTACCAGCCTCGAACGTATCCCTATCCCTAAGATTGACACGCCAAAAGGCGATGACAGTCTTAGGGATCCGCCTTCAAGAAATAAGGGAATCCCTAAGATTGGCATCGTGAGGAGGAGGTGCCCAGCATAGGGACAGGGATGTGCTCCAGGCTGGCACGTTCGATTCCGAGCCGATGCGGGCCGGCCCGACGCACAGCTCGACTCGAGGCAGTTCTCCGGCTCGTTGCCGGCGGGTCCCGGCTCCGGAGCGGGTCGCTCCAGATCGCTCCAGAGTTGATGGGCCTGTTTTCCACCACCACCACCATAAGTTGGAGGGGGGAAGGACGTGGAGGATGAGGAGGAGCAAGAGGAAGAGGAGGAGGAGGAGGAGGAGGAGGAGGAGGAGGAGGAGGACCCCCTCCCCCTCCAACTTATGGTGGTGGTGGTGGTGGGAAACAGGCCCATCAAGAGTGCTCTCGGAGCGTGTCGGCGCGCTCCGGGCCGGCCGCGGTGCCCGAGGCGTCCTCCAGGCCCAGCGGCTCTCCGAGGCCTGCGGTGCAGCACGATCCGAGTCTGCCCTCGGCCTGCCATCGGCTGCCCCTCGGAGGGCGGTGCGAGGGGGGCGGGCCTCTAAGAATGGCGGGGGGGGCTTCTGAGAAGTTCGTTCTTGGCGTTTGACGGGGCCTTCTTGGCAGCCTCTGGGGCCCTCTGGGAGGGCCCCTGCATTCCCAGAAGGCCCCAGAGGCTTCTGAGAAGGCAGGGGGGCTTCTGAGAAGTTTGTTTGGCATGTTACGGAGCCTTCTTAGCAGCCTCTGGGGCCTCCTTCTGAGACGCCCCTCGGCGTTCTGAGAAGGCTCCCCTCCTTTGCGACGCCCCCCCCCCCCCGTGCGGGCGCTGCCAACTTTCAGCCAACGCGCATAGTACGGACGCGCGCCTTTTCAAGGGTACCGTTGTGTCCTTGCCTCTGCGGCCCGTCCTTTGCTCAAGCAGTGGCGAGGCGTCTTGGCTTGCCTATAAGCTATAGGCTATAGGCTCGCCAAAGAAGTTTCTAAGAACTGATCATGGTTTGCACGAAATGTTCTTAGAACGTTTCTGGCTGGGGCTGTCTCGTTTTGGCACATCGGCTTTATGGTATACACCTTAGGCGATGGTTAAGAAAACCCAAGTTTTCGGCCAGAGTCTCGATTATTCTTAATGTTTCCATGTAAATCCTAAGATTTCGATGGAAATTCTGGGCTTCTACTCAAGTTCTGAGACTATGAATTTCTTAACCCATGATTTCTTAAGCATTTCGCAGGGTGTAAGAACATTGTTTTGTTTTTGTCGAACATTTCGGGGTTATAAGAACATGTCGCGGTAGGCCTATAGGAATGCCGGTACGGTCGGTCCATGCTCGACTTGCTCTTTTCCTTGGGGCTTGGGTCGCCCGACGCCCCAGATAAGAGTACCAATTTCGGCCTCCTGGGGTCTTGCGCCCTTACCACGCGTACTTGATATACGCTTTCACCGTTCGGCGGCGAGCGAGGGGGGGACGTGAGGAGGAGAAGCCCTTCTCAGAGGGCGGCGGAACTTCTCAGAAGCCCTCGCGCCTTCTGAGCAATCTTCTGTGTCTTTGGGGAAGGCGCAGAAAACTTTCGGAAGGCTGGGGGTCTCTCGAGCCTTCTGAGAAGGCCCGCCCCTCCTCACTTCCCCGCCCCCCCCGCGCTTGCCGCCAGTCTGTATCGGAGGTCTAGAGGTTGACACCAACACCACTATCGGCGGTGTGCCTCCACCGAGGGAAGAAGATCCCGATCTCGGCGATGGTGGTGACATTCGGGCTTCCTAGGCGGCCGAAGTATGACCACCAACACCGAAATGTAGGATCATCGTCCCTCGGTGGAGGCAACTCCATGTGCTGACGTTGGTGTTCATTTCCAAGCCTCCTACCGTACTGCTCCATCTTCCCTTCTCCTCTCTGTTACTGCTGCGTGTAGGAGGGCGGCTGCCTCTGTGCCCGCGGGACAGGGCCCTCTCAGCACGGAGGGCCCCCTCCCTCGGCGAGCGCCAGTCGGTTCTCGGGGGGACTGTCGCAGACGCTCCGCGGCCTAGGCTACCGCTCGAGAGCCGGAAAAGTGAAGACTACGGCCCCCTTTGCTCGCGGACGCATGGGGTGGCCCAGGACGAGGAAGGGTCAGCCGAGACCTGTCCCACTTGTGCGTGGTGCCCCCCCCCGCTATCTGGAAGCTCGCCTGTGTCTCCAGTCACTCGTCCTGGCGGTTTGCACCGGCCCCGTGCGGCGCGCTCGCAGTCAGGAATCTGGAGAATTGAGCGAGGCTTGTGCGGCATACTTATGCTTACCATCCGCCGACGCCCTCTGGCAGAGAAGCATGCGGGGGAGGCGGGGGAGCAGGGAGGGGGAGATCCACGCGCGCGCTCGCAGCCCAGCTGCAGCTGCGTGCCATTCATTCGTCTGGCGACCCCCAGCGGGCCCCCCAGCGAGCCTGGAGGGCGCCTCGCCACGCCGCAGCCGCGCCGCCCGCGCGCGCCGGTGGGAGCAGGGGCAGACACGCTGCCGGCGGCGGCAGCGCCAGCGCCCACCCTGCGCGGCGGGCGGCGGGCCAGGGGCTCCCAGGCGGGCTTTTTTTGCAATCCTTCGTTCAAGGTTGTTTTTTTTTTTGCAATCCTTCGGTTTTTTTTTGCAATCCTCAGTTTTTGTTGCAATCCTTCGTTTTTTTTTTGCAATCCTTCGTTTTTTTTTTTGCAATCCTTCAGCCGCACCGCATGCCCGCATCGCATGCAGGCTGCCAATCCCCGGCCCCTGCGAATTGGCGCGTGCGCTCGCCCGGCGCCGCCGGCGGCGAGCGCGCGGGCCACCGCGGCGGGGCCCGGGCGCGGTGGCCCGCGCAGGGCCCGCGGCGCCGCGGCCCCGGCGGGGCCCCGCGGCGTCGCGCGCTCGGCGGCGCCTGCGCGGCGCTGCCGTGGGTGGCCTCGAGCGCCGCCAGCTCGACCTCGGCCAGCATCACCTGCAGCGTCCAGAGGGCGTGCAGCGTGGCCCCGCGACCCAGACCCCCTCGGGTAATGAAAAAATCATGACGGGAGGTTTTTGGTTATTTTCGGCCTCCGGGGGCCCTCGCCGGGCCTCGGGAGCGTCAAAAAACGACTCAGGATGCAAAGCCGGTCATGGGGAAAGGGTCCAGACCTCTGGGGGTCGACGTAATGAACAAATCATTACGTCGGGGGTCTGGGGAGCCAGCAGGAGGTCTGGCGGCGGCGGCCGCGCTGAGGCCGCCGCCCCTGCCATCTGGTCCGCGGCGGCATTGCCCAGCCGGTCTTCGGTGGACACCCCGCGCGCGGCCGCGCCGTCCTCGTCCGCCTTCGATCCACCTCGCCGTCAGGAGCCGGCAGCGGCAGTGGAGCGCGATGAGGTCCCACAAGTCAGACCGCGACCATTCCCGAGGGGAAGTGCCCTGCTGGAGCACCGAGACGCCGTTCTCGACGCACTGCGAACCTGAGACTACCTCGACCGGCTGCTGGGCCTCGTGGAGCGCCTGCACCGCGGCCGTGAGTTTGGCGCGCTGCGCAGTCTGCGCCCCGTCGACCGCGTCGCTGCGGTCGGTCTGAGCAACCGCGGCATCTTTCAAGCGGAAGCCCAACCCTGCGGGAGCCAGCAGCGGGTCGGTCGGGTGTTCGCAGGCACCGCGGCGTGCCTTCCGCGGGCGAGAGCGGTGGGGGCAGCGCGGGGCGTTGGCGCTGGCGGCAGCAACGAGCGCGCCCAGGCGGGCGTCGAACGGAAGCACGCCGGTACTCGCGACCCTGGCGGCAAGCGGAACTGCACGGCACCGGCCGAGAAGCCTACGGCCACGGGCGCCGCGCGCTTCTGGTCGGCCCTGCAGTCCCAGAGCCAGTGCTGCCGGTCTTCGCACGTGGCACCGCAGTGTGGGCACCGTTCCGGCTTGCCCCACTTCGCGGCCACCGAATCCGTGTCCACGTTGCTGGCCAACACCGCGCGCAAGGCGCCAGCGGCGTCCGGTGCCAGGGCGCCTCCTCCAGCAGCCGCCGAGCGGCCCACCCGTCGACGCCCGCCTGCGCGTGCCCAAATCTGCGCGGCGGGCCGCCAGGACGCGGGCCTCCAGGCGCGCCCAGGCCTCGGAGCAGGACGGGCGGGTGTCCTGCAGCGGCCCCGACAGACCTCGGCGCCGTCCCCGAGCTGGAGCTCCGCCGTGCTGTGGGCCGTGGCAGCCCTCGGGCCCGCCCCGCGGCCGCGCCTGGCAGTTCATCGATCCGGCCGCCGCGCGCCACCGGGCATCGGGGAACCGCTGGCGGCGGAGAGCCCTCAGCGCCTGCCACGGCGGCGCGGGGACGGCCACGGCGAGGGGCCCAGCCGCCAGCCTGACGACCGCGTGCCGAAGACGATTCCCGCGGCCGCGCGGGAGCTGCCCCTGCACACCGCCCGCCGCGCGGCCCGTCCGGACTGCGGTGGGCTCGCGAGCAGAGTTGGCCAGCGCTCGAGCGGGCCTCCGCCGGCGCCCCGCCTTGGCAGGCAGCAGCCCCCGGGGCCTCCACCAGCTCCCGCGGCCAGCCGCCCGCCGCTTCCACCGCTTGGAACAGCCGGGCGATCCAAGCGCACAGCTCCGCCGGCAGCAGGAGGAGGAGGAGAAGGGGGAGGAGGAGGAGGAGGAGGAGGAGGAGGAGGAGGAGGAGGAGGAGGAGGATGGTGCGCCTTGGGCCTCTTCCTGGCCGCACGTGTTTCCAACGCTCGGCCCTTCCATGGCAGGGTATATGCCGGCCCTCCGCGCGGCCTCCACAGGTTCCAGACGCGTCCAGCCATATGCCTGTTTCGAGTTTCCGCGCGGGCCCCACATGAGCGACGCAACAAAAACGGGGTCGTCTGCGCCGACATTGGCGCGTAAGCAGCCCGCCGAAGGTCGCGCGTAAGCGCCCTCGTCTCCAATGTGGCGTGCAGTGCCGGCAGCCCGCGTAAGCCATCGCGCAAGGTCGTTGTGTCATCTCGCGAGAGCCCCGTTTTTCATCGTCGCTCACATGAGTCCATCCATATGCCTGTTTCCAATCTCCGCGCGACCCCCACATTGTTCCACACGTTCCACATGAATCCAGCCTCCCCGCAACTGCTTGGGAGAAGCGTTTAACCGTGCACTCTTGCGCGCGCACCGCGCCGCCATGGCCGTCATACGAGCTAACGCGCCTGCGAGCAATTCACCAACATATGTGAATTACGAGAACGTCACCTGAAAGAGCACTGTTCCTGAGTTTGGGTGCCTCCAGCGCGTCTGAGAACAGGCTCCGAGGAAGTTTCGAGCTTGCGCCGCTGTCGTTGCAAGTGGGCGTTCACCAACTTGAGTGAATTCCGAAGAGATCTCCAGCGAGAGCTTCATTCCTGAGTGCGAACATGACATGCGTATGACCAAGACGTTTCGCAGCAAGTTGCGAGGCAGTACAGCGCGGGAACCACTGTCGTCGCAGCAGGGCCTCCACCAGCCTGCATGGCTTGCGAGGGCGTCTCGGGCGAGAGCGCCGTTCCGGAGTTTTGGGGGGCCTCACTGGCCAGGGCGAGCCCCCCCAAAAAAAATTTTTTTTTTTTTTTTTTTTTTGTTTTTTTTGTTTTTTTTTTTTTTTTGTTTTTTTTTGTGCAATCCTTCGTATCGAGCGGGAGCCGGTGTCGTCGAAATTGGGCCTCCACGAATGATTTCTTCAATTGCGAGGAAGTGTGGAGCGAGAGTGCCGTGCCTGAGCTCGGATGCCTCTCTGGTCAGGGCGTATTGGCGTACACCGTGTGGAAGTATCGAGCGGGAGCCGTTGCCGGCGCAGTTGGGCCTTCAACGAGCCAGATCGGACACCAAGCCCGCGCTCGAGCGGGAGTCGCTTACGTAGAAATGCGGCCGACGTCGAGGCAAGAGCGCCCACGACCGATTCTTATCACCAGCAATGTAATTCTTCACGCTTCGCGTATCCCCACCAGCACAGTTGAATTCTGGTCATTTTGTCCAGTGCACGTGCCCGAGCTTGCAGTGCGCCAGCGAGTTCAGCGTCACCCAGCCTGCAGCTGCCGTCTGAGGGGGCCGGCCAGCGCGCCTGTCCTTGCCAATTAGCCTCGCCCGTGGCCCGGACGTTGCCTTTGCCGCCTGACCCTTGTCTCGCGGCCGCGACCAAAAAAAGTATCCCCACCAGCCAGCTCCAGCTAGCATGCTCGCATGTTCCTGGCCCCTGGTTTTCAGACACTGCCGCAGCTTGGCCGTGTTTGCAGCTGCCCCCTTGCAGTGGTGGGATGCACCTCCACGTGGATTGCTCATGGGTGATTTATCTTTCTTGCTCAACCACCTGAGGTTGCCACTGTTGGCATGCGGCACAGGTGCGCTGGGCTGCTTGCTCAGCCCCACGCTATGCCGTACTTTGCTCGGGTGGCTCGTTTACCTTTGGCGCCTGGCGCGACGAGGTACAATTCGTTTGCCTTCCCGGTGGTCTCGCCCCTGGAATGGTTGCACTTCAGCCGCCTGGCACACCTGGCACCTCTTGCAGCTCTGCATTCAGTCCCCTGCGTCGCTCCTCGGCGTCCCTCGGCGGCAGTTTCGGCGGCCATTAGTTCGCGCGGTTAGGTAATTAGGTTTTGCTCGTAGCCCTGGCTGACTTCGGACGCCGCCTGCGCTTCAACTTGCGGCTGCGACGGGAAAATATCCCCACCAGCTTTAGGCTCCTGTTTGTCAGCTGTAGCTTTGGACGGCGCGCGGCCCTTCCGCTTGCGCTCGCGACCAAAAACATCCCCACCAGCCCATTCAGAAACCCTGCCCTTCAGAGCTGACGCGAAAAAGGGCGAAGAAACACATCTAGGGAAACAAAACGAGCAATGGGGGTGGCCTTAGAAGGCCTCTTCGGCCCATCCCTGGGTGCCGCGCGGGGGCGAGGGAAAAATGAGGAGGAGGAGGAGGACGAGGAGGACGAGGATTAGGATGAGGACGACGCGGGCGAGGACTCATGGAACCATCTAGAGGTTGTTTTGTGGTTGCTGCTGCTGCTGCTGTTGTTGGTGCTCTCTTGGAGTTTGGGGGGCCCTCATGGAACCCTCTAGGTAACCCTGGAAGGTTTCTTGGGATCATCTGGGAGGCCATCGATTTCAGGATGGGGGGCCCCCCAACTCATCTCCCCCTTCAGGAGCCGGCAAACCGCGTCTTGGGGCTCTCTTGAAGCGCTTCCGGGCGTTCTTGGAGCGGTCTTGGGGCCGTTTGGAGCATCTTGGGAGCCATCGTGAGACAGCTTGGGCTATCTGGGCCATCTTGGAGGTCGTCTTGGGCTCTCTGAGGCCGTTTGGGGGCCTTTGGGGAGCCTTTTTCCGGGTACCTTTTTAGGTCCTTTTGGGACCCTCTCAGAGCCCTCTTGGGGTTCTCTTGAAGCCCCGAAGGGAGTGTCCAAAAATTGGCCCTCCCAGGGGCCAAAAAAGGACCCTCCAGCCGATCGCGACTCCTTCCGTCCAGGTCCAGGGGAGGGGGTATAGAGGAAGAGTCAAGACGCCCTCCCCGCCCGCATGCCGTCTCGTTCAGTCCCACCCGCCCTCCCAACACATACGTAGCACCCGAGCCTGATTCGAGCTGCAGCATATGCAGCAGTCGTCTTTACATGGGCAGCTACTGGGGGCGAATCCGCCGCCGCCGCCGCCGCCGCCGCCCGCCGCCGCCACTGCCGCGCCGCCGCCGCCGCTGTCCGCTGCCACCACCGCCGCCGCCGCCGCCGCCGCCCCCGCTGCCAAATCGCCGCCGCCGCAGCCGCTGCCGCCGCAGTCGCTGCCGCCACCGTTGCCGCCGCCGCCGCCGCCGCCCCCGCCGCCGCCGCCGACGCCGCCGCCCCCGCCGCCGCCCCCGCCGCCGCCACCGCCGCAGCCGCCGCCGCCGCCGCTAAGTGTATTCTGTATTGTTTTTTGACAAGGATGGTGGGGGAGGCCGCATCGGGTTCGCTGCGCACGTTCCGAATTTGGGGGCATAATGTGTTGTGTATTGTGTTTTACAAAGGATGGTGGGGCCAGAGTGTGTTTTGTATTGCTTTTTACAAGGGATAGTGGGGGGGCCCTCATGGACCTGGGTTGGCTCCCAGTCGCCCTGGGGCAGGGGGTGTATATCAATAGGGAAAAGTGGTAAACCCTTTCCCCGAAGGGGAAGAGGGGTCTTCGGAAGAGGAAAGAAAGATATCCTTAGACCACCTGCGCCCAGAGGGCGGCCCATCGCGCCTCCGTGCCTGGGTGATGGGTCCGAGTTCGCAGGGATGCGCCCTTCTCCCCTCCTCCCCGGTTCTCTTCTCCTGCATCTTTCCTGTCTCTCCTCTTCCCACTCGTCCTCCTCGACCTCGTCCTGTCCTCCTCGCCGCCTGTATCCTTGTCCATGTTTGTAGGCCCTGGCAGTTTGGACCCAGCGGCGCCATGGCGAGCCATGCGTCGGCACCCTCACTCGACCTTGAGCTGCTGAGCCAGGAGAGCTGGCGGCGCGCACTGGTGGGGGGATTACCTTACGTCGGGCATGTCCCTCTACAGTGGGGAGATTCAGAAATAGTCAACAAGTAGTCTGGGGACGATATTTCTGGTATTTTCTATGTTTGCATATTCATTGTATTTTTTCGTTCATAATCCGTTTGTAGGGGGACATGCCCGACCTAAGATCACCTCCGCGGGAGGCTCGGAAGGCACCTGGCCTTCTGAGAAGGTCGCTGGGCTTTCTCTTGGCATCGCTCGGACATGAGTTTTTTGTTTCTGCGAGGACCCTCGAGGCGCCTGGTGGGTCCATTCGCGGAAAAGTACGCGCACAAGCCGAAACATGCAAGGGGAATGGACGTCCGAGCGATGGCGAGTTCTCCGAAGACAGGGGCGGCTTCTCAGAAGGCGGAAGGGGCTTCTGAGAAGTCCCGTCGCGTTCTGAAAAGGCCCGCTGCGGGGCAACGTTCGGGTTGATAGGCCCAGGGGGGAATGCATCGTCCCCGACGGACGATAGACCGCCCCACCAAGGAACGTCCAGTTCTGCAATCGGGGGCCCATCGCCGATCGACAGATGTATCGCCGAGTCCAGGTCGACGTTCCCCCCCCTCCCCTCACCTGTCCCATCGATTGGAGACGGAGGCGGCTGTGTCGCGAAGGCCTTACTGTCGGCGCCGCCGACCCTGAAGGGGGACGACGACGACAACGACGACGACGACGACGACGACGACGACGACGACGACGACGACGACGACGACGCCGACGCCGACGCCGACGCCGACGCCGACGCCGACGCCGACGCCGACGCCGACGCCGACGCCGACGCCGACGCCGCCGCCGCCGACGACGCCGACGCCGACGCCGCTGACGCCGCCGACGACGACGCCTACGATTACGACTACGACCACGATTGCGACGACGATGACGACGACGAAGACGACGATGACGACGACGACGACGACGACGACGACGACGACGACGACGAAGACGACGGCGACGGCGACGACGAACGACGACAACGGGTCTCCCTCGACGCGGCTCCAAGAGGAGCAGCCGCTGCTCCAGGCGGTGCACCCTGGCCCGCACCCGCGCAGGGCGCGGAGGAGTGCCGCGGGCCTTGCGGCCGCGCTCCTGATCTGCGGCGCGGCGGCAGCACTCGGAGCCCACGCCGTGCGGGCAGGTTCCGAGGCGGGGAAGAAAGAGCATCAGTTTCTGATGAGTGCGAGGGCAGAGATTCAGCTTTTTGCGTTGATGCAGGGTGCCGCCCGGGACGTGTGGAGCAATCTTGAGGACATGTGTTGTGCGATTTCTCGAATATTTTTGGACGCTTCGGCCCGAGCCCGCAGCACCTACAGGGTGCACAAGGCGGGTCGCCGTCGCAGTCGCAGTCGCACGCACCGCCTGCGTCGCGGACCCCCACACACACAGGCGGTGGACGTGGATGTTTTCGGGCCCCAGGGGCCAGAACATCCACATATCCACCAGCCGCTGGCTCCCCAGGACGTCGGCTCCCAGGCGGTGGATATGGATAGACCCCCGCCCCCCCAGACATACGACTTCTTGATCTTTCCAGGACGGCGTCCCTGGAAGTCCCGACCTTTTCCCCGGGACCGGTTTTTGTTCGCCCTGACTTGTTTTGTTGGACGGTCCCGAGGCCCGGCCAGGGCCTCCGCGGGGCCGAAAATGGCCCCAAAACTGCCGTCCTGAGCTTCTTCTTCACCACCCACCAAACCACCCCAACCCAACCCGAAGGCCCGACTTTGCCCTCCATTTCCAGTTGGGGGGGGGTCGGGGAACGTCGAGAAGACACGCATGAAGCCCGTACCCCCCCCCCCCCACCCGAAATTCGGGTCTTCGGGTTGGGTTGGGGTGGTTTGGGAGGTAGTCACTTCTTACGACAGCGATCATGTCTGGGCGTCGTCGGCGTCGGCGTCGGCGTCGGCGTCGGCGTCGGCGTCGTCGTCGGCGTCGGCGTCGGCGTCGGCGTCGGCGTCGGCGTCGGCGTCGGCGTCGGAGTCGGCGTCGGCGTCGGCGTCGGCGTCGGCGTCGGCGTCGGCGTCGGCGTCCCCCGCCTCGCACAGGTGCCCAGGGCTGCGCGGGGGGCCCGTGGGGGAGCGCCCCGTGCAGCGCCGACGCCGCCCGCGGGGCCGCGTCCCTGGCCTCCGCGGCGGCGCCGGCCGAGGCGGCGGCGCACGAAGAGGCCGCCGGGAGGGCCGCCCGGGCGGGCCGCGCGGGGGAGGGCGCGGCCGAAGCTGCCACCCCAGACCCCCTCGGGCAATGAAAAAATCACGACGGGAGGTTTTTCCTAATTTTCGGCCTCCGGGGGCCCTCACCGGGCCTCGGGAGCGTCAAAACACGACTCAGGATGCAAAGCCGGTCATAGGGAAAGGGTCGGGACCTCTGGGGGTCGACGTAACGAAAAAATCATTACGTCGGGGGTCTGGGACTGCTCGGCCCGGCAAGGATCGCAGGGGGCAATGGCAGGGTCGGGGGCGGAAAAGCGGAGGGTGATGACTAGGGGGGGTGGATATCATGGCGTGGGCCATGATATTTCCCCAGATTTCATGGCGCCTCTTCTTATTTCATTACGTTCCTGGCCCCCCCTGCTGGGCCGCGCACATGCCGCCGGTCATGATTTGCACCCCCCCCTCAGGCACAGGGCCAAGGCGGACGTGTCCCCCTACAGGAGGGACGTTCAGAGAAAGAGTTGGAACATAGTCTGGGGACGAGGTTTCGAATATGTGTCACTCGTTTTGTAATTTTTGCGTGGGCTATGTTTCATTGTTTTGTTCCAAAGTCCGCCTGTGGGAGGACATGCCCGACCTAAGCCCAGGGGGCGACGCACCGACGCCCAGTCGCCCACTGATCGCCGACAGGGGCCCGACAACCCCGACCTGCCCAGGAACATGCGGGTTCACCTTCGGGGGCCTATCACCGCTCTGTCGGCGATGTATTGCCGATTCCAGGTCGATTCGGGGGAGCGTAAGACCCGGGTTTGCCGGGACTCGGGTTCGCGATCGTTTTTTGACGACCGCGACTCGGATTTTGACGAGGAGGAGTTTCGTGGGATGTCTGCAGCGGGAGGCCTCGTCAAAATGCAGGCTCGGCCTCGTCATTTTTTTGACGACCTCGTCGGGGATTTCCGAGTCCCCCGTACCCGGGTCTTACGTCTCCCCGGTCGATGTGTCCCCCCCTGTTCCAGTCCCTGCCTCTCGCTGCCCTCGGGACCCGCGGGGGAATGGAAGGCTCGAGCCTGCCGGCTCTCGGGTCCTGCCGCCGCTCTTTCTTGGCGGTCCCCGGGTGGGCTTCGACGGTCCAGTGCTCGTGAGCCTTGAGACGGGGGTCAATGCAAACGGGGGTCAGCCAGGGCGCCGGATCCTGCAGGATCCTGCGAAGACCCCCTCTGGCTGACCCGGGTTAGCGAGCCGCTCGTGGCCGCGAGGCGGCTGCGCCTATTGGCTGACCCGGGTTTGCGAAGATCCGCGTTGCAGTTTTTGTTTTTCCTGCATTGCAGTTTTTGGTTTCCTGCTGACCCGGGTCTGGATTGACCCGGGTCAGAAGATCCCCGACAGTGTTCGTGAGATGTTTGCGGCGGTAGGCCCCGCATCAAATTTCAGACCAGATCCCGTCATGTTTTCAGCGGCCCCGTCGCGAAAGCTCGAGTCTCGCCTACTCGACCCTTACGTCCCCCCAGAAGGAGGTGACTACCACCGAGGTGGAAACGATTGAGGCATCTGCTGCGACAGGGCTGATTCGTACCTGGAGGGACGCGGATGTCCAGACGACAGCCGCATTTGCTGCGACACCAGCTGAGCAGGCGACCACCACCGACGTCGAGCCAGACGAGGCAGGGCTGCTCACGATCCGATTCCGTCCCCGGACCTCGATTCCGATCTCGACTCGATCCAGCCTGGCGCAGTCCGAGTCTGTTTTTTTCCTGGCCTGCAGGGACCGAGCCCGATCGGCGATGCAACGGGATCCGATTCGGCTCCGAATCCGCCACGACCCAGGCGCGATGTGGAGCGTTGCCGAACCGATTCGTTTCTGCCAGTCGGTCCAGCTCAGGCCTGGGGGGTGGTCACCAGCGCAGCAGCCGATGAGGACATCATGGAGATGGGGGCGACCAGAGCCTCGACCGCCTGGCCCGGTAAGAGGGTGACCACCGCCGAGGGGGAAACGAGGGGCTCGGCTGTCTCAAAATGGACCGCCCCCCCCGCGTCCATCCAGAGCACTTCACCCAGACCAGCGCGCTATTTGTTCTTCCCCTTGCACGGTGGGAGCTCCAACCAATTGCTAGCAACCCGACGGGCTCTCATGTTGGGCGCCATTCTGAACCGCACAGTGCTTTTACCGCCAATGTTGGCACATTACGACCTCAATCCAGTTCTAAACGATACTGATTGGACCAATCAGACAAATCTAATGATGTTGTCGCTGAATCGGTCGAAGGAGTATTTCAAGCGTGGGAGTCAGTATCGAATAATGACGGGTGCATACGACGTTGGCTTTTACAATATCAGCATCATGAACTTTGCAACATTTTATTCAACGCGCTCACGCCATTCCGCGCCCCCCCGAAACAAATATGTAGATGCGGCAGATGTAATGTGTGCAGCAGCACGTGTTGTCAGAGTAAGATTGAACGCAGGAGGGCGACTAAAAGCGATGTGGTCGAAAGGAAGGGCACGGAGGCACGGGTGAGGGGTAAACGGCAAGACGACGGCGAGGTGTGGTGACATGCTCCTCGATGTTCGGCCCTCTTCTGCCTGCTGTTAGATATGCTGCAACATCTGGGTTCATCAGCAGAGTGATGTGGACAACGTAGAGACCAAGGAGGCATAGGTAAGATAAGGAGGTGGTGGGGGAGGAGGAGGACTAGTGTAAATCCAAGACGAATCAACTGTTTTGGAAGACGCGCTCCCTCCAAGCTCCTCTTCAGAGGCCCCTACAAGGGTTCAACTCCACCTGGGGAGGTGCCCAGTTGGGGGACAACCGTGCGGAACTCCTGAAGCGTGTCAAAACACCGTTCTCAGGATTTCAACGCCACGAGTCAAGCTGCCTGTAGCGTCTTGGCCATCCTGACTCGTGCCAGAACACCTTCTCCTGGGACTTCAACACCGCGGATGGACGTCACTGGTGCGCCCTCACAGTCCTGAACCGTTTCAAAGCACTTGTTCTGGTACGGTGACCATGAGAGTCAGCGAAACTCCTCAAAGTTTTTGAAACGAGGAGGAGGAGACGCGCCGTAGGAGCTGTAATGGTGGTTAGGGGAGGTGAGAGTATGAGCCTCGACTGGCCATGGTTGCAAGCTCATTTTAGCATTGACAACCTCTGCAGGCAGCACTGCGTGAGCCCGCACATTGGAAATGACGGTGGGCCCACAGGGGGGGAGTACTCTCCTAATCAGTCCATGTTGGAAGGTCTGCGCACGTGTGTGACCCAGCATTAGGGCGGTCACCCCTGGGATGGTCTTGAGGCCCTCGCGGGGTCGTGTAGGGTCTTCTTGTGTATCCCATGGGGCTGTCTTTGTCCTCTCTTGGGGTCTCTTGGGACAATCTTGGCATCCATTCGGGGGTCTTCGCGCCATCTTAAAAGGATCTTTGGGCCAGGTTCATTAGGTATTGGTGCCATCTTGGAGTTGTCCTGGGCCATTTTGGCGATATGTTGGTGCTTTCTGGCAAGCCAGGCGGGGGTATCTGGCGACATCTGGTGTCCTTTTGGGTGCAGATTGGGACCTCCCGGCAAGGCGAGATAGCAATGCTCATTGCAAGCTTTATGTCGTTTAGTGCAGTGGTTGGGCTCCCTCTGTCGGCTATGGTCTCTTGAGTTATTTTTGAATCCTTCTTGAGGACTCATGGGCTGGTTCTGGAACTGTGGTGGTCAGTTTCTTGCCCGTGATGATGACCGCTATGCTACTGCCCCTATGCAGGGCTTTGTTCTGGAATGGTGGTGGTCAGTGTTGCTGCCCCTGCGCAGGGCCTGGTCTGGAAAGGTGGTGTTCATCAGCTGTGCCGCCGCTGAGCAGGGCCTTGTTCTGGAAAGGTGGCGCTCAGCTTGGTACTGTCTATTTCCCCATCTCTGCCCGAGTCCGGAGATGTGGCACATTTTCGGTGGCATGTGCAGTTCGGGAAACTGCATCGCGCCATCCTTTGATGGAGTGGCCAGCGCGCCATTTCACCGTTTCACCGCTTCTCTACTTTGGCAATCGCGCTGCCTGCTCACGGCTTCTGGTCCCGTGCTGTGTAGCGCAGCGCCGGATGTTATGCGCAGTTGCACCTTCGCGGCAGCCGCGCGCCTGTGTCCCGCGAGCGTGGTCAGAGCTCCAGGCCCGGGTTGGCAAGCAGGGCAAGAACCGTGGGCACTTTAGTTTGCACTGGCGCTCCTGGAGTCGAACCTGTGTAATCTGACCCAGGGCGGAACAGCTGGCAGTTCGGCTCGCGGCCTCCACTGGCGCCTTACCCGTTCCCCGCTCCTCCTCCTCCTCCTCTTCATCCTCCCTCCTTGGCTTCGCCTCCGCGGCACTGGTCATTTAAGTTTCTGAGCCGCTTTCTGTCCTCCTCACTACGGCCAGGGCGCACCGACTCAGCGATATATCGATTTCGCGGCGCTGGGTACCGAGCAGTCGATTTATTGATCGAAGCATTCGTGGTGCTGCAAAGTGATCCCCCTCTTGTCTTCCCTCCTCCCTCTCCGAATATGTGTGCAATTGTTTGCACGGGCATTGCGCAGTGGTGCTTACAGCCGCTTCTGGCAGGCCCTGGACTGGTTTAGCCGTCGGGGCTCGCCATTTCAGCCATTGAGGAGCAGCGTCTCGTTTGCCGGGCGCCGCTGTGCCCGCCTCCAGTTTCAACATGAGTGATTGGCGAGTGTGTGTTCGTCCAATATATAATCATCAGTGTTCTCTTATGTCTCCTTCTCTCCCACCAGCTTCTGGTTTCCCTGCTGTGGTGCGCTGGGAATTCGGGTGCATGATCCTACAATTTGCTACATACTGTGCTGCGGTTCCTTCTTTGTTATTATGTGACCACCGTGTGTGTATATATAAATGTATGCCAGACCATATGGGGATGCGCTCGCAACAGTTTTATACATCGGCCGTGGTCTCGTGTCTGCGGCCTCCCCCCTCAAGAGGTTGACATTGGCGTGACGTCGCAAGCAGCTGGCGTCTCTGTAGGAGATGCGTTGCGACAGTGCTCTTGGGTCGCTGCTTCGGCGTGGGCCGTACAGCGCTGCATAGTGCAGCATCGGCTTACACCCCTCTCGATTGAGATTACGGATCAGCTTCACTCGGCTCGTGATGCGGACGGCTCGCGCGAGAGCTAACTCCGCGTTGAATTCAGTTTGGGGAGAGATGATTGTGTTCTCCTTGAGACGCACCTTTGAGGCGCCGCGGGGTTACGAACGGTGCCTCCACGAGCTCGTCGCCCCAACCCTTCTGGGCCCCCCTCCCCGCCCTCTCACGGCGTGCTGGGTGGGCTCTAGGGGAGGAGGGGCCAGGCGGAGAGGGACAGCCATACATCTCGCAGTCTTTTCCACCCCAACGAGAGGGGGTCGGCGGATAGCAGCATCTGCGAAGGGAGGCTCTCCCTCTACGGCGGCTGCGGCAGGGCGGGGGCGGGCTTCTTGCAGGTGGTCGGATCTGGCGTGTGCCCTGCTGCAGCGAGCCGCTGGCGGACCATCTCCGACGTGTTGGGCGCGCTGGGCACCGGCCCACTGGGCGAAGCTCCTCTTCTTGCAGTCGGGTGCACGTACTGCATGCACGGCCTCGACAAGCTCGACGTTTCGAAAGGCCCGCCCTCGCTCCAGGAGGTGCTGCTTCGCGTGCAGCTCACGTCGATCCCGTTCACCGGTCCCGTACTGGACGCTGCGAGGCGTGTGTCGGGTGCCGTCGGACATTATCGCGGCTTGTATTGTGCAGCTCACTTGCGAATGCCAGATGACATGGACGGCCACGGTGGGAACCAGGTAAGGCCCAAGAACGTCTCTGGTTTGGGAACAGAAGCCTCAGTGGTGGAGTCGTACGCTCTGTGGCTTCTGAGGGAACTGAAGGCCGCGAGAATACCAGAGAAGTCAGTCGTTTACGTAGCAACAAACTTGCGTGCAGGATGTCAGCACGATGGATTTGCACAGCTACGCTCACGGTACCTCTGTATATCCCTGGGCATGGGTGATCTGATGTGCAAAGCGGGCCTATGTGACGGCCTTCCAGAAAACATAGATCTTGCTTCCTTGACTGGCATGGACAGGTCAGAAGCCGGGCGAAGGCTGGCAAACCCGTGGCTGCTAAATCGGAGTTCCGGGAAGTTGTTTTTTCCTTCCGTGAAGCAACCCCGTTTATTATTTAGTGCGTTGAGTTTGTTTGCGTGAATGTTGTTTTCCTTCCGGGAATACCATTTTAGCAGCCACGGATTTGCCAGCCCTCGCCCAGCTTCCAAACAGGGGGGATCTGATGGCTGCGATTGATAAGCAGGTCTGTGTCTTGGCCGAGCAGGGCTTCTGGCCTACGGCAGGGGACTGCTACACCTGCAAGAAGAAGTGCCCACCGCACGTCAGCAATTCTTTCTCCAGTGACATCATTTGGCGACGGCTGGGGATGTGTAAGCCTTCCTGCACGGATGATTCGAGTGTTGATGGGTCGAAAAGGGTAGCACGTCTGAAAGGCACTCTGTACAAAATGGAGACGGGACGATACGGCGAATCGATTCCAAATTTGACACCATTGGCGCAGACATGTACGGTGAACGCCGTGGACGCGGCTACTCCGAAATTGACAACGGCATCCACGTCCACCACGACCACCACGACCCCCGCGTTTATCCAGAGCGTATCAGTCCGATCACCGCGCTATTTATTTTTCCCACTTCACGGCGGAAGCTCGAACCAATTGATAGCAACCCGCCGGGCTCTTATGCTGGGAGCCATTCTGAACCGCACCGTGCTCTTGCCGCCAATCTTTGCACATTACGATTTAAATTTCCAGCCTGAGTTAAATGACACCGATTGGGGACATCAGACGCATCTAATGAAGTTGTCGCTGAATCGGACCAAGGAGTATTTCGAGCGTGGGAGTCGGTTTCGGGTCATGACGGGCACATACGACATTGGCTTCTATAATGTCAGTTACATGAATTTGGCAACATTCTATTCGACAAGCTTACGTCCTTCCGCCAGCCCCCTAAAGGAGGTAGATGGGGCCATTGTAGTCTGGACAACACGGGTTGCCCGAGCAGGGTAATTCGCAGGAGCACGACGAAGAGCGATGGGACGCCCAGAAGGGGCATGGAGGCACGGGGGAGGAGGAGAACGGGCAGGATGTCAGGGAATTGTTGCGACAATTGTCTTGTTGCTGGGCCGTGTGTCGCATGTCATTGTTGAGTCTGCTGCGATGCCTGGGCTTTTTCTTGATGGCCTCAAGGAGCAGCAGGCTGATGTGGAGGCGACGGGTTTAGAGGTTAGAAGGCACTTGAGGATAACGAGCAGCAGGATACTCTTTGTAAAAAGAGTATTAGAGGTCGTAGTCTCGTGGTCACTTTAAGTAATGTCACTGGCCGGATGCAGCAGCAGTCAGTGAGCCCGCACAGTGGGAGTGACGGCGAGCCGCCTGGCGGGGAGCCAGCGCGCACAGACCGCAAGCAGTGGGTGCTGGTTGGCCTGATCGCGTGTGTGTGTGTGTGTGTGTGTGTGTGTGTGTGTGTGTGTGTGTGTGTGTGTGTGCGTGTGTGTGTGTGTGTGTGCGTGTGTGCGTGCGTGCGTGTGTGTGTGTGTGTAGGCGTGTGCCCAGCCTGCTTGCGCTTCAGTTCACTATGAGTTGAGTCTCCTCCTCGGTTTCTGGCCGCTGCTTATGCACGCGTGGGATTACAGCCCCCCTAGCACACCACTCACCGCTTGCACTCTACAGCGCGCGCAGTGCGCGACGTCTCGTACATTGTGCCTTCGACACTCGATCGCAGCCAGCACTTCCATCTGCTGCCCGCGCTTGAGGACCCTCTGCGCCGCCGACTTAGAACTGTGCGTGTGCGTGTGTCCGAACATTTGGGCTTGTTTTGTGACCCTCGTCGGGTCGCGTAGGGTCGTGTTGGAGCCCACGGGGAGCTCTCTTGGAGCTTTTCGGGAACCCTCTTGGGGCAGTCTTGGCATGCCTTCGGGGATCTCCACGTCGATTTTGAAAGTTTCCGGACCGTTTGGGAGAGTCTTTGGTGCCGTCCTGGAGCTGTCCTGCCTTGTAGCTATATAGGGGCTGGTGTGGAGGTTCGCCAGGAACATCTGGGGTCATTTGGTTTCACTGTCAATGCGTCTTGGGGTGTCAGGGCGTTTTCCTCCTGGAACTCCCCGGATGCGTCTGGAAGCGATAAGGCGAAATAGCAAGACGAATTGAAAGCATAGCTGTTTTGGATATGATTTGTGCTCTCTGGCCTCGTTCTGTGTTATTGGGGTCTCTTGGGGCCTGAGTGTTTGTTGGGGCCTCGTCGTGGTGCCCCTCTGGAGCCGTCTTGGAGGGCATACTGGGCATTTTGGAGGCGCCCGAGAGAGGACTTGGAGGATCTGAGGGCCCCAAAGGTGCGTTCGCAAACTCGCTGCCTCCCCCCATCCCTGGCCCCTTCCCCGCCCTCGCAGGCCATGTCCTGGTCTTGTTTTGTGGCCTTCGTGGGATCGCGTAGGGTCACGTTGTATCCCCATGGTTCTTTCTTGGAGCTTCATCTGGGCCTCGCGGGGCAATCTTGGTATCCTGTCTGGGGTCTTCGTCGCGTATTTCAGCGATCTTCAGGCCGTGTTTGGGGGGAGTATTGGGTGTCGGGGGGGGCCGTGGAGCTGTCCAGA
>CAUYUJ010005535.1:200649-210649 GCA_963575745.1 Prorocentrum cordatum
GGCGGGGGCGGGCTTCTTGCAGGTGGTCGGATCTGGCGTGTGCCCTGTTGTAACTCGCAGCTGGCGGACCATCTCCGACGTGGTGGGTGCGCTGGGAACCGGCCCGTTGGGCGAGGCTCCTGTTCTTGCAGTCGGGTGCACGTATTGCATGCATGGTCTCGATAAGCTTGACGTCTCGGAAGGCCCGCCGCTGCTTCAGAAGATTCTGACTCGCGTGCAGCTCACGTCGGTCCCGTTCACCCGCCCCGTTCTAGAAGCTGCGGAGCGTGTGTCGAAGGCCGTCGGACATGGCCGTGGCTCGTATTGTGCAACTCACATGCGCATGCCAGAT
The DNA here is from genome assembly GCA_963575745.1 of Prorocentrum cordatum. Classification (NCBI taxonomy): domain Eukaryota; class Dinophyceae; order Prorocentrales; family Prorocentraceae; genus Prorocentrum; species Prorocentrum cordatum. The sequence goes on from CAUYUJ010005535.1 coordinate 200,981, forward strand.
GACATGGACGGCCACGGTGGGAACCAGTCAGGGCCCGAGGGGATCTCTGGACTAGGTTCAGAAACCTCAGTGGTGGAGTCGTACGCCCTGTGGCTTCTGAGGGAGCTGGAGGCTGCGAGAATACCAGAGCAGTCAACAGTCTACGTGGCAACGAACTTGCGTGCAGGTTGTCAGCACGATGGCTTCAACATGCTACGCTCACGGTATTTCTGCGTCTCCTTGGGCACAAGAGATTTAATGTGCAGGGCGGGTCTTTGTGATGGGCTTCCGGAAAACATGTCCCTTGTTTCTTTGACTGGCATGGGCAGAGGAGAGCTGATGGCTGCGATTGACAAACAGGTTTGTGTCCTGGCCGAGCAGGGCTTCTGGCCTACAGCAGGGGACTGCTACTCCTGCGAGGGGGAGTGCCCACCGCACGTCAGTAGCACCTTCTCCAATGACATAATTTGGCGACGGCTGCGGATGTGTAAGCCTTCCTGCGCGGATGATTCCGACGTCAATAGGTCGAAGAGGGCAGCACATGTCAAGGATACCTTGTACAGAATGGAGACGGGCAAGTCTCGCAAATCTATTGGAGAGCCTCACGGCCGGTGCCGCCGACCCTGAACGACGACGACTACGACGACGACGCCGACGACGAAGACGAGGACGACGACGACGAAAACGACGAAAACGACGAAAACGACGACGACGACGACGACGACGACGACGACGACGACGACGACGACGACACCGACGGCGGCAGCGGCGGCGTCGGCGAAGACGACGACGACGACGACGACGACGACGACGACGACGACGACGACGACGACGAGGACGACGACGACGACGACGACGACGACGACGATGCCGACGACGCCGACAACGCCGACGACGCCGACGCCAACGCTAACGCCGACGCCGCCGACGACGACGACGACGCCGACGACGATGACGACGAGCGCCATCGGGGGCCTCTTGGGCATAGTTGTGGGGCCTCTTGGGAACCTGGGGCCTCTCGGGAGCCTCGTGGGGGGCCTCCTGGGGCTTCCTCGGGGCCTCTCGGGGGCCTCCTCCTCCTCCTCCTCCTCCTCCTCCTCCTCCTCCTCCTCCTCCTCCTCCTCCTCCTCCTCCAGGAGCCTCTCAGGGGGGTTTCTTGGAGCCTCTCTTCGGGGGCCTCCGGCGAGCCTTGGAGGCCGAGGGCTCGAAGTGTCCTTTTGGGCTCCCCGGCCGGGCTCCCGCTGGAGCCGTCTCGGAGGCCTCCTTGGGCTGTCTCGGAGGCTTCTTGGGCGGTCTCGGGGCCCTCTTCGGTTGCTTTGGGGCCCTCTTGGAGGCCTCTTGGGCAATCTTGGGGGCCTCTCGGGCTGTCTGCGAGCGTCGGGAAGCCGAGAAGGCGAGAGCGCCAACATCGCCCAACAACTTGAGGGAAATCCGTGATGTTTGCCCATGGGGCCGTCTTGGGAGTGCTCTTGGAGGCCTGTTGGGGCGTTTTGAAAACCTCTTGAGCCGTCTTGGAGGCTACTCTGGCGTCTTGGACCAATAGTTCGGCGATTCGGGGCCCTCGAGGACCGTCCTGGGGGCCTCTGGGGGCACTCCTGCCGCGTCTCGGGGCGTTTCTAGGCCCCGAAACCGCCCAGGGGGGATGCATATCTGGGTGGCGACCCAACCCTCGGGCCCCACCCCCCTGGACCCATCCCTTGGGACCCTCCCCCGATTAGGAAGGGATCAAAGGGAAGGGTCTTCCGTTCGACTCAGCTGCGACGTTGCTCAATGCCGCTTTGGCTGGCGCGCTTAAGGAGGAGGGCCCGGGGAAAGAAGACGGGGGACGACGGAGACGGCGATTGACGGAGATGGCCAGGAGACCACGCAGACGGAGACGACGACGGAGACGGTGAGGAGACGACGGAGACGACACGACGACGACGGCGGCGACCAACGGAAGAGCCTGTTCCACACGCCGACAGGGTCGGCGGATTCCAAACTTGACGTCGTTGGTGCATACATGCGCCTGGTAGCTGCAGCCGTTTGCTCCAAGACGCCACTTTGCGAGTGGGACGGTTACCCGCTTCTGATTGAGAAGCAGCGAGCGCAAGTTGCCAAAGCTGTGCGCCAAAGCTGTGCACCGCTTTAGTCGAAGTGCCACAGCACTGAGGATGCCTGCAGGTACGCGTTCTCAAACATGTGGGACCCACTTGTCACATCATAAATATTGCGTATTCGAATGCACGTCGTGTAGACGATGTTCCGGTTCGGGTCCCAGGACAGGCCCCCAGGACACCGGCAAACTATGTTTGTACGACAAACTATCCAGCATACGGTTTTATTGCAGCCTTCTTTGGCTCTCAAAGCGGCTCGAACACGGCCCAATAGCCTTGCAAGAAAAGTGCAACGAGCGTCCCCAAGAACGGTTGAAGATGCCCATGGTGATCTTCAGACGGTCCAAGAGGTTCTAAGGCACGCCGAGAGAGCTTCAAGTTCGAAGGTTCCCCGGAAGAGGTCCCAAAAAGGCAGAACGTGGCACAATCCTTGAAGAAAACATCATGGTTTCGAGTCAGAGTATTCTTCATTGAGCATCTACAGCGTTCAGCACAACCAGGCCCTAAGAGGCCCCAGGGACGACTCAAGAGAGCCCCAGAACAGTTCCAAGAGGGCACCAAAAGAGGACCCCGAGAGGGAGTTCGACCTCTTTGTTCGAGCCTTACGCCCCAAACAGTTCCCGAAACGGCCCCAAAGAGGCCCCAAGCGGCTTCACAATCGACTTCAAGAGATCCTCAGAGCTTTCTCCGAAGAGACCCCAACACGGTTTAAAGAGATGAACGTTTGCCGTTCGCCCCCCCCCTCGCTTGAATCTCACCTTTTCCTTGGCCCTGACTGTCCAGACCGTCACCTTCGCTTTCCCCCATTCGCCTGTATACGCTCGCCCTCTCATTCCCCCTGCCCCCCCCCCTCCTCTTACCCCTCCTCCGCCCCGTGTTTCCTCCCGTCATGTTTTCCCTCCCCCTCTCCCTTTCTCTCCCTCGCCTTCTCTCTTTCCCCCAGTAGGAGGAGTAGGAGGAGGGGGAAGCAGGACGAGGAGGAGGGAGGAAAAGGAGGAGAGGAAAGGTTAGGAGAAGCAGAAGGAGGACGAGGAGGAGGCAGGATTGGGATGAGGAGAAGGAATGAGCAGAGGGATAATGAGGATGACGAGGAGGACGAGGAGACACCCATCATGTTATGCAAACAAGCAGGTCTCGTCATGTGCAGGGATGGGATTCCCCTCCGTCCTGGCATAGGGGAGCCACGAAGTCAGCGCGAGCCGTCGCAAAACCCAATACACATCGCTGCATTAATCCTAGATCTTGTGGCATTGCATGGACAGTCGTTAAGAAAACTATGCGCTCGCGTGGTTCCAGAACATCGGTATGCAAAGTATGCTTATGTAGTTGGTGTGTGTATGTGTATGTATTTAGATCTGTATATCGCAGTTTCGCAGATCGCGGCCCCCCAGGGACGGCGAGGTCTAGCCCGTGTCATCGTAAGACGGCATTGCGCCGGGCCTCCCAGGAGCTCACGGAAGTGGCAGCATGTTCGCAGATTGCAGCCCCCCCCCAGGGAAGGCGAGATCTAGTTCTAATTTGCGAAAGACACAACTGCGCTGGTCCTCCCAGGAGCTCACGAAAGTGGCGGCAGTTTCGCAGATCGCAGGGACGACAAGGTTTAGCACTGATTCGCGTCGGAAGCCACTGCGCTGGGTCTCCCATGAGCTCACACAAGTGGCGACACTTCCGCAGATCTCAGCCCCGCAGGGACGACGCTAGTTCCGATCTGCATCCCATGAGCTCACAAACGTGACGACAGTTTTACAAGTCGCAGCCCTGCAGGGACGGCAAGGTCTAGTAGTTCTGATCTGCGTGAGACGCCACCTCGTTGGCCCGCCCATGAGCTTACGAAAGGAGGGGCAGTTTCGCAGATCGCCCCCCCCCAGGGACGGAGCGGCTTAGTTCTGAGCGGAAGACGCCACTGCGCTGGACCTTCCAGAAGGTCACGACAGTGGTACGGTTTCGCAGATCGCAGCCCCTCAGGGACGACGATGTCTGGGTCTGATCTGCATAAGACGCCACTGCGCTGGCCCTCCCAGCAACTCACAAAAGTGGTGACATTTTCGCATATCGCAGCCCTGCAGGGACGGCGAGGTTGACAGAGGAGGAGGAGTAGGAGGAGGAGGAGGAGGAGGAAGAGGAGGAAGAAGGAAGGATAGAGTGGAGATCGCCCTGCTCTATTAGAAAAGGGAGCCTGACCAGAGGGAGGGTTGGGAATGCCGAAGATTTTCCGGTAAGGGCTCCGGTTCAGGATCTTTTTTAGCTCGCGGGCCAAAGGCCCTCCACCGGAAAGGTTCTCGAGCACGGCGTCGGAAAACATGCGTGTGCGGAGGGGGGAGTCTCCAACACGAGCCTCGGCACGCGTGCGCTCGGCACGTGCTTTCACATGCCTCTGGCCACGCCGGGGCCCCCGGCAAGGGGCCCCACTTGGCCCGCCAGTGTCTCCAGACGCAAGCACATGCGCCAGGTGCGTGCGCGCGGGGCACGTTTTCGCACGTGCGCGGCCTCAGCGAGGGACCCAGTTTAGGCTGCCAGACTGCGAAGGCCTGGCGGCCGATGCTGCCGACCCGGAAGGGGAACGACGACGGCGGCGGCGAGGACGACGGCGCTGACGTGGGCCCGAGTTCTCATGGATGCGTCTTGGGGTCTCTTCGAAGCGCCTGCGGGGGCCTCTGGGGAGCAGTTCCGGGGCCTCTCGGGAGCCTCTCGGCCACGCGCAGAGGGGGGGGGGAGGGGGGGGGCTTCTCAGAAGCACCCCCGCTTCTTAGAAGGCGCGGGCCTCATCTGTAGATGCCTCCTTCTGAGAAGCCCCCCCCCCCTCCCCCCACCCCCCTTGTGCGCACCGCCAGCCTCTGGGGAACAGATTCTCAAGCAGTGGCGAAGCGTCCTGGCTTGCCTACAGCCCTACCAAACACTGTTCTGTGGTTTCCACCACATGTTCTAAGCACATTTCTGGCGGAATCTGTCCTGTTTGAACACATCGGGCTTATATGTTCTAAGAACACTGCGTTTGTTCTCAGAACATCTTGGGGTTCTAAAGAACATCTCGTGGTAGGCCTATCGGAATGCCAGGACGGTCGGTCCCTGCTCGAGATCCGGGGCCTCTCGGGGAGCCTCTCGGGGACCTCAGAAGCACCCCTGCTCCTCAGAAGGCGCGGGCCTTATCTATAGATGCCTCCTTCTGAGAAGCCCTCCCCCCTCGCCCCCTCGTGCGCACCGCCAGCCTCTGGGGAACGGATCCGGGGCCTCTCGGGGAGCCTCTCGGGGGCCCTCGCACGGGGGGCCTCTCTGGGGGGGGCCTCCTCGCGGGCCTGCTCGCGGCCTCGGCAGCAGGGGGGGCCCGGGTTCCGATTTTGCGGGGCTCGTCGAAGACGTGAAGGGCGCGTGCGCGGAGGGAGGGGCCCCAGTGGTGCGCCTGGCGTGAAGTCGGGCGTGTCCCTCCACAGGAGGAAACATGTGGGGGCGATTTTGTTGACTATGTTCGAGCATTGTTGGAATATGTGTGGTGTATTTTTGATGTTTCGCCCGAAAGCCTCCTGTAGGGGGACAGGCCCGACCTAAGCCTGGCGCGTGCGCGCGGGGCGCGTACAGTGGGGGCCTATGCCAAGAAACACCCTGCTCGCCTCCAGGGTGCCCTGGGTTTCTTGGGTTTTGATTGTTTTGCGATGGAATGCGCGACGTCCCCACGCCAAAAAAAAATATCCTGGCGAAGGACCCAACCATATGCAATTGTGAATAACGCTTTGTGGGTGCCGCTTTCGGTGGGGCTCCCTATGGGGCCACGAAAGGCGTGCCACGAAACGCTGTCCTGGGCGTACGGGACGCATGCGGGCGGTAGCGCTGGGGCCTTTGGTGGAGCTCCCTATGGAGCCACGAAGCGCTGTCCTGGGCGTACGGGACGCATGCGGGCGGTAGCACTGGGGCCTTCGGTGGAGCTCCTTATGGGGCCACGAAGCGCTGTCCTGGGCCCTCGGCGACGAAACGTGTGAGCGGTGTGCCGACATGGGTGCGGTGCCGCCATGCGAACGCAGCCACTGGGGCTGTCGGTGGAGCTCCCTATGGGGCCATGAAGCGTGTGAGGGATGTGCCGAAATGGGTGCGGTGCCGCCATGCCAACGCAGCCACTGGGGCCCTCGGTGGAGCTCCCTATGGGGCCACGAAGCGTGTGAGGGGTGTGCCGAAATGGGTGCGGCGCCGCCATGCCAACGCAGCCATTGGGGCCTTCGGTGGAGCTCCGTATGCCACGAAACGTGTGAGGGGTGTGCCAGCCCAACGCAGCCACTGGGGCCCTCGGTGGAGCTCCCTATGGGGCCACGAAACGTGTGAGGGGTGTGCCGAAATGGGTGCGGTGCCGCCATGCAACGCAGCCACTGGGGCCCTCGGTGGAGCTCCCTATGGGGCCACGAAACGTGTGAGGGGTGTGCCGAAATGGGTGCGGTGCCGCCATGCCAACGCAGCCACTGGGGCCCTCGGTGGAGCTCCCTATGGGGCCACGAAACGTGTGAGGGGTGTGCCGAAATGGGTGCGGTGCCACCATGCCAACACAGCCACTGGGGCCCTCGGTGGAGCTCCCTATGGGGCCACGAAACGTGTGAGGGGTGTGCCGAAATGGGTGCGGTGCCGCCATGCCAACGCAGCCATTGGGGCCTTCGGTGGAGCTCCCTATGGGGCCACGAAACGTGTGAGGGGTGTGCCGAAATGGGTGCGGTGCCGCCATGCCAACGCAGCCACTGGGGCCTTCGGTGGAGCTCCTGGGGCCACGAAACGTGTGAGGGGTGTGCCGAAATGGGCGCGGTGCCACCATGCAACGCAGCCACTGGGGCCCTCGGTGGAGCTCCCTATGGGGCCACGAAACGTGTGAGGGGTGTGCCGAAATGGGTGCGGTGCCGCCATGCCAACGCAGCCACTGGGGCCCTCGGTGGAGCTCCCTATGGGGCCACGAAACGTGTGAGGGGTGTGCCGAAATGGGTGCGGTGCCGCCATGCCAACGCAGCCACTGGGGCCCTCGGTGGAGCTCCCTATGGGGCCACGAAACGTGTGAGGGGTGTGCCGAAATGGGTGCGGTGCCGCCATGCCAACGCAGCCACTGGGGCCCTCGGTGGAACTCCCCATGGGGCCACGAAACGTGTGAGGGGTGTGCTGTGATAGTGGGGGGAGGGAGGGGGCAGAGGGAGGAAGGAAGGAAGGAGTGAACGCGGGGCGCTGTCTCTTCAAACCGAGGACCCAACACCACAGGATGGTTGGGAACAATAGACGCTCAGGGGTCTCTGGGTTGGGTTTCTTGTGGAAGGTTTCTTGTGGACTGGCCTCCACTGTAAGAGCTGGGGCGCGGAGGGAGCGACACAATGTGCGCCTGGCGCATGCGCGCGGGGCGCGTATCTTCACGTGCCCGCGGCCCCGACAAACATAACTAGTTCAAATCGGGCGTGTCCCTCTACAGGAGGAAGATTCAAAAACAGTCCGTAAATCGTATGGGGACGATTCTGGCCAGTGTTGCATGTGTTTTGGCTATGTTCCACTGTTCGCCCAAAACCCGCCTGTAGGAGGACAGGCCCGACCTCAAACCCAGTGCGCGGAGGGGGGCGACCCACCGTGCGCCGGGAGCCTGCGCGCGGGGTGCGCCTTCCCTTCACGTGCCCAGGGCCCCCGGCGAGGAGGGCTCCCTGCGATTCCTCCGCTTCGCCTCGACCCGACTACGAGGGCTTCCGATTCCGATTCGATTCGGCTGGGGCTTCCGATCCGGGCCCCAAAAACTCTCAGCGGAGGCCTACAAGCCTGCCGGCCTCCGCCCGGTTCGACTCTGCCCGGCGCGGCTGCCGACTCCCGCCGATCCGATCGATGCCGATCGCCGGTCTCCGACTGGTCGATGCGATTCGGGGCTCTCTTGGCGAGGGACCCCACTTTGGGCGCGTCGGATCGACCGGGATACACAGAGATGCGCGCGCGAAAGGGGAGGCCCGATAGGCGACTGGCGCGCGCGCGCGCGCGAGGCACGTGTCCTCACACGCCCACGGCCCCCACAGGGAGGGACCCGCCCCGCCGGATTCGCTGCACGCGCGAGAGACGACCGTGCGCCGTGCGCCCCCGGCGAGTCCGCGCGAGGCACGCCCTTCCTCCGTGCCCACGGCCCCGACACGAAATGCGCGCGCAGAGGGGGGCCCCAACGTGCGCCTGGCGCGTGGTGCGCGGGGCACGTTTTGGCCCGCGTCCACGGCCCCGTTTATATATATATATATATATATATATATATATATATATGTAACAAAAAAAAGGACTAAAAACGTGCGCGGAGAGGGGAGGCCCGACGTGCGCCTGGCGCTTGCGCGTGGGGCACCCGCTTTCGGCCCCCAGGGGGGGACCCAACTTGGGCTGAGAGGAGGACCCAGAGTGCGCCTGGCGCGTGCGCGCGGGGCGCACGAGTTTTCACGTGCCCACGGCCCCCGGGGGGGGGGGACGCAACCTGGGCAGGTCGCAGTCCCCACGCGTGAGAATGAGTGCGCGAAGAGGGGGGTCCAACATGCGCCTGGCTCGTCCACGCGAAGCACCTATTGTCTTCACGTGTCCACGGCCCCCAGCAAGGGACCCAACTTGGCCCGCCGGATTCTGCACACGTACAAATAAGTGCGCGGAGGGGGAGCCCAACATGCGCTTGGCGTGTGCGCGCGGGGCACAATTTTGCTCGTGTCCACGGCTCCCCCCCCAAAAAAACAAAAGCAACAACAACAAAAAACGTGCGCGGAGAGGGGGGACCCAACATGCGCCTGACGCGTGCGCGTGGGGCACTCACTTTCGGCCCCCAGGGGGGGACCAAACTTGGTCGAGAGGGGGACCCAACGTGCGCCTGGCGCGTGCGCGCGGGGCACGATCGGATGTTGCGCTGAGGGGGACCAACATGCGCCTGGCGCGTGCGCGCGGGGCACTTATATGGAATTTATGTTCACGTGTCCACGGCCCCCAGCAAGGGACCCAACTTGGCCCGCCGGATTCTGCACACGTACAAATAAGTGCGCGGAGGGGGAGCCCAACATGCGTTTGGCGTGTGCGCGCGGGGCACAATTTTGCTCGTGTCCACGGCTCCCCCCCCAAAAAAAACAAAAGCAACAACAACAAAAAACGTGCGCGGAGAGGGGGGACCCAACATGCGCCTGACGCGTGCCCGTGGGGCACTTACTGTCGGCCCCCAGGGGGGGGCCAAACTTGGTCGAGAGGGGGACCCAACGTGCGCCTGGCGCGTGCGCGCGGGGCACTTATATGGAATTTATGTTCACGTGTCCACGGCCCCCAGCAAGGGACCCAACTTGGCCCGCCGGATTCTGCACACGTACAAATAAGTGCGCGGAGGGGGAGCCCAACATGCGCTTGGCGTGTGCGCGCGGGGCACAATTTTGCTCGTGTCCACGGCTCCCCCCCCCCAAAAAAAAAACAAGAGCAACAACAACAAAAAACGTGCGCGGAGAGGGGGGACCCAACATGCGCCTGACGCTTGCGCGTGGGGCACTTACTTTCGGCCCCCAGGGGGGGACCAAACTTGGTCGAGAGGGGGACCCAACGTGCGCCTGGCGCGTGCGCGCGGGGCACGATCGGATGTTGCGCTGAGGGGGACCAACATGCG
>CAUYUJ010005535.1:215649-223149 GCA_963575745.1 Prorocentrum cordatum
GCCCACGCTGTGAGCCCACGCTGTGAGCCCACGCTGTGAGCCCACGCTGTCAGCCCACGCTGTGAGCCCACGCTGCGAGCCCACGCTGCGAGCCCACGCTGCGAGCCCATGCTGTGGGCCCACGCTGTGAGCCCACGCTGTGAGCCCACGCTATGAGCCCACGTTGTGAGCCCACGCTGTGAGCCCACGCTGCGAGCCCACGCTGTGAGCACACGCTGTGAGCCTACGCTGTGAACCCACGCAACACACCACACGCAACACACCGCACACGCCACACAACACACGCGCAACACACCACACGCAACACACCGCACACGCCACACAACACACGCAACACACGACACGCAACACTCCGACACACCACACGCCACACACCACACGCCACACACACACACACGACACGCAACATACCGCACGCAACACACGACACGCAACATACCACACGCAGCACACCACACGCAACACACCACACACCACACACATACACACTTCACGCAACACACCATACGCAACACACCACATGCCACACACCACATGCAACACACCACACGCACACACGACGCGCAACACACCGCACGCAACATACCGCACGCAGCACTCAACACGCAACACACCACACGCAACACACCACCCGCAATACACCAGACGCAAGACACAACACAGAACACACCACACTCCACACGCCACACACCATACACCACACACCACACGCCACACACCACACCACCACACCACACACCTCACACCTCACACACCACACACACACACACACACCACCCACCATCACCCACCACAGACCACCCATCACGCACCACACAGCACCCACCACGCATCACACACCACACACCACACACCATACACCACACACCGCCCACCGCACACCGCACACCGCACGCCGCAAACCGCACAACACCCACCACGCACACATGCACACACACACACACCACCACCCCACCACCACAACCACCACCGCCACCAACGATACCGCCACCACCAACGCCACCACCACCACCACAGTCACCGCCACCACCACTCCCACCACCACCACCACACACAAACGCACGCACGCATACACACACACACCACAGAGGAAATCACTCTCGAACCGCGCGGAGAAATCCAGCGCGTAAGCAATTCGCCAGGCCCACAGCGTGCACTCATAGCGTGCGCTCACGGTCTTTCTCACCGGGTGGCGAGCAGCGCGCGCTCACAGCGTGCACTCACAGCGTGCACTCACAGCGTGATTGGCCCACGCTGCTGTGCGTGCCCGCCGTGGTGGGCCCACGCTGTGAGCCCACGCTGTGAGCCCACGCTCTGAGTCCACGCTCTGAGCCCACGCTGTGAGCCCACGCTGTGAGCTCACGCTGTGAGCCCACGCTGCGAGCGCAGGCTGCGCGAGCGCGCTCATCAGCCCAGCGAGCCCTCGACGCCGCGTGCACTCACAGCGTGCGCTCGCAGCGTGCGCTCACAGCGTGCGCTCACCGCAGCGGGCACTCACAGCGTGCACTCACCACAGCGTGCACTCCTAGCGTGCGCTCACAGCGTGTACTCACCACTGCGTGGGCTCGCAGCGTGCGCTCACAGCGTGCGCTCACCACAGCGTGCACTCACAGCGTGCACTCACAGCGTGCACTCAAGCACCCACGGTGGAGCGCTGAGCTCCTCACTGTTGGGATCTGCTCTCGGGGACGTGCGCCCATCCTCGGGCCCTCCTGGGCCCTCACGGGTCGATTTGGCCCGAACAGTGTGGCAGGCAGGTTGGGACCAGGGTTATGGTTCTTGATGTCCCGCGACGCTGCATTTCTTGATCTCCCTAAACCCTAAACCCTAAATCCTAAACCCTAAACCCTAAACCCGACGACAGGAAGTTCCAATCCGCGGTCCCGAGCTCCCGAGCCCTTCCCCGGCGTCTACAGTCTTCTCTGTCCCCGATCGGTGTCGAACACGGGCCCGCGGCCAGCCCCTGGAGGCTGAAGTCGACGACGTGCAGCGCAGGAGGCGAAGCCAACAGTGCCTCGACAATGTGCTGCCTCGAATCGAATGCGAGAGGGTACAGCGCCTCGAATGCATCGAATCGAATACTAGAACCAACAGTGCCTCGAACCGAGGAGCGAATTGTACACTTGCAGAGTGTACGGCTTATGCCACTTAATACATTTTCTATTGCCCTGCCCCCCCTGAAATCTGACCCATCGAATCCCGGGGCTCCGGGATTCTGAACCCCCTGGATGCTTGGCCCGCGGGGCGCTGTGGATGCCCCTGCAGACGGCCCCCCGAGAATTCCGCGGGGGCTCCCAGACCGCTCCAGAGCGCCCCAAGACGGCCTCAGTCGGCTCCACGACGGTCCGAGACACCTCCCAGAAGCCCTACGTAATCCAACACTCGATAGGAGTACTGAATTATCCGACCTACCAGTGTGATCTCGCACTCCATTATTTCGACCGACCGACCGACCATGCTTGGAGTGTGCGCTGGACTGGGATGTGTGCTGGGACGTGTGCTGCCTTCGTGTGCTGTTGGGATACGTGCTGGGATGTGTGCTGGGATACGTGCTAGGGTGTGGCCAGGGTGCGTGCCGCCCCTGTGTGCTCTGCCTGCCCTCCCGCACCCCCCGCCCCGTGGCCCCCGTCTGTTAATTCCGACCGGCCGACCGACCGTGCCCCCCCCCCTGCGCCCCGTGGCCCCCGCTTGCTAATTCCGACCGACCGACCGACCGTGCCACCACCCTGCGCGACCGTGTTTTCCCGCCCCCCTGCTCCCCCCCGCGTTTCTCCGCCCCGCGGCCCCCGTCTGGTAGTTCACACCGACCGACCGACCGACTGTGCCCCTCCCCTCCGCCCCGTGGCCCCAGTCTGTGCTTATTCCGACCGACCGACCGACCGACCGTGCCTCCCCCTTCCGCCCCGTGGCCCCCGCCGACCGACCGTGCCCCCCCTCCCTTCACCCCGGTCACCCCCCTGTCCTGCCCCTTCCGCCCAGTGGCCCCCCCGCTTGCTCATTCCGATCGACCGACCGTGCCCCCCCGCTCCGGCCGTGCCCCTGGACCCCCCCCCGAGTCCCCACGATGGGCCACAAAGGCCCCAGGACAGCTCAAGATTGTTCCAAGAATGCCCAAAAGAGCCCCAGACGGGCCCACACAAGACCCCCAGTAAGCCCCAGAGACGCCCAATAGCACCATAGCCCCGAAGAGTCATAGAGACTCCACCAGCTCACAGTGACAGAACAAGTTCTTCACGCCATAGCTCAGCGTGTCGCTGCATTCCACCTCCATCTCCCAGTGTCCCATACCCGTGATTGTATGATCCTTGGCACGCGTGCCTCCTGTTCCAGTCGGTGATTCCTAGGAACTGGTACATTCCGATGATCTTGGTAGGTTTTTCGTTAGGAGTAGCGGACCCCTTTTTCCATCGTTTTGCGGCATAGTGGAGAAGTGTTCAGTTCACCGTGGGGAAATTAGACCCTGTTCGGCGTATGCCTGGGGACATTACACCCTGGTCAATAACTCCCCAGGGATCAGCATCGAACCACATATCTTGTATTCCCTGAGACTAATAAACCCAACCCGCTGCTCTTCAGGATTCCCAGACGCAGTCGATGGATTTCTGCAAAGTTGACCCTTTGGGAAATGATGAGGTAATCTCAGTCACTTCGTTGGGATAGTGACCCCTTGTCCATTACCTCAGGGAGCAACCATGGAAGTACTGATCCGCGGTCGGTCATTCCGGAATGATGAATTAATCCCCCTCTCCTCCCCTGCCTTGGCAGCGTTGCATCAAGAAGGTTCCTGGTGATGCTCGACCCTTGTGAATCACCCGAACGACAGATCTCGGTTCATCACCTTCTAGGAATAATTCGTTGGCCCTCGTCGGTTATGTACGCGTAAAGAAACGGAGGAAAAAAACTCAAACTTACCACCCCCTCGGAAATATTGTCCTCAGTCGGTAACTCCCGATGAATAGTTCACACCGGATTGCAATTCCCCTGGAAGTCCGCACCCTTGTCCACGACTCCTACCAAATGTTGGACAGTGGTTCGCCATGCCGCTGGAATAGTGGACCCCGTCCGGTACTTCCCCCAACCCTTCTCCGTCCTTGGCGGCGCGGGCGCACCCAGAAAGTTATTTGGATTGAGCCACTAAGCCTGGTTCCATGTTCAAGAATATTTAGCCCCTGTTTGTCATTCCAGAAAGATGATGGCCCCTTCTCTCTGCGAGAGGTTACTTGGATTCAACTGTCAAGCTCGATCCAGTATTCAAGAATCGCGATTTTTGGGTAATCATCCCGGAACGGTAATGGCCCTCCCATGTGACGAGTAATCCAGGTTGAAGTACAATTTCCAATGCATTTCCCAATAATTTCCAATCCCCCGTTGGTCATTACGGAAAGATAATGAGTTTGTACCCCAATGTCCGGTGATTGGCCAGGATGAGTTCCACAGTCCTGTTGTTGTTTTTTATAAAGAAATGTTCATCTCAAAACAAGTGTTTCAAATGATGCCCGAGCCACCCTCCAAATCAATCCCCGATGTCGTGACTGTTTAATAACCTTGGGATGGACTATCTCCTGGGGGGCAGTTTTGCTAACCGTGCTGTTTTTGTTATGGTCGGAGGCTGGGTGACGGCTTCCGGGAGCTGAGAATTTCCCGTCACAGGCCCGTTTGCAACCAAAAGAGGTTTGGGAAGATCGTTGCGTTATGATCGTCCCGCTTTCTCGCGCTTCTTCGGGACAGGTCGGACCCACTTCGCTCCTAGATCCCCATTCAGATCGCAGTCAGTGGCGGTTAGTGCCAATGATCCCCAGAAGCAGCGGCTAGTGTAAATAATCTCCAGACGCACACGAATTTCCAAACGTGGGAACAATGACGACGGGCGGTTTTTGACCGTACGCCCTCACTGGGCACAAGGACCGTCCCAAAGCGATTGGGACTGAAAATCTGGCCACAGAGAAAGACCCATACGTTGGAGGTCCACGCTTCGGAAAAATAAAAAACAAACGCAAAAAAAACGAAGACAAACATACGAATGCTGAGATTAGCAGAAATCCGACGTCTTGTTTTCCCATACGGCCCCCCCCCGGACTTCCAAACCCTTTCCAGGGGACCAGTTTTGAACGGCCTTGGGCCCGGCGAAGTTGGAAAGAATCGGAATCAACTTCCCGCCAAGAGTTTGTGTTTCGACGCGAGGAGGCCCGAGGAGGTGAAGGGAGCAGCGGTATCGGTGCGTATATGTTCGCCCAGGGGGTGCGCCATGCAGCTGGAAGGCTTGGCGTCCAAGCTGACCGGGGAAGACGAGCGGCTGGGCGGCGCTGGCCGCCAGCTGGCCGGGTGCATCTCCGAGTGTGGCCCCGGGGCGTTGCGCCACGCCCCCAGCCGGCGATACCATTTGGTCCAGCTGGCCGTTTTTCCCCGATCTCGGCTCCTCCTCCTCCTCCTCCTCCTCCTCCTCCTCCTCGAGGCCTCCTCCTCCTCCTCCTCCTCCTCCTCCTCCTGTTATCTCAGAGGCAGAGAAGGTACCGATACCGCTGCCTTTCGGCCGTTTTCCCTTTCTCTGGGCCTCCATGGGAGGCCCTCGTCGCCACCGCTGGATTCGCCTCGACATCCTCGTCAGGACGCGCCCTGGGAGAGGTCCGCGGAGCAGCGGTATCGGTACCTGTTGGATTTCTCCGCTGTCGGGCCCCACACAGGGAAATCAAGCATGGATCCGGGGCGCAAGCCTACTACGCCCAGGAAGGGGTCGGGAGTGGGCCGAGGATTCGAAGGCCATCTCCGAGGATGTGCCTGCATAGGCTTGTGTCCAGTCGGGCAGTCGGGCGAGGGGAGGGGGTTGGGAAACCTGGGGGGGAGGGGGGGGCGACATCTGCTGCACGCAGCTTCGGGGGCGGCCAAGAGGGGGGTGATGACTGCGGGGGGGTTGATATCACGGCGTGGGCCATGATGTTTCCTCAGATTTCATGGCGACTCTTCTCGTTTCAGCACGTCCCTGGCCCCGCCGCTGGGCAGCGCACGTGCCGCAGGCCATGAGTTGCGGCCCCCCCTCTTGGACGCCTCCCTGTTGGCCACCCCCGACAGCTGGCTCCCGGTGCTGCCGCTGGGGGGGCACATTCCTCGGCACCATGGGCGCCACCGTCGCCAGGAGGCGCCTCCTCTGTGAGCTGATTCGCCACACCCCCGCCCAGTGCTTCCCCTTCCTTTCATGGGGGAGCGGGGGCGACCTCGTCGCAGCCTTCCAGGGACGCCGTCTTGAAAAAATCAGGACGTCGCATGTCTGGGTCCGATCCAGAGCGTCCCGAAAAGCTCTCAGGGCGTTCCGCAACGCTCTGAGAGAAGGCCGAGACATCCTCGAGAGCCGCCGGATCTCAGGGATTCTCGATTCATCCTCACCCGAATTTGTCCTGGCTTCGTCTTAACATTGAGAACAGACATGACGTCAGAGGTCTGGGTGTGGTGGTGGTGGTGGGGGGGGGGGGGGGCGAAACGTCGCAGACAAGTCGATCAGGGGGGTGGCAGAGGGCGGGCCTTCGACGTCGTGTTTGCTTTTGTTGCCCAGCCCGCCTGCGGAAGCTGGGTCCTCGTTTTGAGCCCGCTGCGCGCGAGCCTCCTCACTGCTCGCTCCTCCTCCTCCTCCTGCTGCTGCTGCTCCTCCTCCTCCTCCTCCTCCTCCTCCTCCTCCTCCTCCTCCTCCTCCTGCGGCTCCTTCTCGTCCTCCTGCGGCTCCTCATCGTCCCCCTCCTCCTCCTCCTCCTCCTCCTCCTCCTCCTCCTCCTCCTGCTCAGCGAGAGGCGCGCCCCTCGCCGCCTTGATGCGGCCTGCCGCCACTGGTGCCTCTGACCCGCCCCCGCCCTCGCACGACGTTGTCGTCCCGCCGTCGTCGCACGTCCTCGGGTCCGCTCGCTCTTGCTGCTCGGCGCACGGCCACTCCGGGCCACCCCTCACATGGTCTGCGGCCCCACAGGGAGCTCCGCCTACGCCTCTCGGTGGGCTCAGACGCATGGCGCCGCAGCCCCCAATCCGGCACCCGCACACGCACGAACACACACACACACACACACGAACACACACACACACACACACGAAAACACACACACACACACACACACACACACACACACACACACACACACACACACGCACACACACGCACACACACACGCACACACGCACACACGCACACACGCACACACACACAAACGCACAAACACAGACACACACACAAACAAACAAAACACGCACACACACACACACACACACACACACACACACACACACACGCACGCACGCACGCACGCACGCACGCACGCACGCACGCACCCACGCACGCACGCACGCACGCACGCACGCACACACACACACACACACACACACGAAAACACACACACACACACACACACACGCGCCTAGCGGCGTGTGCTGTGATGTGCTGTGATGTGATGTGCTGTGATGTGCTGTGATGTGATGTGCTGTGTGTGCTGTGTTGCGCTGTGTTGTGCTGTGTTGTGCTGTGAT
>CAUYUJ010005535.1:228149-235649 GCA_963575745.1 Prorocentrum cordatum
AGCCACCGCGTAAGTTCGCTGCGCCATCTCGCGCAAGACCCGTTTTGATCGACATGCTAGGCTCAGGGGGAGCTCTGATCCTCGGGCCGCTCCTCCGACATCGGGCGGGGGGCCGCTTCGCGGCCGGGGCCCGCCGGGACCACAACAGCCCCTGCGCTCCTCGAGCAGCGCTCGTGATGTGAGCAAGAGGGCAGTATCCATACCGACGACGACGGCGGCGGCGGCGACGATAACGGCGGCGGCGACGACGCCGACGACGACGACGACGACGTCGACGACGACGACAACGGCGGCGACGACAACGGCGGCGGCGAAGACGACGACGACGACGATGGCCGCGGTCTGCACTCCTCAGCCGCAACCCAGCGGATACAGTGCGCCGCTGCTCGGATGACCCGCGCGGAGCGCGCCCCACTCGATCGCGTCGCCGTGGGGCCGCGCCGCCTCGGTGCAGGGCACGGACACGGTTGTCGCACGTGACGGGTGCCAATCAGCGCAGATCCCCCATCCTGCGCCAGGCAGGCCCAAGATGAGATTGACTCGTTCCAGAGCGTTCTGTCGGTCAGAGCGCTTTGGGACGCCCCGGGACGGCCTTTGCGCCCGATTCGTCCTCCAGACCTGCTCTCAAAGGTTCTTGGTTTATCCTCGTCAGAACTTGTCTTCACCATCCTATCTCGGGGATGCTCAGACGGTGCGGTGACCACACCGTGGGGTGAGTGAGTGGGGATATGTGGTGACCGCACGGGTTTGAGACTCCAGTCGTTCTGAGGGGAAGCCTCGGGCAATTGGGGCCTTCAAGGTTCCAAAAGCGCGCGGTGACGGACCGTGCGGGGAGGTTGTCGTGGATCCCGCGGTCGCCGCACAGTTTGTCATCGCACCGTTTTTCGGCCGCGCGCTGATGGGTGAAGGTGCAGGAGAGGGGGGCGTGCCTCGTTAGAAGGCTCAGAAGGCCTCAGGCCTTCTGAGAAGCTTCTCAGGCCTTCTCGGACGCCACAGAGGGCTTCCCAGAAGCCCCGCCGCCTTTGAGAAGCCTTGCTTTGAGACCCCCGATCCCTTCGTCGTACGGTCGGACCGAGGTATAAAATCGAGGTCGGTTCTGCTTGTTGGATGTTTTTGTTGCGCATCCTGGGGGATTGTGGTCTCGAGTGGTCTGGGGTGTTTTGGCCGGCGGAGGGTTTCATGTTCTTGATGTGCATTCGAGCATCTGATTAAGAACCCTTCTCCCAAGAAGCTGGGCCAGCGTTTCTTCGCCAACTGGTCGTGAAGCTGGCCCAACTTTTTCGGTACGGTCGCCAAATATTGTTTTTGATCGCATCTCCAGCTGTTCTTCGGACGGGGCTAGGAAGAAGATACGTCCGTTCCAGAGCGTTCTCGACCGTTCTCAGAGCGTTCCCGAACGCTTTGAGAGAAGGCCGAGGCATCCTCCAGAGCCGCCGTTTCTTAGATATTCTCGACTCATCCTCACCCGAATCGATTCTCGTCCTGAGTTTGTCTTGGGTCTTCTGTACCAGGTCCGACCCTGATCCACAAAAACTTGGTCTCGGGGTGCGACAGGGAGGGTGGGGGAGGAGAAGGAGGAGGAGGAGGAGGAGGAGGAGGAGGAGGCAGGGGGAGGAGGAGGAAGAGGAGGAGGCAGAAGGAGGAGGAGGAGGAGGAGGAGGAGGAGAGAAGGAGGTGGCAGGAGGAAGAGGAGGAGGAGGAGGAGGAGGAGAGGGGGGAGGTGGAGGAGAAGGGGGAGGAGGAGGAGGAGGAGGAGGAGGAGGAGGAGGAGGAGGAGGAGGAGGAGGAGGAGGCGGAGGAGGAGGAGGAGAACGAGGAGGAGGAAAGGAGGAGGAGGAGAAGGAGGAGGGGAGGACAGGAGGAGGAGAGAGGAGGAGGAGGAGGAGGAGGAGGAGGAGGATCAGGGGGAGGAAGGAGGAGGAGCAGGAGGAGGAGGAGGAGGAGGAGGAGGAGGAGCTCGAGCCCGCGGCGCCCGCCCAGGCCTGCGCGCTGAGGCACCACGCGGGCCCCGTGGGCGGCGCCTGCGCGCCTGGAGGCCCTCCTCCGGCGGCCGAGCACCTGCAGGCCTCTCCCCGCCCATCTCCGGAGGGGGCAGGGTCAGTGTCGTCGTCGCCGTGAGGAGAAGGAGGAGGAGGAGGAGGAAGAGGAGGAGAAAGAGGAGGAGGAGGAGGAGGTGGGGGAGGTGGAGGAGAAGGGGGAGGAGGAGGAGGAGGAGGAGGAGGAGGAGGAGGAGGAGGAGGGAGGAGGAGAGAGGAGGAGGAGGAGGAGGAGGAGGAGGAGGAGGAGGAGGAGGAGATGGTGGAGGGGGAGGAGGACGAGGACGGGCGAGGAACGGCTGGCGCTTCGCCCTTGCGCCTGCGCCCCCGGCGTGTGTGCCCCCGAGGCCTGCCCGAGGGAGTTGCTCTCCGACGGAAAGGCCCCGCACGAGAATCTGTGCCGCTTGCCAGAGGATCTCTCCTCTTGCCCCCTCCACCTGCACCCTCCTGCCTCCTCCTCCTCCTCTTTCCTCACCCTCCTGCCTCCGCCTCTTTCTGCATCCTCCTCCTCCTCTTCCTTCTCCTCCTTCCCATTCCTCCTCCTTCCCATTCCTCCTCTTGCCTCCTCCTGCCTGCTGCTGCTCCCCCTCCTTCGCCACTTCTTCCATGTCCTGCTCCTCCTGCCTCCTCCTTCTCCACCTCCTCATCATCTCTCCTCCTTCTCCTCTGGCCTCCTCTTCCTCCTACTTTGTCCTCCTGCCTCCTCCTCCTGGTGCCTCCTGGGGCCTCCTGAGACTTCCAGGGCCACCCCTGGGCCCACTGGGGCACTCTTCCCCTTCCTATTCATCCATCTCCTCCTCCTCCTCCTCGTCCTCGTCCTCATCCTCCTTCTCGTCCTGCCTCTTCCTCTTTCTCCTCCTGCCTCCTCCTGCTCCTGCCTCCTCCGAGCCTCCTCCTCCTCCTCGTCCTCGTCCTACCTCATCCTATCCATGTCATACCTCTTCCTCTGGCCTCCTGCATCTTCCTTGGTCCTCCTGCCTTCTCCTGGGGCCTCCTGGGGTCTCCCGTTGCCTCCTGGAGCCCGGCCTCCTCCTGCCCTGGCCTCCTCGGGTCTCCTGCATCCTTTGGGGGCCTCCTGCTGCCATCTGGAGCCTCCTGGGGCCTCCTGGAGCCTTCTGGTGCCTCCCAGAGCCTCCTAGGGCCCGGGGTACTCATGGGGCCTCCCGTGGCCTCCCGTGGCCACCTGGACTCCTGGGGCCTCCCATGGCTTCTGGTGGCTCTTGGGCCTCCTGCGGCCTCTGGGCCTCCTGGTGCCTCCTGGGGCCTTCTGACAGTCCTGTGGCTAGCTGAAGCTTCGGAAGGTTCCCTTGACCTGCGGAAGCCTTCCGAGGGCTCCCGCTCGACACTTCCTCGCGATTCACTCACTGACGAGGCTCCCGCTCGAGACTTTCTCCAGATGCAAACCGGGGGGGGGGGCAAACAGAGATGCAGTTACAGAATTTGGATGACCCCGCTCGGATTCCAACATGGAGGTGGGGACCCTATAGGTAGGGCGGATTCAGGCTGGAGGAGCCCGATTACCAATATGAAGCGCGCGCCCCATGGGGAGCGGGGGGCCCGGGGGGACCCGCTTAATACATCCTCACGGTGTGCCTTCTTGGGGTGGTTAAGTGCTGTTCTTGGTGGAAGAATCCGATGACCCGCTCGGATTGCCAACATGAAGCGTGGGTTCCATAGGGCGGGGCTCCCGCTTGAGACTTCCTCGCAGCTGACTCACAGACGAGGCCATTGCTTGAGACATCCTCACGATTTGCCCCCTGGGGGTGCTTCAAGTGTTATGCCTGGCATCGTGTGCCGATGACCCACCCTGATTACCAACATGAAGTGCGGGCCTCATAGGGCGGGGGCTCCCGCCTGAGACTTCCTCGCCATGAACTCACGAAGGAGGCCCCCGCTTGAGACATCCTCGCGATTTGCCCCCAAGGGGTGCTCGAATATTTTGCCTGGCAGCGATTGCCGACGACCCGCTCGGATTAACAATATGAAGTGCAGGCCCCATAGGGCGGGGGCTCCCGCTTGAGACTTCCTCGCCATTCACTCACAAACGAGGCCCCTCTTGAGACATCCTCACGAGTTGCCACCTTAGGGCGCTCAAGTGTTAGTTCTGGTAAAGTTTGCCGATGACCCGCTCGGATTACCAGCATGAAGCGCTTGCCCCGTAGGGAGGAAGTTCCCGCTCGAGATTTCCCTCAAGATGCGTATGCGAGTATGTGAGTGTGCATGGTGAGAGCGATGATGAAGATGATGGTGAGGTTGATGGTGATAATGATGATGGTGATGATAGTGATGATGATGATGATGATGATGATGATGATGATGATGATGAGGATGATGATGATTATGGTTGTGGTGGCGGGGGTGGTGACGATGCGGATGATGAAGATGATGAGGACGACGAGGATGATGACAATGACGATGAGGAGGAGGAGGACAAGTGGTGCTGGTGAGTGAGCGTGTGAGCGTGACTAGCTGCGTGAGTGCGCGTGCGTGTGTGTGTGTGATGGTGCTGTTGTTGATGGCGATGGTGAGCGGTGGTGGTGGTGATGGTGATGAGGAGTATGATGCTGACGATGATGACGATACTGATGGTGATGCTGATGATGGTGATGGTGATGGTGATGATGATGTTGTTGATGGTGATGAGTATGATGATGATGATGCTGCTGATGACGATGACGATAACGATAACGATGACGATGGCTATGACAATGGTGATTTTCTGATGATGATGATGATGATGGTGATGATGATGATGATGATGATGATGATGATGATGATCATGTTGGTGATGATGCTGCTGATGATGATGACGATGAATGCAGAATAAGGGGAGCGGGAGGTGCGAGGAGGCGCAGAACAGTAGAGAAGCCCGAGAGGGCATGAAGTGTTAGATCTGCAGGCGCCAGCAGGTACTCCCCTCCCACCGATTCCCAACATCATGTAATGTACCTCCACCCACCCATCCGATCCCACACGCGTCCAGGGCCCTCACCGAGGACAGCTCTCAGTTTGAACCCTCACCGAGGGTAGCTGGGATCCATCAGTTGCGGATTAAACTTGCGAGTCTGCCACCCTCAGCATCATTCCTTAAATTATAGCCTATGATGCGGTTGCCCTCCCGAGAGTTAAAGTAGTTGCGTCCCGCTGTCGCACTGCTAGCGCAACGCTGTCTCAATGACGAACGCCTTCTGGGTACCACGACTGATGGCAGAAAGAAACGGCCTCCCATGCACGCAAACAAACTGAGAGATGCCGACTCCATTGTCTGTATTGGTTGCCACGTGCCTCACGTGCCAGAAACATGGAGGCGGAGCGGAACGAGGAGCGGGGTTACATTCAGCTTCTGATCGTCTCAGGCGTCGTTGCGCTCGAGCATACACCGCGACATCAAGGTGAACGGTCCACCTCCACCTGCTCCATCAACAGCAACCATCTCCTACATCCCGAACTAAAGATAATCAGCACTACCGAAACATGTATGCTGTCGATGTCGCTCCATGGCTGCTCAGTATCGCGTGCACGCAGGAGGATGAAACTTTGCGTGGCAACTTAATCCAAAAGGCTGTCCCCCTAGGGATCATCGAATGGAAAAGCTGGTCGTAAGTCAAAAGCAAGGACATCCCCCCATGACATCCACAGAAGCACAACTAAAGCAAGCATTGCAGCCGATATCGTTCCCTGGCTGCTTGGTCGCGCGTGCACTCGCGAGGCTGAATGCTTTGCGCTGCTTCGCCACACATCACTTCATCAACGTCGCAGTACCCCCCTCCAAATTGCAACGCTAAATTAACCATGCTTCGTTGCGACGCACTTGCAGAACGCACCCGCATGGCAAACAGCGAATCATGGCGCAACAAGACATCCGAGACGACAAACCTTTTCGCTACAGGGCACTGTGGAGGAAGTGCGCTAAGACGCTCTCGACGCGCCCCGACTGGCGTCGGAGTCCGAGTGGGCCTGGACGGGCTGTCGATCGGATTTTCGACATGCTGCAGTGTCCAGTCGGACTCAACCAAGGCCGACAATAACGGCACTGATAGACTAAGGCTGGCCCGTGACCTCCGGCCACGACCAACGCACAGGCGGCTACTCGACGGACTTCTGGCGGACACGCGGCCGTATTTCCTCTCCACTCGTGATTTGCGGGCTCCAACCACCCATGCATCTCCACGCACACACACACACACGCGCACACACGCACACACGCACACACGCACACACGCACACACGCACACACGCACACACGCACACACGCACACACGCACACACGCACACACGCACACACGCACACACGCACACGCACACACACACGTCACGCACACACACACACACGCACACACACACAACACACACGCACACACGCACACGCACACGCACACGCACACACACGCACACACGCACACGCACACACGCACACACCCACATACACACCATACCTTCACACATTCAGACCCACACACATTCACACATTCACACATTCACACATTCACACACACACACACATTCACACATTCACACATTCACACATTCACACTTTCACACTTTCACACTTTCACACTCTCACACATTCACACATTCACACATCCACACATCCACACATCCACATATCCACCTATCCACCTATCCACACATTCACACATTCACACATTCACACATTCACACATTCACACATTCACACAATCACACATCCACACATCCACACATCCACACATCCACACATCCACACATCTACACATCCACACATCCACACATTCACACATTCACACATCCACACATCCACACATTCACACATTCGCACATTCACACATTCACACATTCACACATTCACACATTCACACATTCGCACATGCACACATTCACACATTCACACATTCACGCATTCACACATTCACATATCCACACATTCACACATTCACACATTCACACATTCACACATTCACACATTCACACATCCACACATTCACACATTCACACATTCACACATTCACACATCCACACATCCACACATTCACACATTCTCACATTCACACATTCACACATTCACACATTCACACATTCACACATTCACACGTTCACACATTCACACATTCACACATTCACACATTCACACATTCACACACGCACACGCACGCATACCCATCCAACAAGAGAGGGTTGGAGAAGGAGAGGGAGGGGGTAGACTGAGGGAGGGCAAAGCGAGCGAGGTCTGATTACCGCATCCCTGGCACGGTGGCGAGACGGGGTCAAGAGACCAACAGCGCTGGCATTGTGCAAAGCAGCGTGCAGAATCGAGATGTGGGCTTCCTCCTCCTCCTCCTCCTCCTCCTCCTCCTCAGCCTCCACCTCCAACATCCCGAACTAAAGATAACCAGCACTACCGAAACATGTGTGCAGTCGATGTCGCCCCTTGACTGCTCAGTCTCGCATGCACGCAGGAGGGTAAAACTTCGCGTTGTATCTGAAT
>CAUYUJ010005535.1:238149-260649 GCA_963575745.1 Prorocentrum cordatum
CCCCCCAGGACAGCCCAAAACTTCATTTCTCATAGAGCTTGTAGGGGACACGATCTCTTGTGCTTCCGCCCCCCCAGACCACCGCGAGGACGAGGACACAGACGAGGGAAATAACGAGAGGAGCAGGACGAGGAGTTGGAGAATGGAAAGGGCGGGAGAGGATAGGGCGACAGGCGCTGCGCCCCGCGCACGCCGCGACGCTTCCCGAGGGAGACGGGCGGGGAGCCGGAATCGGACGGGACGGAGGAGAAAGGAGAGGAGGGGAGAAATGAAGAGGAGGGGAGAAGGACGAGAAGAAAAACCAGGAGCAAGGGCAGGAGCGGAAAGGTCAGGAGGAGCAACCCAGGGCTGGTTCTTCGTCCCAGGTCGATTCAGGACGCTCTTGGATTACGAGTAGGGCCTCCCAGCCTCCCAGGGCCTCCAGCGACGATGTCGCGCCCGGCCATGGATCGTCCAACTGGGGCCGCGGACAACGACGACGACGACGACGACGACGACGGCGACGGCGGCGACGACGACGACAGCGGCGGCGGCGGCGGCGGCGGCGACGATGACGACGACGACGACGACGACGGCGGCGAGAGGCAGGCGGAACTCCGAGGTGCAACAGGGGACGGAAGCGCAGGGCACAGGGCGGCCAGCCGTCGTCGTAGCCGTCGTCGCCGTCGTCGTCGTCGTCGTGGCCGTCGCCGTCGTCGCGGTCGTCGTCGTCGCCGTCATCGTCGACGATGACGTTGACGACGGCGACGACGACGGCGTTGATGGCGATGACGATGGCGTCGATGGCGCCGACGGTGATGGCGACGGTGACGATGTCGACGTCGATGACGATGACGATGAAGGCGACGGCGATGAGGATGGCGACGGTGACGACTGCGAGGGTCCTAGCCAGGACTTGAGCGTGCGCGCGAAGCGCGCACGATGGTTTTAGTGCATACATATATATATGTACATATATGTAGATATACAAAGATGTTTTGTAGAAGTGTTGCCCGTCCACTGGCATCGTGGCAGCGAGAGATTCGACGCCCCCATGAGCGTTGGCGTGGTCCCACACTTTTTCGAACACCCACCTGTTGTATTCTTCGCTGCGGCACTCGAAACGCTCGGCGGACCGCGTGAACGACGGCAATAGATTCGATTTGTCAATGCCGACGCGTTCAATGTTAGTGGGCTCCGCGCATGAGGGTTTTCTATTTGACTGGGTAGTCGAAGGCCAGACTATCAGATTGGGTTGGGCCCCAAGGGCCAATCTGGCCCGGCCAAGCTGGATGATTTGGGTTATTCGCCAGACTGGATTCGCGTTGGCTCCCTCGCCAGATTGCCCCCGTTTGCCAGATTGGGCCTGCCAGATTGGCGCCAGATTGGCTTCGACTACCCAGTTTGAAATAGCGGACCGGCGGCACTCCGAATGACCCATGTCCCCCAGAGTGTTTTCTATCCCATGGCACGCTGTATTGCTTAGGCCAATGAGTCCAACGTATTGCCCTGTCTGCAAGCTGTCGGACGTGACGTCGGTATTGGAAGGCGGCGGTCGGTCATGATGATAATCAGGAGTTGGCGTACAGTCGATTCCTTTGCTTTTCATGCGTAAACTCGAGCCTGCGCCCAAATGAGTAAACGGAGTAGGCGCGCGTGCATCCTCAACACATGTACCTGAACGAGGCACGATGGTATCCGTCGCAACTGGAAGGGATGTTTCAAAGCTAGTTGCAAGATGTTGCGCAATAGATTCCGTAGGATGCGGCATCAGAATGTGCAATTCGTCAAGTTTCGCTTCTGTCGGCTGACGGGGTGCGTACTGTGGTGGAAGTTACTCAATGGTAACGCTCGGAATCACGTCTGGCAGTGTCAATATTTTTGTATGTTGACGATCTTCGAGCGAACTGAACATCATGTCTTTCAGCAGCATCGTTTGCCACTGTGCTCGTAATCAGTGTGTCCTCCGGTCCTGTTCCTTGCGCCTTTTCGATCGTTTTTCAACCCAGCCTCAAGTGAAACCTTGTGCTGCCAAGATTTGTGCTGCCCATCCTGCTGATGATGCCTGGAAGTGTCCACTGTGTTGATCAGAGCAAGCAGTCGGAGTTGCATACGGATGATAATCAAAATGCTGCTGGAATTGTCTTTTGTGTGGGCTCAAATAACCCAGCGTCTGGTCGTCAGAGAGTTGCCTGTGGGAGGAAGGCCTCGCGGGGTCAGCCAAAACGAAAGGGCTCCATGGCGGCGCGGATTGCCCTGCAGGGCGCGGCTTGCCCTGGCTCGAGCCAGAAGGGCTTGAGCCAAAGTGGCTGTTGAAGGCGGCGCTGCTCCATCTTCGCCCCCTCCGGGGCATCGCCAGGTGGGCGAGGGGCAGGGGCGGGGGAGGAGGAGGAGGAGGAAAAGGAGGGGGCGGAGGAGGAGAAGGAGGAGGAGGAGGAGGAGGAGGAGGGGGAGGAGGAGGGGGAGGAGGAGGAGGAGGAGGAGGAGGAGGAGGAGGAGGAGGGGGAGGAGGAGGAGGAGGCGCATCACCCCCGAGCGCCCCTTCGTCCCCGAGGGGAGCTTGATAGTCCACCGGCCGAGGCACGTGCGGACCTGCTGTGGGGGGGGCCGATTGCTGGTCTGTCGGCGAGGCATCGCCGAGTCAAGCTCGACGTGTTCCCTCCCTCTGAGCCGGTCCCCACCTGTCGTGCCCCCTCGTCCCTGCCCCCTCCTCGATCGGGACGGCCCCGATGTCTCCTTCGGCCCTTCTCCGAGAGGGCGAGTGGGAGGGAGGAGGAGTGGGGAGCAGGGGGAGGGAGGGGCCGGGAAGAGGACGAGGAGGAGCAGGCTCGCTCGCTCGCTCGCTAGCTGCGCATGGCCAGTTCTCGAGCCACTCGAAGCAGCGGGGGCCGCAGGGCATTCGAGAGCACTGCACACCCGTGGGTGTCAAACAGGGGGGGAGGGGAGCCCCTCACCCAGCCCACCCACACGTGACCCCCTGATTGCGGCACAGGATTGAGACCCCGAGAGCCGACGTTGCCGAAAAAAATGCAGCGTCGCAGAAAATCAGAACTGGCTCCCAGGACCCCACCTTTAGCCGGATCGATCCGTGAGGGTCTTGGGGCCCGAACTGGAGCGAAAACGCCCGGTGTGATAAAGTTGCAACGCCCGTATCTCAGGGGACGCCTTTGGCATCAGCAGGCTGACAAGGGTCAGGACCTGAGGCGCCCTACTGGAGGTGCCGAGGGGAGGCGAGAGAAGCGCAGCGGCAGCCAGGGGCCGTGGCGGCCGAGGGCAGCGAAGCGAGGGAGCAGGTGAGCCAGGCTGCACAGGGACAAGCACGCAGCATTACACACCAGGGCCGCCAGGACGCAGGTACGATGTCGTGCTGTGTGGTGTGCAGGGCGAGGGGGGCTCTGGGCATGCCACGAAAGAAGACCTGGGCCCCTCTACAACTACACAATCTGAATGTTACGGTCCTCTCTCCCCTGATAACGTCCAGAAGATATCTGGCTCCCCTGCGCGTGCTGTGTTTTTACACAGAGGATTCCCGGGACATGATTTTCGCTTAGGTATTTTTCGAAATGTTGTTCCCGCTGAAGCGCTGGCCCCATGTCTGCGCCTTTGGTTGTTCCAAATCGTGCTCCCGCTGCAGCGCGGGCGTTTTCCTGTCCGTCCAAATAGGGCCCCAAAATTTAGAAAACGGCCCCCCGAACAAAAACTATTCGAAGTGATTCCATATTCGGTGTCGATTCGTTGATTTCTTGGGCCGCAGAAGCCCCCCAAACAAAAACTTGGGGCGTCGTCGTTCGCAGGAAGTATCAAGCGGGAGCCCCCGTCTGCTTTGAGAAGGCGATGTTGCAAGCAGAGCCAGCGGGTGCTCTCCATCAGCCCCGCCTTGTGGGGAGCTTTTCGGTGAGCCCAGGGAGCTAAACATGGAGCCGCGACTCCAGACCGGTCCAAACCCTTCGAAGACGATCTCCATTTGCCCTCCAAGGAACCCGGTGCCATGCCATGACATGCTGTGCGGGGTTGTGTTCTGCGCCGCTGTGCGATGCCGTGCTTTGCGTTGCAATGCTTTGTGATGCAATGCTTCACGGCACAATGTCACGCCATGTTATGGTTTGCTACGCTCTGCCGTGCTCTTCTACGCCATGCCATGCCGTGATCGACCATGCATCGCGCACCCTCTCGCGATCATTGCCCTGCTCGACATCCGACTGTGCGAATAGAGAGCATATCTACGCCATGGGAAATAATGAGAGGGAGCGGTAGGACGTCAGATATGACGCGAGCGCACCTAGCTTGCCTCCTCCCCCTCCCCCCCCCTCCTCCTCCCCCCTCCTCCCTCCTCTCTCTCGTCCTCTCCCTCCTCCCTCCTCCCCCCCCTCCTTGCTCCCAGTCCTGCCTCCTCCTCCCCCTCCTCCCTCCTCCCCCTCCCCCTCCTCCCTCCTCCTCCCCCCCCCCCCCTCCCTCCCCCCCCCCCCTGTCCCTCCCCCTCCTGGACGAGGAGCAGGCGGCGGACCCGCGGCCGACGACGCCGGTGGCCGCCGAGGCCCCGGAGCAGGCCCCGCTGGCGGAGGCCAGGGCCCAGCCCGGCGCGCCGTGGCACGTGGGCGGCAAGGCGAGGCGGGAGGACCAGGAGCGCCGCCTCGCCCGGCGGCCTCCCCGCACGGCGCGCCGTGGGGGGAGGGGCTGGCTGTTCGGGGGGGGGGGGCTCGGGGCCCAGACCCCCTCGGGCACGGAAAAAATCACGACGGGAGGTTTTTGGTCATTTTCGGCCTTTGGGGGCCCTTACCGGGCCTCGGGAGCGTCAAAAAACGACTCAGGATGCAAGGCCGGTCATGTGGAAAGGGTCGGGATCTCTGGGGGTCGACGCAATGAAAAAGTCATGACGTCGGGGGTCTGGGGGGGAGGCGCGTCGGGTTCGGGGGCAAGGGAGGTTTTCGGGGGTGTTCGTCGGTCCCAGACCCCGGGACATGATTTTCGCTTAGGTATTTTTCGAAATGTTGTTCCCGTTGAAGCGCTGGCCCCATGTCTGCGCCTTTGGTTGTTCCAAATCGTGCTCCCGCTGCAGCGCGGGCGTTTTCCTGTCCTTCCAAATAGGGCCCCAAAATTTAGAAAACGGCCCCCCGAACAAAAACTATTCGAAGTGATTACATATTCGGTGTCGATTCGTTGATTTCTTGGGCCGCAGAAGCCCCCCAAAAAAAACTTGGGGCGTCGTCGTTCGCAGGAAGTATCAAGCGGGAACCCCCGTCTGCTTTGAGAAGGCGATGTTGCAAGCAGAGCCAGCGGGTGCTCTCCATCAGCCCCGCCTTGTGGGGAGCTTTTCGGTGAGCCCAGGGAGCTAAACATGGAGCCGCGACTCCAGACCGGTCCAAACCCTTCGAAGACGATCTCCATTTGCCCTCAAGGATCCCGGTGCCATGCCATGACATGCTGTGCGGGGTTGTGTTCTGCGCCGCTGTGCGATGCCGTGCTTTGCGTTGCAATGCTTTGTGATGCAATGCTTCACGGCACAATGTCACGCCATGTTATGGTTTGCTACGCTCTGCCGTGCTCTTCTACGCCATGCCATGCCGTGATCGACCATGCATCGCGCACCCTCTCGCGATCATTGCCCTGCTCGACATCCGACTGTGCGAATAGAGAGCATATCTACGCCATGGGAAATAAGAGCGGTAGGACGTCAGATATGACGCGAGCGCACCTAGCTTGCCTCCTCCCCCTCCCCCCCCCTCCTCCTCCCCCCTCCTCCCTCCTCTCTCTCGTCCTCTCCCTCCTCCCTCCTCCCCCCCCTCCTTGCTCCCAGTCCTGCCTCCTCCTCCCCCTCCTCCCTCCTCCCCCTCCCCCTCCTCCCTCCTCCCCCCCCCCCCCCTCCTCCCCCCCCCCTGTCCCCTCCCCCTCCTGGACGAGGAGCAGGCGGCGGACCCGCGGCCGACGACGCCGGTGGCCGCCGAGGCCCTGGAGCAGGCCCCGCTGGCGGAGGCCAGGGCCCAGCCCGGCGCGCCGTGGCACGTGGGCGGCAAGGCGAGGCGGGAGGACCAGGAGCGCCGCCTCGCCCGGCGGCCTCCCCGCACGGCGCGCCGTGGGGGGAGGGGCTGGCTGTTCGGGGGGGGGGGGCTCGGGGCCCAGACCCCCTCGGGCACGGAAAAAATCACGACGGGAGGTTTTTGGTCATTTTCGGCCTTTGGGGGCCCTTACCGGGCCTCGGGAGCGTCAAAAAACGACTCAGGATGCAGAGCCGGTCATGGGGAAAGGGTCGGGACCTCTGGGGGTCGACGTAATGAAAACATCATGACGTCGGGGGTCTGGGGGGGAGGCGTGTCGGGTTCGGGGGGCAAGGGAGGTTTTCGGGGGTGTTCGTCGGTTCCCCCGCGGTTTTTTTTCCAGTTTCAAGGGTGCTCTCCGGCAGCTGCGCCTCGCCGGGGAGCGTCCAGGGGCGCCCGGATCGTCCCGAGCGGCCGCCGGAGACCCGAGCTGTGGCCCAAAAGCGAGACGGTGGGACGTTGGGCAATGCTCGGCGGGTCTGATGATCCCTTCGCGGAGAGACATACACCTTAGGCGATGCTGAAGAAAGCTTAAATTTTCGGCCAGAGTCTCGATTATTCTTAATGTTTCAAGGTAAATCCTAAGGTTTGAATGGAAATTTTGGGTTTTTATTCAAGTTCTGAGACTCTGAATTTCTAAGCCCATGATTTCTTAAGCATTTCGCAGGGTGTACGAGCTTTGTCCGGCATGAGGGGGGGGCTTGCACAGTCAAGTTTCATAGAGTACGGATGAGCAAGTTTCCAAGGTTAACTTGGCACCCTTCCCCTTTGGCCTATCGTTGGCCGCTTTCGCTGCCCGCGCCCCGCTCGCAACGTGTCGGCATGGCCCTTTTTGGCCCTTGCATCCGTGCGCCCCTATTTCTACGGGTTGGCTGTATCTCGGTGCTCGGAGCCTCGAGATGGCACCGATCGCCCTCCTCTTCCGCGGCCCCGACTGACGGCCAGCTGCCCTGCATTGGGTGTTGCGTATTGGGGGGGGGGGGATCAATTGATGAATGGTGGGGCAGCGAGGGCTGCAGAAAAGCCTTAAGATGGGCCTTCAGGGCCCGAGAAGTGCGCCTCCCCCCCTCCCCTATACACATATGTGGATATATATTTAGATAGATAGATAGATAGATAGATAGATAGATAGATAGATAGATAGATAGATAGATAGATAGATAGATATATGGCCTTCCTATATCAAGCGACGCGCCCATCTGCAGCGGGGTACCCGTTCGCCTGTGGCTGGTGGCGGGGGGGGAAGGAGGGAGGGCGGCCAGCGAGGCACTCCCGGCAGGCCAGGGCACGGAGCTGCACGACCGTGCATCCATATGTCAGGAGGGAAAAAAACACACAGACACAATTAATCGTCGATTTCCCAGAAAATATGGGAAAATATGGGAAGTGGGGGGGAAGACAAAAACCCAGAAAATACAGGAACATATTGGGAATCTTTATATTTGTGTGTATTTATTTGTGTGTCCCCGTTTCCCTTCAATGTGGAGCGTCCCAAAAAGAACCTTGCCTTCGAGGATCGAAGGAGTTGCCATCTCTGCCGCGGCGGAGCGGCAGAAGGTCGGCGGAAGCAAGGCGAGGCCGCCTGCGCTGGCGGAAGGCGGCGGAAGGGCGGCGGAAGTGAAAGATGCGCCCTCACGAGATGAATACATACATACATACATACATACATACATACATACATACAGACAGACAGACAGACATACATACATGCATGCATGCATGCATGCATGCATGCATACATACATACATACATACATACATACATACATACATATACGTACACATACACATATATATATATATATATATATGGGTTCAGGGTTTCCGAAATTGCCCATATGGCTGCAAAGGAACAATCAAGGATCTCTGGCCCCGTCGAGGCTTGCTACTCGGAGCCCGCCTCCAACGCACTTGACCTCAAAGCCTCCTCCGTCGCCTCCCATGTGCTCAGACCTCCTTCCTGGCCGCGCATCGCACAATTGGGGCCAGTCCTCGAGTATGGAATCGACTACAGAATTAATTTACCCAAACATTGAATTGTTTGTTGAGTTCACGAGAAAAGCGTATAATCGTCGTAGATACACGAACAATATGCATGACCCGGCGGGAGAATCAATTCTGGGGTAAACCAATTATGTAGACGATCCCCTACTCGAAGTCTGGGAGATCCAGGTCCGTCCGGATATCCGCCGGCGGTTAGAGAAATATTCGCGCCATGGAAACGAGTGGGACGGAGGAGGTAGTCAGGATGCCAGATTCTCAGAATCCCGACGTCGTGATCTGGTTCACAGCGTCGAGCCCCAGAGGTCTGGACTCCTTCCCCAGGGCCAGTTTTCATCCTGAGTCGTCTTGTTGACGGTCCTGGGGTTTGCTTAGGGCGCCCGGAGGCCGAGCATACCCAACAAAAAAATCCTGTCGCGTTTTGTTTCACGACGCGAGGGGGTGTGGGTTTGGCGCGCGCACACCTGGCTTGCCGCCCCCCAGATCGCCCCAAGACGGCCCAAGAGGCCCCCAAATCGGCTTAAGAGGGCCGCGAGATGACTTGCGAGGCCCCCCGAGAGGGCCCAAGAGATTCCGAGAGGACCCCAACAGGGGCCCAAGAGGACTAAAAAATCCGCGGGGACCTTCACACGTTTATACTGTCTGTCGTCGCCTGATCATCGTAAGGGCGGGAGGAAGAAGGGAGGAGGAGGAGGAGGAAGAGGAGGAGGAAGAGGAGGAGGAGTGCGGTAGGGAGGAGGATGAGTGAGGTAGGGAGGAGGAGGAGGAAGAGAGGAGGAGGAGAGGAGGAGAGTAAGGTAGGAGGAGGAGGAGGAGGATAGGAGGAGGGAGGAGGGGAGGAGGGAGGAGTGAGAGGTGAGGGGTGGGGAGGAGGAGGAAGGTAGGAGGAGGAGGAGGGGAGGAGAGAGGAGGTAGGGAGGAGGAGGGGGAGGAGGAGGAGGAGGAAAGCGAAGAGGCCCTGGAAGCTCTTCTCGACTCGCCTCCGCCGCCCGCCCTGCCCGCCAGGAGTGCTGCCTCGGCCCGGCCCCGGGCTGCGCCGGCCGGGGCGGGTGCCCAGCGCAGTGACGGCGGGCCGCGCGCGCCGTCCGCGGAGGGCGGAGGAGGCGCGGCACGGCGCGGGGCGCTCGCTTGCGCGAGATCCGAGAGGTCCGCGAGGTCCTCCCACGGCCTGTGCCGCTCCTCCCCCTCCCCCTCCTCCTCCTCCTCCTCTCCTACCCTACTCCTCCCTCCTCCCCTCCTCATCTCCTCCTCCTCCTACTCCATCTCCTCCTCCTCCTCCTCTCCTCCTCCTCCTCCTCCTCCTCCTCCTCCTACTACTACTACTACTACTACTACTACTACTCCATCTCCTCCTCATCTCTCGGGACGATCCGCACGGCAAGAAACGCCCTGCTTGCGGGCAGGGTTCCCTGGGTGGCTTGGGCTTCAGTAGTTCTGCTATGGAGCGCGGGGCGTTCCCACACCAGACGTCGATGGGCGCCCTGGGGTCTCGGGACTGTTTTTTTGTTGTGGAAGGTTTCTTGTGTACTGGCCTCCACTGTACGATGCCGAGCAGCAAACGTTGTCCAAGACCTACCGCGGCCGCTCTTGGGCAGGCGGCATCCCGTCTCAAAGTGTGCGACGCCCGTGGCGAGACAACCCCGGCGAGCCTCGTGCTCAGAAGGAGCAGGAGTTGCTGTCGGTCTTTGTGCCCATTCTTTCCGTACCCACTTTGATCGTCCCGAGAGAACAAACGAAGAAAACAACGCCATAAACATAAAGTTTTGGCACTCCGCGCGGTTTTGGGGGATCCGCGCGAGCCCCCACCCCCGGCGGCGCCTCGCCCCTGGCGCGCTCCGCGCGCCAGGGAGGGGGGTGTGGCCCAGATCTAAGAAGACCGCGCGGAGTGCCAACAGTTTATGTTTATGGCGTCGTTTACTTTTTCTATTCTCTCGGGACGATCGAAGTGGGTACGCAAAGACGGTACAAGCCGACAGCAGTTCCTGCTCATTTTGAACAAGACTCTCGGGCCGGGCGAAAGGGGGGGATTGGGAAAGGGGGGGGTACGAAATTTGCTGCATGCAGCTGGTTTCGGCCTCACTGAGGGGCCCATTCCTCGATACATAGCCGCCTCCGGCGCCGGGAGGCGCCGGGAAAATCAGCTACGTGAGCTGATTCTCAAACCCCCCTTTGCTATCCCCCCCTTTCGCCCGACCCGAGACTCGCTGTCGGTGTCTCCGCAGACGTCGCACACTGCAGACAGAAGACCGCCTGGCCAGCAGCGTCCGCTGTAGGTGTTGGACAACATTGGCTGTTCGGCACCGTACCCATTTTTACCACATGCCGACTACGGCGTGCCAAGTCTCAAGGGAGGCATCCTCCCCAGACCCCCTCGCGTTGCGAACAAAAATCGCGACGGGAGGTTTTTCTCGCTACTCTCGGCCTCCAGGGGCCCTCACCGTGCTCCAAGACCGGGAACACATCGCCTCAGGATGAAACGCCGGTCCCAGGGAAGGGGTCCAGACCTTTGGGAGTCGACGTTGCGAAACAAGATCACAACGTCGGGGGTCTGGGTCTCAAGGGCGACATCCTCCTCAGCCACCTCCCCAGGGCAAATATCGATCCGATCGATCCTATCGACCGAGCCGATACCGGCTTCGACCAGCCGGGTCCGATTCGAGCTCGATGCTCCAGCGGTCCGGTGCGGCCAGATGTTCGCACGGCGCTGCTGTGCATCCTGCCGTGTTCGGTCCGAGTCGATTCCGATTCGGTGTGCGGGGTTGAGATGTTGGGGTCCACGTTGCGTGTCAATCACGATGTCGGAGATCTGGATCCCACCGTTCTTCGGTTTACCGCCATCGTCTTTCAAGTGCATGTTGCTCTCTCTCTCTCTCTCTTTCTCCCTCCCTCTCTCTCCCCGTCCCTTCTATCCCTCCTGCCCTCAGAGTCGAAAGTTTGTCCCCCACCTCGTTGTAAGCTTTAGCCGCCGCCGCTGCTGTCGCTGTCGTTGACGATTATCATAAGCGTGTTTCCTTGCTGCGTTTCCCCGTCCCGTTGCTCATATCCCCCATGATCCTCTCCCCCGTGTCTCTCTCTCTCTCTCTCGCTCTTCCTCTCTTTCCTTTGTTTATATATATATATATATATCAAATAAGCATATTTGAATATAAAAAGTTGCATGTGTGTTTACACAACGTATAAGCGAGGGGGGGGATGGGGACAAAGGGGCGAGACCCCAGTGGCGCACCGCTTGTTCATGGCTTGGCCCCCCTGCCTCCCCGCGCTGGTCGGATCTCCTTGCCGTGCTGGGTCACTGGCGTCTCCGACGGGCGGTCCCTTGACCCTCCTCTTGTCGAGTATAGGGGATCGATTACAGAATTGATGTACCCCAGAATTGATTTCCTCGTCGAATCGACACACAACATGCGTAGAATGTTCGTCCTCCTCCTCCTCCTCGTCCTCCTCCTCCAATGGACTTCGTCCTGGCTCTCCTGACTCCTGACTCCTCCTCCTCCTCCTCTCTCTCTCCTCCTCCTCTCTCCTCTCCTCTCTCCTCCTCTCCTCCTCCTCCTCCTCCTCCTCCTCCTCCTCCCATTTTTCCTTCTCCTTTCCTCCTCCTCCTCTCCTCCTCCTCTCTCCTCCCCCTCGTCCTCCTCCTCCTCCTCCTCCTCCTCCTCCTCCTCCTCCTCTCTCCTCCTCCTCTCTCCTCCCCCTCGTCCTCCTCCTCCTCCTCCTCCTTCTCCTCCTCCTGTCCTCCTTCTCCTTTCCTCCTCCTCGTTCTCCTCCTCCTCCTTCTCCTCCTCCTTGAGAAGTGGAACCGGTGGCGAAGGGGGGCGAAAGTCAGGCTCTGTCAATTTGTATTTCAGTTTGTGCACGTTCATTGGGTTTTAGTTGGGGCAGTTCTGGTTGGAGGGTATCAATAGCGTTCGCAAATTAGTGCCGTGGTTTCAGCATAGTGTGCTTTGGCGGGCCGTGGAAGTTGTTTTGCACATCTGTTTGCATGCCAGTTCTGCTTCGCATATTCATGAACATGTTCATCGACCTCCCGTCCGCACCGAGGGGAACGGGGGCTTCGAGCCCATCTAAGTCCACTCGGGCGGCGGCAACGCGCGGTGCTGTTCTTCTGGGTGCTCTCCTTGGACCTCTTCATCGGCATCCCGACCGCGACCAATGGGCACGGGGGCTTCGAGCCCATCTAAGTCCCACTCGGGCGGCGGCGGCTTTTCGCTGGTGTTTGTTCTGGGAGCATATTGTCAGTCACTTCGTATTTCGGTTTTGTTCAATGGGTTTGCTGGGGCATTTCTGGATGGAGGGTATAACTTCAATTTTCGTACATTGGTGCCGTGGTTCCAGCAGTGTGCTTTGGCGGAGTCAATGTGTATGTCGTTTTTGTTAATGAACTTGCTGGGGCAATTCTGTTGAGGAGGGTGCCAATACAGCGTTCGCAATTAGCGCCGTGGTTCCTACAGTGTGTTTTGGCAGATCCGCAATGTCAACGCCCGCAGATTGGAGGGACCCACCTGAGGCAGGTCAGCGTGTACGCGACGAACCCCTTCAGACCTCGCTCGGCATAGCTTTGCTTATAGGTCCGTTGTTCGAAGGGGTGAATTTTGCCAGCGTTTTTCTTCACATCGGAAGGAGTGAACATCGGCGGCGCTTGCAGGTCGGCGCCGCAGTCGTGAGGGACACGACCGTCTTGCTTGCCCCGCACATGGAGGAACTCATCTAAGGCATCGCCCTGGGCTTCCGCCCGCCGCCGCGGCCGTCGGCGTCGGGAGAGCGACATTGTCGCTGTTTGCGTCCTGCGTCCTCCTCCTCCTCCTCCTCCTCCTCCTCCTCCTCCTCCTCCTCCTCCTCCTCCTCCTCCTCCCCCTCCTCCTCCTCCTCCTCCTCCTCCACCACATCCTCCTCCTTTCTCCTTCTCGGGGGGCACTGAGCCTGTCGCTTGTTTCTTTTCCGAGCCCGCAAGACAGCCCAAGAGACCCACACGAGAGCCCGAAGACAACCCCAATAAGGCGCCGCGCGTCGTCGTCGTGGTCGTCGTTGTCATCGTCGACTGCCGTGGGCCTACGCAGCCCCCCCCCCACCCCATGGAGTCGTCGTCTTCGCCGACGCCGCCGTCGTCGTCGTCGTCGTCGCCGACGACGACGACGATTACAGCGGGCATACGAAGCACCCCTGCCCCCCCCCACCCCGCCCCATGGAGCATCCGCAGTGCGTTGCCCCGTCCGCCGTCGCCGTCGCCGCCGTCGTCAACGTCGTAGGACATATTGTAGTGGGGGGGATTGGGGAGATAAGGACAAAGAACGGCCCTTGCCGCCTGCCTCTGCCGTTCCTCCCCCCCCTTTTCTCCCCTGTCTCGTTTGTAGCCATGTCGACACCGCCCGCCAGCTGAGGCGCCTCTTTCCCCCGCCTCCTGTCTCTTTCCTGTCTGTAGCCGTTTTGGCCCAGCCACCCAGCTGCAGCGAAAGCGCTGCAACCCCCGTCCGCTGAAGCGGCGCCGCTTGCGTCGCGCCTGTCGCCCTCCTGCTGCCAGCCCCGCGACTGCGCGAATAGCAGGCGCCGAAGCCGCGCGTTTCCATTGGGCGGGCGTCCCCCCCCCCCCCGCCCCCGCGAGTTGCCAGAGCATGGGCGCCATGTTTTGATTCACGCGCCCCGTGTTTTTTTGGGCAATCGCAATGACATTGCGAGCCAGACAGCCCCAAGATGGGCCGAAATGGCCCTGCTAATCCAACAGCGGCTGGCAGCATAAAATGGCAATGGGCTGGTGACTCGCCGTGGGCGCCTTCGATATTCTTCAGTTTGCAGTTTATCGCCGTCGTTA
This sequence comes from Prorocentrum cordatum, assembly GCA_963575745.1. Classification (NCBI taxonomy): domain Eukaryota; class Dinophyceae; order Prorocentrales; family Prorocentraceae; genus Prorocentrum; species Prorocentrum cordatum. The sequence goes on from CAUYUJ010005535.1 coordinate 251,965, forward strand.
TTCTCATCTTGCTTATCTTCTTCACAGTTATTTCGTATTCCTCCCCTCTCTCCTCCGGGTGCGCTCCCGTCGTTTATGTTCCTGCATATGCGCCATTCCTGTATGATTCCTTGCTGCTCCATATTATTGGTTTCCCCCCTTTTCGAAGAGGTCGCAAGCGTGCGCCACGGAGATATTGAGATTGTTAGCATGTGACCACGATGTGAGGCAACAGTGCATCATTGCCGCCGATGTCGGGTGTCTCCTGTTCTATGGTTTGTAAATGTATAAAACAGTGTTACAGTTTGTGGATGTTGTGGAACTTTTGTGATTATGGAATTGCCTATCGTTGCCTCCGTGTGTTTGGATATCGATTGTCATTGTTTCCTGTAATATTAAATATGTTTATGTCTCTCCTACTCTATCGTTCTCCGTCTCTCGATCCCATTCCTTGAATTGCGCACTCCATACGTATATGCACGCACGCACATCCCTACAGCATTATACGTGCCTCCTGCACAATGCATTTCCCCTCTGTCCGCATGCATCCGCCCGTTTCTGAAGATCCACTTGTGCATATATCTATATATACACTGCAAATGTGAGTGAGTGCGTGTGTATGTGTGTATGTGTGTCCGTATGTGTTTGTGTGTGCGTCTGTGTGTGAGTGCTCGCTCTCTCTCTCTCTCTCTCTTTCTCTCTCTCTCTCTCTTTCTCTCTTTCTCGTTCTTCGTCTACCCCCAGATATCCGACGCCGTGATATCTGGCAACGTGGACCGTTGAGATCTAGACCCCTTTTGCTGGATTTATACTACCATCCCGAGCCGTATTTGACGGTCCTGGGGAGGCCGAGAAGTGCGGACAACTTTCCGTCGCGTTCTTCCACGCCGAGAGGAGGTATGGCTCTGGCCTGATCCTTCTCCCTCGCTCGTCTTCTTCCACAGCCATTTGGCCCACGCCGCGCAGGCGTACCTGTGTCCGCGCGGCGCTGCGCGGCGCTGTCATGGCACCTGCAGCGCCGGATCCCGCCGAGCTGCCCTTCAGCGAGAGGCGGCGCATCTTCAGCGGTGGCGCCTCCGGGAGACTCGCGCTATACATGCTAGTTTGCTCCTTTCCGCTTCGTCTGGCGTTCTCGTCCGTTCCTTGAGGCATTTCTGACACGGGGTCCGTTCCAGCAGCTTCGCCTCGCCGAGAGCGTTCCAGGGGTGCCTATATCGTTCCGAACGGCCGCTGCCCAGGCCTCCTAGAAGGGGTCGGAGTAGATGGGGTCGGAGGATCGCGCCGCATCGCCGATGCATCGCCGATGCATCGCCAATGCGGCTCGATGTGGAGCCCGAATTGCTTCACGTTAACGTCGCCGATGCATCGCCGACGTCAATGATGCATCGCCCGTGCATCCCCGATGCATCGCCGATGCGGCAAGATCCTCCGACCCCATCTACTCCGACCCCATGCAGAAGGCCTCTACGCCGAAGACCCGAGCTTGGACCCAGAGGCCCGCGGAGGGAGGGAGTCGCAACACCGCTGGCACGGAAGAGTGACCCCGTCCACGAAGGCCAGGTCGGCTTCTAAGCAGCCGCCCCGGGTTTCTCAGAAGGCCCCCCCTCTTGCCACCTTCTCCCCCCCTCCTCCTCCTCCTCCTCCACCTCCTCCTCCTCCTCCTCCTCCTCCTCCCGCCCCTCCACCTCCTCATATAACAGAGATCAATGGACGCCCTCGGGTCTCAGGGTTGGGCTTCTTGTGGGAGGTTTCTTGTGGTCGGGTCCCTTCTGTATGCATCGACCCCCAATCGCCCAATGATCGCCGAGAGGGGCCCGAGAGTCCCACTCCTCCCAGGAACGTGGGAACTCGTCATCGGGGCCTGTCGGCGATATGTCGCCGATGCCAGGTCGATGTTTCCCCCCCCCCTAGGTCGAAGTCGGGCCTGTCATTCTACAGGAGGAAAATTCAAAAATAGTCAAAAAATAGTCTGGGGACGATTTTTTGAGCATTGTTTTGCAATGCTGGGGCATTGTTTGATTATTCTTTATTTTCATTCAAAATCCCCCTGTAGGAGGACAGGCCCGACTTAACCTTAAGCCTATCCCCCACTATCGCTGCCCCTCAAGACTTACGCGGGAGGCGTGGGAAATAGAAGCTGGCGGCGAGCCCGCCGATGGAAGCCGGCGGAGGCAGACATCGGTCTTCCAGAAGACGGCCCGCTTCGATTCGTCCGCTTCGATGCGTTCTTCGAGTCTTTGTTTATGTGTTTTGTTCTTGTGTTTTGTTGTTCTGTCTTTCTTAAAAAGAGAATCATATAACAAAAACAAAAACTGTGCTTCGCTATGTTCGGCCTCTGGGAGCCCGTACTGGGCCTCGGGACCGTAACAAATCGATGCGGGATGAAAATTCGGTCCCGGGGAAGGTGCCGAGACCTCTAGGGGTCGACATTATCTTAAAACTTACCCCAGTGCGACCATACCTAGAAGTTGGAGCCCCTAGGAAAGCAGCATTAGTTGCTATGCTATGCTATGCTATGCTATGCTGTGCTATGTTATGCTATGCTATGCTATGCTATGCTATGCTATGCTATGTCATGCTGCGCTGTGCTATGCTAAGCTATGCTGTGCTATGCTATGACATGCTATGCTATGCTATGATATGCTATGCTGCGCTATGCTATGATATGCTATGATTTCATTGGCTATGTTATGCTATGCTATGCTGATGCAGCGCTGCGCTATGCCAAGATAAGATGAAGCTAAGCTAAGCGAAGATGACATCAGTTAAGCTAAGATGAGATAAGCGACGCTAAGCTAAGGGGACAAAACTGGGGGAACCGCGGGCGGATACTGGGGGAACCGCCCGGGGCGATTTCCACTGCCCGTCCCCTTTAAGCCCAGAGAGTAAGAACCCTTCTAGGCAGAGCCTAGGTAGGGAACTACATAATATAGCGACTTATGTATAATAATAATAATGATAATAATAATAATGATAATAATAATAATAATGATAATAATAATAATACTAATAATAATAATAACACTAATAATAATAATAATAATAATAATAATAATAATAATAATTTCCCAGAAGATGAAATGTTCTTGGGCTCAGGGCTTCTGGAACGAGCCCAGAAGAAACGCGCCCTGGAGAAGTGACGCCCCAGGGCCCATTCTGGTTCGATAGATCCGATTCGATTTCGAGCTCGAGGATCTCGATCATATTCGACTTCGTTTCCTCAGCAGCCCGATGTGGCCCCACGCTCGCACGGCCGATTTCGAGTCCTTTCCGCTGCAGCCCGATCCGATGCACGTTCCGGTCAGAGCTCCGGTGTTTCCCGATTCGATGCTGACCAATCTTGCGCGCAGGTGCAAGGTCTTGGCGCACGCCGCAGCTAGAGATGTTCAGTATCGTTTCTCCAATCCCCATCCCCATCCCCATCCCCTTCGAGACCCCCACCAAATTACCCCCCCAGTTGGGGATACACCCCTCGAAACCCGAAGGGAACGGCCTATATCCCCATCTAGGGGGGTAAATCGGCCAGTGGGGCCCAGGCCACGCCGCTGGGGATAGGGATCGGACAAACGATACTCAGATGTGGTTTTGAGCGCCGCCCCACTATCAGCGGGGGTTGCCACGGGTGCCCCCGGCCCAAAGTGTCCCCAGCTTTTCGCTCCACTTTGGGGCCCTCTCTGGGCCCTCGGGGCCTCGTGACGGGTGCTCCAGAGGCCGTGGGTGCCCCCTTGGAAATCCTCGGGGCACCCTGGGCCAGGGGCACCTCTAGCAGCACCCGACGCTGGCTGAACGTCGAACTGCTGGCACGGTCGGGACCCGCCCTCAGTGGGCCCTGGAAACGGCAGGGCCGTTTTTATCATGGCTTCTGGAAAATGTTTTCTGAAACGAGGAAACGGCACTTCGAAACGGCAACAAAGACAGCTCCACAGTTGGAGCCGTAACACGAACCAGCAAAGAAACGGTGACGGAACAGGCAAAAAAACGGCGTCCGAAGTGCCCGGTGCTGCTAGAGGTGCCCTTGGCCCAAGGTGCCCCCGGGATTCCCCAAGGAGGCCCCCCCCCGGCCTCCAGAGCACGCCTCACGAGGCCCACGGGGGGCCAGGGTCCCTCCTCCTCCCTCTCCTCCTCCTGCTCCTGCTCCTCCTCCTCCTCCTCCTCCTCCTCCTCCTCATCCTCCTCCTCCTCCTCCTCCTCCTCCCGCACATTTGGCAACCCCCGAAACTCGCAAAACAACTGCAGAACGGAACCGGCAAAAAAAAGGCCTTGTCGTTCCCAAGGCCCACTAAGGACCGTACCCATCGGTCGCTGAAAGTCCGCAGTTTTGGAGTCCCAGATTCCAGTCTACTCTAGCCCCCTTCCTACTTGAAGAGTCGCGTGGTTTTCCCTCTTCCCTCCTCTGCAGGAGGCGGGCGGAAACCCAATCTTCTTCCAACGCCTTCCTACTTCATGTTTCGAACTACCTCTTCCGACCGATGCGCACGTCCACTCGCGGGGACGGCTGGACCCGCCCAGCCCACATGTCGGGCGCGGAGAGCTGTCGTCCAAGCGGCGGGCCCCAGAGGTCTCTCGACCCGTGCCTTCTGGGGCAGTCGAGCGTCCCCGAGGAAGTGTCGATTGCTCGGGGGGGCAGCGGCGGCCCCAGAGGCACGGAATTGACGAGGAAGCATCAGGAAGAAATCTAGGCCTCCCGGATGGGGTCGGAGTAGACGGGGTCGGAGGATCGCGCCGCATCGCCGACGCATCGGCCATGCATCGGCGGTGCGGCTCGATGTGGAGCCCAATTTTCTCCACGCCGACGTCGCCGATGCGTCGCCGATGTCGCCGACGCATCGCCCGTGCATCGCCAATGCATCACCGATGCATCGCCGATGCATCAGCGATGCGTCGCGATCCTCCGACCCCATCTACTCCGACCCCATCTGGGAGACCCCTAATACAAGAACCCGTTTCAGGCCGAAGCCATCGCGCTTGAGACGGGGCTCACGGACATGAAGAAGTACACGTTGTTCATTTCCAATTATTCGAGAGTTCTTTGATTTGTTGGGGGGGCCAGGATCCTTTCATTTCTAATTATTCGATCCTGGGCCTCTTCCTGGCCACTAGGGGACCAGGGACACTTAGAAACGAGCACAATCAGAAATGAGCACGATTAGAAATGAAAGACGTGCACACCTGATGCATTATGCCATGGTGGTACTGCCGCTGCCTGCTGCCGGGGAATGCTTGGGGACTCCAGGTCGCAACCGTCCGCAAGGAAGAACCCTGAGAAAGAAATGAAGACGCAGCCTAACTTAGGTTTCCGTCTTCGCATTAGGGATACATATGGGCGACGTGGCTCGCTAAGTACAGCTACGGCAAAGACTCCCGATGCGAAGTGGCTTTCGATTTCCAACTTAGGTTCCCTCCCAAAGGGTTTGGGATCTTTTGTTGATTAGGCAAGAAACGCCGGGATTCGAAACGCATCTACTCAAGATTTACGCTGGGCCGTCCCAACCCAGACATCTCCTGGTCGCGAAAAAAAACACCAAGACTTGAGGTGTTCAAAAGCTTTCGGCCTCTGGGGACCCCTGTTGGGCCCCACAACCGTCAAAAACGACCTGGAATGAAAAACTGGTCCCAGCGAAGGGGTCAAGACTTCTACGGAGGCCCCGTGGGATGGGGTTCATGACGTCGGAGATCTGGGCTGGGAGCCTTCTCCTCCTCCTCCTCCTCCTCCTCCTCCTCCTCCTCCTCCCCCTCCTCCTCCTCCCCCCTTAATCACCCCTCATCATCCTCTTCCTCCTATCGTCTTTTCTTTGTAGCATGAGTAAGCTTCTTCTTGTTATTATTACTATTGATCCCGTCTTCTGATCTCAGTCAAGCATACGATAAAGAAACCTCCTGCCGAAAAGCTGGGCCAGCGTTTCTTGATCAACTGGCCAGAAAGCTGGCCCAGTTTCTTGCAGGCTCGCCCCCTCCAGCGTTAACAACAGAAATGTACCCTTGATTGGTTTAAGAAACTTGTGAACAGCCGGCCCTGTCACATCATTATGAATCTTACTCTTCGTTTTCTTCTTCTTATTTTTATTATTATAGTTATTCTTCTTAGTATTATTTGTTATATTTTCACCTCCCCCTCCTCCTCCCCCCTCCCCCCCTCCTCCCCCCACCCATCCCTCCTCCCCCCTCCCCCCTCTTGCTTGGAGCGCCCCTCCCCCCGAGGAAGACGGCGCCCCCTGCCCGACGGCCCTCCCCGCTGTGGCCGCCCGCGCTCGCAGCCTGCGCCGGCGGCGCGCAGGACCGCGGCCGCCTCTCCAGCCTGGGCGCTCGCCCACTCGATGTCCCTCCTCACCCTCCTCCTGGATCCTCCTCGTCCTCCTCCTCCTCCTCCCCTTCCTCCTCGATCCCTCTCCTCCTCCTCCTCCTCCTCCTCCTCGATCCTCGATCCTCGATCCTCGACCCTCTCCCCCCCTCCTCCTCCTCCTCCTCCTCCTCCTCCTCCTCCTCCTCCTCCCCCTCCTCCTCCTCCTCCTCCTCCTCCTCCTTCTCCTCCTCCTCCTCCTCCTCCTCCCTCTCCTCTCCCCTCCTTCTTCTCCTCCTCCTCCTCCCAGATCCCCTCGCGTTACGAACAAATATCACGACGAGATGTGTTTCGTTGTTTGCGGACTGGGCCCAATTGCCGTCAAAAAACGACTCAGGATGAAGAACCGGTCCCGGGGAAGGGGTCCAGATCTCTAGGGATCGATTTTGAAAAGATCACGACGTCGGGGGTCTGGGCGGAGGATCCTGTCGGGTCCTGCAGGATTTTGCCGGATCCTGCAACGCCTGACTGACCCTGGTTTGGATTGACCCGGTTCAGAAGATCCCCGATTAGTCCAGGTGCTGCGAGACGCATTCTGGACTCAAGCAGTCCCCAGTCTGCGGCCGCTTGCGAACCCTACCCCTACCCAGAGAAGGAGAAGGTCGTTTCGTTGTCGCCTTTTTGCGCCTCCCAGGAGTCTTTCGTCGCCACCGCTGGATTCGCCTGGAAATTCTGGTCAGAACGCACCCTGGGAACGGTCCGAGGAGTAACATCATCGGGTTCATTATTTCCGTCGTTGTTCCTCTAGCCTTCCTCGTGCACGTAGGCGCATTGAGGACAAAAAGGGTGTCGTTCCTTCTTTCTCGTTCCTCATTTCAGCAGCCCGACTGTACTCCTACGGGTCCAACCGACGCTGGAGTATCTGACACGCCCGCTGGGCTTCACCTAGCTGCGGGCATCCTGGAAATTCTGAGCCCCGTCCTGTTCTTCAGAAATCTGAATTGCAGATTGCAGTTCACATGTGGTGGCCAACTTTAGGATTTACAGGGAAGCCTTATGTTCTCCAGAGAACCCATCACGAGGCCCAAGAGGGCCCCAGGAGCTCAACAACGGAGTGAAATGCTGGGTGCGTTTTGGGGCTCCTTTGTGGAAACCCGCGACCCTCGCCTGGGCTGGTGGACGCCGCTGCGGAGGCCTTTCGGCGGCCCTTCCCAAACTTTTACTCGTCGTGCAGCGATCGCGACGGGAGGTCTGTCGCGGGCTTCGGCTTGTGAGAGCCCATAGCAAGCCCCGGGATGCAAAACCGGCGTCCACGTTGTGAAAAATCCGGGGGCTCGTAGAGGGAGGGTTGTCCCAAGGGTGGGCTGGGGAACGGGCCCAGCTGGCTGCTCCCGCTGAACGCGCCTCCCCCCTTCCAGGGGCCGTTTGGAGTGATGTTCCACTCCAGCCCCACCTTTGCCCCAACCCCACCTCCGTGCCCCCCCCCCCCCCGAAAAGCACGACGCCGGGGCCCTTTTCTCCTGGGCTTATGTCAGACCCGGGTTTGCCGGGACTCGGGTTCGCCATCGTTTTTTGACGACTGCGCCTCGGATTTTGACGAGGAGGAGTTTCGTGGGATGTCTGCAGCGGGAGGCCTCGTCAAAATGCAGGCTCGGCCTCGTCATTTTTTTGACGACCTCGTCGGGGATTTCCGAGTCCCCCGTACCCAGGTCTTACGTCTCCCCGATTATGATGTCCCAACCTACTCTAGCCTTGACCACAAGAAAGAATTTCGGGCACCAGGAGGGTACCGAAATCGGATGGCTTCTCACGTGCCCGGTCCTGGGAGGCGATTCTCGTTCGACCCTGTTTCGACATTTTTCAGGGCGCTCGAATCCATTTCTTGGATTCAGGAGGGAAAAGACACACACAGACAGACACAATGGATTGTCGATTCCCCAGAAAATGTTGGAAAATTAGACAAAACCCAGAAAATATTGAAAAATATTGGAAATCCTGCTGTTTGTGTCTATTGATTTGTGTGTCCCGAGGCCCCTTCAAGGATGTGGTTTTTTGAGTACGGTGGGAGCAGCACAGTCCGAGGCCAGCTTTCCCCCATCCCGAGCCGCCGCTGGACGGCGGCGGGGCCCGGAGCGGGACCCTTCCCGGGAGCCTTCCGTTGTCCGTCGTGCGTGTGTGTGTGTGTGTGTGTGTGTGTGTGTGTGTGTGTGTGTGTGTGTGTGTGTGTGTGTGTGTGTGTGTGTGTGTGTGTGTGTGTGTGTGTGTGTGTGTGTGTGTGTGTGTGTGTGTGTGTGTGTGTGTGTGTGTGTGTGTGTGTGTGTGTGTGTGTGTGTGTGTGTGTGTGTGTGTGTGTGTGTGTGTGTGTGTGTGTGTGTGTGTGTGTGTGTGTGTGTGTGTGTGTGTGTGTGTGTGTGTGTGTGTGTGTGTGT
>CAUYUJ010005535.1:265649-270649 GCA_963575745.1 Prorocentrum cordatum
AACTTGTTCGCCATCGGGGGCGCCTGTCCCTGGGCGGCTGGAAAGTTGATACCCTTACGGTGGCACCGTGGGGGTATAAACTTTCCAGCCGCCCTGGGACAGGCGCCCCCGACAGCGAAACAGTTTATTTTATACCGTTCTTCGCCCGTTAATTGTCTCCTGATCGTCGAGTGCGCGACCTGTGGCACAACCGATGGCAGGCCGCTGTAATCTGACCGCCGCATGCGCAGCCCATGTTGCAACCATTCGCAAACAGGTCATCGGCCGCCGAGTGAGCGACCTGGGAAAGGAATCAATCGAGACACAACGCATGGATGAATCACGATGCAACCCATGGCGGAACCCATGGAGGGCGCAACCCATGGTTGGCGCAACCAATGACGTGACCCACGGATGACGCAACCCATAGCGCAACCCATGGATCGCGCAGCCCATGGCAGTTTCGACAGGCATTGGCCCGAGTTACGCTCGCAGTTTGAGCTGGCGGCGGGGCCCAAGCGGCGAGCTGTTCTGTGATTTCTCTACGTTTTCGAACTCGGACCTCCTGGAGCTCCGTCCAGCCCCTTGGGCTCGACGGAGAGAGACGCCGCCCGCGGCTCGGAGCGCACCACGGACGCGGAATTCTGAGGCCTGGTCCCCCACACTCAGAGCGTGAATTGCCTACCGCGCTTTCGCTTCCAGGCAAAACCAAGTCATACCACGCGCCTCCTCATCAAGCGGCCTCACCAGCACAGGCCGCAGTTCGGCATCGCGTGGTATCTCTTGGAAGCGAGGGTGGTCAAAAGCGAGGTAGGTTTGTTTGCCCCCTACACACGCTGGGGGAGACGGTGACGTCGGGGGCCCGAGGAAGCCACGCATGTAACCAGATGCGCGGCGTTCGGGGGAACGCATCTGGTGGGCCCGTGGCCTCGGGCTGCCGCCAGGGTGGAGGAGGAGGAGGAGGAGGAGGAGGAGGAGGTGGAGGGGGAGGAGGTGGAGGAGGAGGAGGGGGGGAAAGAGGAGGAAGAGGAGGAGGAGGAGGAGGAGGAAGAGGAGGAGGACCAGTGCAAACCAAAGAGTCATCAACGGTGTTGGAGTTAACCCTCCCTCGAAACTCTTCCTAAACCCGACAGCGGTTCATTTCCACTGAGGGAAGTGTTTCGTTCGAAGACACCCTTGGAGACCCTGAAGCATGCCAAAACATTGTTCTCGGGCTTTTAACGCCGCGGGTCAGCCTGAGTGCCGCGTCTTGACGATCCGGAGTCGTGCCAGCCGCCCGCGTAACTCTGAACCTTTCCAAAACACCATTTCTGGTGCGCTGAGCATGGGAACCCGCGGAACTCTGTTCAAAATGTGTGAACGAATGTGCGCGGCGCTAAGGCGAGAGCCACATTCTGAAAAGGAACCGCCCTCAATCCGTGAAGCTCTTGTACTTTGTTTAACGAATGTGCGCGGCGCTGAGGCGAGAGCCACGTTTTGAAAACGGCCCGCCCTTGATCCGTGAAACTCTTGCAATTTGTGTGAACGAATGTGCGCGGCGCTTAAGGCGAGAGCCACATTTTGAAAACGACCCGCCCTCAATACATGAAACTTTTGTATTTTGTTTAAACGAATGGGCGCGGTGCTACGGCGAGAGCCACGTTCTGAAAACGACCCGCCCTCAACCCGTGAGACTAATGTGCGCGGCGCTAAGGCGAGAGCCACGTTTTGAAAACCACCCGCCCTTAATCTGTGAAATTGCTGTCATTGTTTAAGCTTCAGAGTCATCAATGGTGAGGAAGTCTGCGGCGAAACGCCCGGCCCGCCCTGAAAATTGGCGTCGGGGAGCGACAGGGAGAAAATATGTGTAAGGAATGGAGGAGGAGGAAGAGGAGCACCGCTGCGCTGCTCCTGCCGCATCACAGGCCTCGCATACAAAGTCAATTCTTGCCCATAGGGCCATTACCCGTGCAATTACCGCAGACCCCCGACGTCGTGATTATTCCAGAGCGTCGACCCCCAGAGGTCCGGACCCCTTCCCCGGGACCAGTCTTTCATCCCGACTCGCTCCTTGACGGTCCCGAGGTCCGTAACGGACCCGGAGGCCGAACATAGCGAACAAAAATCTTCCGGTCGCGAGTCTTGTTCACATCTCGAGGGGGTCTGGGGCATGAGGAGGAGGAGGAGGAGGAGGAGGAGGAGGAGGAGGAGCTGGAGCAGGAGGAGCTGGAGCAGGAGGAGGAGGAGGAGGAGGAGGAGGAGGAGGAGGAGGGGGAGGAGGAGGAGGGAGGAGGGGGAGATCGAGGATCGAGAAGGAGGAGGAAGTGGAAAAGGTTGAGGAGGAGGAGAAGGAGGAGGAGGGGGGGAGGATCGAGAAGGAGAGGAGGAGGAGGAAGACGACGAGGAGATGGAGGGGGAGACGAGGAGGAGGAGGAGAAGGATACAGGAGAAGGTCTTGGTCTCCCCCTCCTCGTTCTCTTCCGACCTCCCTCCAAGCTCCATCCCCATAGGTCCCAACAAGGGTTCTCTTCATTGTGTGTGTGAAGTGCCACGTTGGAAGACAACCGTCTGAAAATCCTGAACAATGCCAGGGCACCATTCCTGGGACTTCAACGCCGCGAATCAGCGTTACTGTTGCGTCTTGGCGTTCCTGAATCTTGCCAGAACACCACTCCTGGGAATCCGACACAGCGAATTCGGGTAACTGTTGCGCCCTAACATCCCTACACCGTGCCAGAACACCACTCCGGCACGTCAATCAGAAGACTCGTTGAGACTGCTCTTAGCTCTTAAGACGAATGTGGGCGGCGCTACGGCGAGAGCCACGTTTTGAAAAGGAACCGCCCTCCATCCGCGAAGTTGCTGCAAACCTTTAGTACAAAATGCGCGCGGCGCTGAGGCGAGAGCCACTTGCTGAAAACTGCCCGCCCTCCATCCGTGAAGCTCATGGCACACCATTGAGACGAATGTGCCCGACGCCAAGGCGAGAGCAACATTCTGGAAACCACCCGCCCTCCATCCGCGAAGCTCATGCAACCCTTTAAAACGAACGCGCGCAGCGCTAAGGCAAGAACCACCTGTTGAAAGGCACCAGCCCTCCATCCGTGACGCTGTTGCAACTTGTGAGCTTAAGGACCATAAGTTGTGAGTAAGTCTTAGGCGAAACGGCCAGCCCGCCCTCTCGGCACATCTCGGGGAGCGACAGGGAAGCGATATTGATAGGAAATGGAATGAAGGAGGCCGAGCAGCAATGCCAGAGGCCTTTTGGATGCATCTCGGAGTATCTTCGGATGTCTCTCAAGAGTTTCCTGAAGTCCAACTGGGGCGTCTTGGGTGCTTCCTCTTGGCGGTCACTGGGGTCTCTGCGAGCGTGTTGGGTTCTTGGGGGAAGCCTCGTGTGGCCTCTTGGGAGCCTTCTGGGGACTCTCCTTCACCCCCCTCCTCCTCATCCCCTCCCTCCCCCTCCTTCTCCCTGTTCCCCCCCTCCCCCCCGCAAGAACGCAAGCGCAAAGCAACCGTGCCCATGGACCTCCTCCCCCTCCTCCTCTTCATCCTCCATCGGAATCTCCATAGGAAGCCCCGTTGGAAACCCCATGGGAAAACCCAATGGGGAACCTCACAGGAAACCCAACAGGGATCCCCGTAGGAAACCCCCATGGGAAGCCGTATAGGAAACCCCATAGGAACCCCATAGGAACCCACATAAGAAACTCTATAGGAAATCCGACAGGAGTCCCCATATGAAGCCCCGTAGGGAATCCCATAGCAAACCCCATACGTAGGAACCCTTGTATAGGAAACCTTATAGGAATCCCTTATAGGGATCCCCAAAGGACGCCCCGTAGGAACTCCCATAGGAAACCCCATAGGGATCACCATCAGGAACCATCAAAGGAAACCCATAAGACACCCAGTCGGAAAGTCCGCAGTCCGCAGGGACTCCCAAATCCCCATAGAACCCCCCGCAAATATCACCATAGAACACCCCATCGACAATTGCTGGAGACCTGCGATCTGGCATCCCAATACACAAAATCTTGATCATAGTGGACTGGGTTTCTTGTTCTATCGTATATAGATATGCTTCTTCGTGTTCTAGCATATCAAGGTATCAAGATGTATTGCCCGCAAGGAAGGCGCGAGCAACACGAGGGAAAGTTCGTTGTATCAAGACCTGCTTCAACCTGAATGAGGTGTTGTCTTTCGTTCAACCTACATGCGTTTTCGGTGCAGAATATGCTTCGCTGAGCAGCATATTATAGACTTGGTCACACAATGTGCGCTGGGCAGCCTAAATGAAGCAATTGCTAAAGACGTGCAACCACTTAGCCCCGCTGAACTTAAGTACCTGCTAAGTATGTTCTAACTACTTGCCAGGCATTTGCTAAGTGTCGGCAGTACCTGATATCAAGAAATGGCATCTACGTGCAAGTATGTCAAAAGGCTTGCGGTCTTCTGGCCAGCCCAGAAGCCATTCAAGAACCCGGGAGACCCAGGGAACCTGAGGAGCCCAGGCAACCCGGGGAACCCGGGGAACCCGAGGAACTCGGGGAACCCGAGGAACCTCCGGGAAACGGGCAACGTAGCAATAGAAGTCACCAGGGGCGGGGGAACCCGAGGACCCCGAGGATTCTCCGAGCAACGGGCAAAGTAACACTAGGAGGCGCCAAGATTTAACCGAGTCAGAACCCCTTAGGCAAGCCTACTTGGGGAAAAAAAGCGCCGTGTCGAGAGGAAGGCTGGAGCCTCCTGTTCGTTGTGGCCCCACGGAGGAGGCCCTCGGGCTCCAGCAGCGGGCAGGCCCTGGCCGCTGAGTGCGCAGGGGAAGACCCGCGCCCCAGCCAGCAGCGGCGATGTTCGGACGGGGCTAGGACGAGAATAAATCCGTTCCAGTGTTTTCTGGAGTGCTCTCAGAGCGTTCCGAAACGCTCTGAGAAGGCCACGGCGCCCGAGACATCCTCCAGAACCGCCGGGACTCAGAAATTCTCGATTCAACATCCTCACTTGATTTTATCCTCATCCGGGCTTCGTCTTAGAGGTTG
>CAUYUJ010005535.1:275649-309707 GCA_963575745.1 Prorocentrum cordatum
TACTTGCACTCCTTACCCATCAAAGAGTACCAGATCATCGACACATTCTTTGCGCCTGGCACGCTGAAGGACCGCTCGGCTTTGCAGGTCTGCATCGCAGCCTCTGGCAGGAGAAGACGAGGGGAACGTGAGCGGGTAAGGCTACCAATGCAGAGGACGATAACGATGCGCGATGAATGCAAGCCGAGTAATATTGAGCACACCCCTAAGTATGCAGTTGCCTGGTGAAGAAGGTGCGAGGCCGATAACAAGGCCATCACACCCTTAAATTCAGATCACACACGCGAGGCTTCGGGTCCTCCCCAGCCTTTCGAGGCAGCCACAGGAGGCCCGAGGAAGCCCCTGGTACGCAACACGAGGCCCCTGGATGATTTTGCAAAACTGGAGACAGACCCACGGAGCCCGTGGAGGACCAGGGACGGCCTGTCTGAGTGGTTCAGAGAGGACGAAAAGAAATCACCAGCTCGTGATGTGTCTAGGTCACGCGCGGGGGCGCGAATAGTATCGCGCTGTTCGCTTCGCTGTCTGAGCCAAGGAGTGTGGCGCGATAGCGGGATGGCACGAAGACAATCGTGCGTCGCGCGTCGCGAGGTGAGGTGGCCAAGTGCTCGATGTCCTCCCCAATCAGCTTTGCCCGAGGGTTTCCCCGTGTGCCTTGTGAGAAGGAGAGCGCTGCCTGGGTTGCCCATCGACAGGGCCAGGTTCCTTGTGGCTCGGTTGCTCGGTTCGGTTTCGATGACGACGGCGACAACGACGGCGACGACAACGACGACGACGTCGTCGTCATCAGTGTCATCGTCGTCGTCGTCGTCGTGCTGCTCCCTGCGCTGCTGCGGTGCATTGCGGGCCCTGCTCGCTCGGTCTTGCTTTGGTGCTTGCTCCTGGTCGCCCGCAGGGGCGTGAAGAGAAACGGATGTTCGTGGGTTGCGGCCTGGGCTGGATGGTTCGGAGGTGGACAGAACCCCCAACAGTGACACGTCGATTAGTGAATTGTCCGTTTTCGGTTCTCGAGGGGGCGCCGTGGCCGTTATTTTCCAGACTTGCGGCCGCCAGGTTTGGGCCTCAGGTCGTTTTCACTAAACCACGTTTTACTAAAGGGGGGTCTGTCCATCCCCGAATGGTGGTGAGTCGGGCATGTCCCTCCACAGGAGGAACGGTCAAGCATAGTAAAAAATTGTCCGGAGACGATTTGTTTGACCAGTTTCGATGATTTGGGATTTTTGTTTTGGCTATTTCTTTCATTCGTCTTACAAGATCCGCCTGTAGGAGGACATGCACGGCCTCAACCTGGGCTGGATAGTTACCCTGTTCCAAGGTGGCCTCCGGAGAGCACGAAGAGAAGTGCGCGTCGCGCATCGCGGGGCGCGACGCACACGTCAGGTGACCTGCTGTGGTTGTTTTCGCGGGCGAGATCTCGTTCCCAACCCCGGATCCTTTCCCCCCGGAAATGCATGTTAGAGAAGGGCGAGAATTCGGTGATATACCTTCAGGGGTTATATGGACGCGCCCCTATCGAGGATTGCCGATCCCCTATCGTGTATTCTCGAGTTGGGCCCCAATCTGTTTGTCCAGTCGAAAGCTCCACAAGGTCGGGATTGGAGTCGCAATGCTCGTCGTCATACTGCATTGGTTTGATTTGTCTTGGTTTGTCGTGATGTGTATCGATGTTGTTTGTGCTGCTATTTGATGTGGGTGCGGCTGCTCTGTCTTGATATACGTGCTTTATCTGCTCTGCTTGGGAGAGTGTCCCTTCAATAGTCTGGCGATGGGTCGACACGATTTGATTCCGATACTCCCACGAGCGTTGCTGTGAATCCTGGCGCGGCCGATTCGATTCCGAATCCGTGCTGATGCGGCGAAATTCGATGCAAAGACCCCTGCGATCCGTTTTCTCGAACCGGTGGTGGCTTGCT
Source organism: Prorocentrum cordatum (assembly GCA_963575745.1). NCBI lineage: Eukaryota > Dinophyceae > Prorocentrales > Prorocentraceae > Prorocentrum > Prorocentrum cordatum. Next base: position 277,563 of record CAUYUJ010005535.1, read on the forward strand.
TACCCCTCACAAGCCCGATTGACGCAGGTCCTGCGGCGGTTCGCAAATGTGTGCCCCGTGGCAGACTACGTCAAGAATCGCAGAAGAACTCGTGCACAGCAGCGAAAAAGTTCAGTCTAACGGCTTGCGGCTCCACACCATCCTGCCGAATAGCCCAGGTTGTCGCTAATGGTGAAGGGAACGTTCTTCCCAGAGCAACCTCCCACGAAGCAGCCAGCGTTGCGAATCAGTTCGCATTGCCACCAACATGACCGATAGTTGTTTTTGCAATGGTCTTCTGTTGTCACGAATGGCTAAGGTATGCAATGTGGAGGCGCGTGCGGCCATGCTATGATAAACAACGTCATGATGTGGCATGAACCGCTAAGAGTTGCACCGATACGTGCTACGGCATGCCATTTTGCACAATGTTAGCGTCTACGCTGCCTCTCTGCCCAATGCTATCCCTGCCAATGCCATGCTACGCATGTATGTGCCTTACAATGCAGTGCTATGATACGCCACCGTCGGGGCTATCATGGGTTGTGATGGTATGCGTTGGTGTTCGATGGAGTGTCACTCATGGCTACGTACCGCGGTGTACAATGTAATGCATTGATTTCCTCTGCGACGCCAAGTGGCATCATGCCATACTGTGGCGTGAAATCACATGTCAAGCCATGCATGCATCGCTGTACTGCTATACTTGTGCTTGTCATACCACGATTCGCTACCATTTGGCATGGCTGATTCTACCATGCAATCGTATGCACTGATATGGAATGCTGAGTTTCGCCATGTTTTCGAATATGTGACAAATATACAGTGCAAAGCTACGTCATGGTAATCACTACGATGCCGCGCTATGCTGTGATATGCTACTCATTCGTTTGGCAGCACATGCTGCTGAAGGTCGCAATGTGCCCATGGTTCTTGAAGATATTCTAGACGCTTCGCGTAACCCAACCAGCCCATCCAGAGACGATGTCCAGACGAGTTGCCATGATCAGGGACGTGGAGGAGCATGCAGTGTAATAAAGGGCTGGGTAAGTCGACATACCCCGAGAGGAGCAGGATGGAGGATGATTCGGAGGAGGAGGAGGAGGAGGAGGAGGAGGAGTAGGGAGAAGGGGGAGTGGGAGGATGGAGGAGGAAGGAGGAGGAATAGGTGGGTGATGAAGAGGAGGAGGAGGAAGAGGAGGAGGAGGAGCAGGAGGACGAGCAGGAGCAGGAGCAGGAGCAGGAGCAGAGCAGAAAAGGCCAGAAGCCCCTTGGATGCCTCTTGGAGTCTCTTTGGATTTCTTTCGGGAGTTTCTTGGAGTCATCTTGGGGTGTCTTGGGGGTCTTTCGGCAGTCCCGAGTGCCTCGTGGGGCGTTTTGGGTGCCATTGGGGAGCCTCTTGGGGCCTCTTGGGGATCTCTTGGGGGCCTCTTTAAGGCATCTTGGGCGCCTCTCGGGGGCCTTTTGGGACCTCCTGTGCACCTCTTGGAGCCGTCTTGGGGCACCCTTGGGAGCCTCGGGGGCCATCGTAGGGCCATCTCGGAGGAGATCGATCAAAGGATGGGGGTTCCTGGAATTGGGTCCCCCTCCCAGGAGGCCAACATTTGGCCAAAGCCTTAGTGACATCTATGATTTTGGATTTCTCGCCGAGGCCTCTTCTGGGCGTCGTGGGTGCCTCGGGGGGGGCCTCTTGGGAATCTCTTGGGAGCCTCTTGGGGGCACCTCGGGGGCCTTTTGGGGGCCTCCTGGGGCCTCCTGGGCACCTCTTGGAGCCGTGTTGGGGCACCCTTGGGAGCCTCGGGGGCCATCGTAGGGCCATCTCGGAGGAGATCGATCAAAGGATGGGGGTTCCTGGAATTGGGTCCCCCATCCCAGGAGGCCAACATTTGGCCAAAGCCTTAGTGACATCTATGATTTTGGATTTCTCGCCGAGGCCTCTTCTGGGCGTCGTGGGTGCCTCGGGGGGGGCCTCTTGGGAATCTCTTGGGAGCCTCTTGGGGGCACCTCGGGGGCCTCTTGGGGGCCTCCTGGGGCCTCCTGGGCACCTCTTGGAGCCGTGTTGGGGCACCCTTGGGAGCCTCGGGGGCCATCGTAGGGCCATCTCGGAGGAGATCGATCAAAGGATGGGGGTTCCTGGAATTGGGTCCCCCATCCCAGGAGGCCAACATTTGGCCAAAGCCTTAGTGACATCTATGATTTTGGATTTCTCGCCGAGGCCTCTTCTGGGCGTCGTGGGTGCCTCGGGGGGGGCCTCTTGGGAATCTCTTGGGAGCCTCTTGGGGGCACCTCGGGGGCCTCTTGGGGGCCTCCTGGGGCCTCCTGGGCACCTCTTGGAGCCGTGTTGGGGCACCCTTGGGAGCCTCGGGGGCCATCGTAGGGCCATCTCGGAGGAGATCGATCAAAGGATGGGGGTTCCTGGAATTGGGTCCCCCATCCCAGGAGGCCAACATTTGGCCAAAGCCTTAGTGACATCTATGATTTTGGATTTCTCGCCGAGGCCTCTTCTGGGCGTCGTGGGTGCCTCGGGGGGGGCCTCTTGGGAATCTCTTGGGAGCCTCTTGGGGGCACCTCGGGGGCCTCTTGGGGGCCTCCTGGGGCCTCCTGGGCACCTCTTGGAGCCGTGTTGGGGCACCCTTGGGAACCTCGGGGCCAATGTGGGGCCATCTTGGAGGAGATCGATCAAAAACGGAGGGTTCCTCAATTAGGGTTCCCCCGTGAGACCCTTTGCTTGCGTGATTACATCAAGTCTTCTTGATGGATTGCCTAGAAGTTGGAACGCTACTCGTCAGACCGTACATGTTCATCGTCGTCTTTCTTTCCATTGGTCTCTCATTGCGTTCCTCCCTCATTCCTCCCCTCCTCCTGCGTTTCCTGAACATCCTCGGCTTCGTGTTCATCCTTTTTTCTGAGTCTCCTCATCCTGTTCTCCTCAGCATTCGTTCCGTCTTGTCGTTGTCGCGCCGCGCCGAGGTTTGGCTCTACCCAAACGAGGCTTCCAGCGCAACTGGGGAAACCCCAAAAGGGTGCGGAAGCGTACCGGGTACAATTAAACAAAAGCGCTGCTTACAAGGCCAAAAAACGCATTGATCAATTCATGGTCGTGGCCCTCGGTTTGCCGTCGACGATCAGGGAATCACCATCACCCGCAACAATCACGTCACGCCTGGATTTTGCGTCTAGTAGTTTCCGCCAAGGACGGCGGCACTCAGAGTATTCGGGATCGCGCCATTTAGCATACCATATCGCATGGTCGCGAATTTTGCTACGTGGTGCCAATCATGAATGCAGTGTGGGAACAACTACAGAGGTGGAATGTATTTATCCGCCGCTTTAAAGATGAAGTGCGTCGACGGGTTGCGTTTCCGCGCCGTGCCCTATGATTCCCCATACACATACACGGTAGCAGTGGTGGGGCAGACGAGCCATGAAAAGGGTAAGGAGAAGGACGAGGCTGACGGCTGCGAATTTGATTGCGCACCGCACGTGATGATGGCGCACGGCGCCCCAGTAACTTGCAAACCAGGATACAGTGAAGGGGTGTCAGATGTTCCTGACTGTGGTGAGATATTTGCACTTACATGCACAGGCGTCCAGCAGAAGTCATATTCCGTGCTGCCCCAGAGAAGTGGGGCGCGCAGAAAGCACGGAAGATCTTCCCGAATCTCAAATGCGCGAGCGGAGACCCTCTGCACGCGTGACTGGACTTCGTGAAGTTCATCCTGGAGGGTGACCACCTGAGTATAGATTTCAAGAAAATCGTTTTGAACTGGGAGCCTTCCGCCGCGCCCGAAGACGAAACGCTACTTCGACGGGGGCCGGCCCAGGTGTCGGAAGCAGGTCGGTTTCGAATCGCGCCCCGCGGAGTTTCGCAAGGCGTACGAACGGTTGCAGAGTGCGTCTTGCCTACGTGCGCCACAAGCAGTATTGCGTCGACAATATAGCAACGATGAGCCAGAAAGAGAGGTCGTGCCAGAGACCACTTACAGACCGCAGCCCAAAGTCGATTGTCGCTGATCACCTGTCGAGATACGTGACACCGCAACACGACTAAATTACCACATCATCTACTGATCGCATCGATCCGGCAGCGTTGCGAGTTCACGTTAAACTTGGTCAACTCGGAAAGGTGATCTCGTTGCACATGAAGAAAACGGCGCCAGAAGTAATGTCGCAATTGCCGCCGGTGTCTTGCCACGCCCACGCCATGCCCATCCTACGACGGCAGCGCGAGCTAGGGCATGTGAAATCCCCGAGCTCGAAATCCGTAGGCGAGGGGCAGGGCCCCAATATTGCGAAAAAGGGAACCAAACGCAAGGATAGAAACACCAACGCTCCAGCAAAGTGCCAAAGGCGTTAGATGCATACCAATGGCACGCACATTAATTCCGCACTTTGTGAAACTATGGTGTTTTGCTTGCGCTCTTCTCCTTGAAAGGCGGCTGCACTGAAAAATTACGCCTGTATCGATGTCGTTTTTCCAGTCGCGTTCGGTCAACTCCGCCGACCCGCATGGGTTGCTGATATCCCGACGTCCACGCGACAACCGCGGTTTTCCCTTTTTCGAAACTATTTGCAATTGAAATCCGTGTGTACACTGAAGCCAAGGTGATCTGATGTGTGGCGATTTCTAAAATGCATAAAATGATGGAGCTTGTTGCATTCATTTCAATATGGTGAATGCGACTGGCGGCGCCGCGGGGCTGCGGAGGCCGACCAGGGAAACACGGAAAACAACGAAAAGCATTGAAAACCTTGTGGTGCCACATGGCAAATTAACAGGTTATCCCTTTCCCATGCTTGTTTTCATGTTGTTTTGTTTTCCTTGTGAAGTTCCGCGGCCGCCATGGCGCTGCCACTGCCAAGCGCACACTTGAAAACATTTGGCAATTTCTAATGAATGTGATTGTACTTGTGGAGTCTTACAACATTGAATTTACTTGTGGAGGTGTTCGAATTGGTTTACTTGTGGTGAGCACTACCGGTGGCTCCCTGAGGCCGCGGAGACTGCCAGAGACAGGAAGGACAGTAAAACAATTGTATTGCAGGAAAGATCTGGAAACCTTGTGGCGAATGCAACCTGTACCGGAAAATATTTAGAAATAGTGACAGCCATTGTATTTGTTTTATGTGTTTCCTTGATTTCTTTTCAAGTTTCCGCGGCCACCACGTCGTTGCCTCTGGAAAGCCCTTGCATTTGAAATCAATTCGCCCATGGAAATTAAAGTGATTTGTTTTGTTGTTTGAAGAAAAATGTGGTGCCCACAAATTGAATTTCCTTGTGTGATTTTTCAAATTAGTTTTCGTTGCGGTATATACTATTGGCGGCGCGTTGAGGCCGCGGACGCTTATCTGGCAAACAATGGAAACCGGAAACACAGTAAAATAATGATGTGTGCACAGGGCAAACCGGGAAACATTGAAGAACACTTGTGGATGTTGGACTTCTTATTGGCGCAACACGTTGCAGCAATGGTTGGCTTTGTTTTTATATTTTCTTATTTTTCTTATAACGTTCCGCGGCCGCCACGGCGGCAGCGTTCTGAAATTCCTGACGCTTGAAAGCATTTCGCACATGGAATCAGCCTAATGTTGATTGCAGGGTTGCCATGAGAGTATTACAGTACAACTGGTTTGGGAAATCTGTCTCTTCAGGAATCGATTCGCAAACCAGCTTATCTTCACATGTGATATGTACATATACAACAAACGCGGCATGCTGGTTCACATACACGACACCTGGTTGCAATCGCACGAACAAGAGGTCCTACAGCCCCCCCCAAGGAGATTAAACATGTGGTCAAAACCTTGGAGCAATCAGTGCGTTTGGTTTTCTCCGAGGGTTCTTTGGGCGTCTTGGGTGCCTCGGGGGGGGGGGGCCTCTTGAGGGTCGTTTGTGGGAGCTTGCGGGGGGCACACTGGCGGCCTCTTGGGGGCCTCTTCGGCCTCCTGGGCAGCTCTTCGGGCCGCCTTGGGGTACCCTTGGGAGCCCTTGGGACCAGCTTGGGGCCATCTTGGAGGAGATCGGTCAAAGGAGGGGCCGTGGTACAGTAGCCCCCAGGAGGCCAACATGTGGCCAACACCTTACTAAAATTAATGAGTTTGAATTCCTCTGGCGCCTCGCGACCCTTCCCCTCCAGACTCAGAGGGACGGGGGAGGGGGAGGGGTCGAGGCCCCCCCTTCGCCCGCAAGCCGTCTCGCTCACTCCCCCCCGCCCTCCCAAAACATAGGCAACACCCGAGGGAGTCTCATCATATTGCTCAGGAGTGCCACGCGTGCCATGTGCGCCACGGGCTCCAGGTGCACCAGGCACCCTGGAGGCCCAGGCGAGCCAGGCGCGCCAAGTGCTGCAGGTGCTCCATGCTTACGCAACATGTCGGCGCCCATTAGCGTCCTTCTCAAAAACCAGTGCGAAAAGGTCGCGCGGAGCCCGCGCACGCTCCAGATGTGAACTCGAGAAAAACGTTACGTATCGTTTTTGTCGACAGGGATGGTTGGCTCGCGCGCAGCGGGCAATATGGCGCCCCCCCCCCGCGCCGCCCTTTTCAAACACCAACGCAAAGTGGTCGCGGGGCGCCCGCGCACGCTCCAGGTTCGGGGGCACTGTGCATTCTTATAGTGTGTGTTTAACAGGGATGGTGGTTGGGGTCTCGGGTTGGCCCACAGTTGGATGGAGGAGGGGGTGTACACTAATAAGGGGCAGTGATAGACCCTTCCCCGAAGTGGATGAGGGAGGTTGGACGAGGAAACTTTCTAAATCACTCACGCCCAGAGGGCTGGTGGGATTCCCAGCGTTGCCCAGTTCACAGGAGCAGGGTGCACAGACGGACCCCATACGTGAGGGCCACTTCGGTTTGTCTTGGAACCTTGGGCCCTATGCGTGTGCTCTCGGATGTGGGAAGGACTTTTTGCGACGTTGGCATCCGCTTGCCGAGACGCGTTCGCAATACACAAATTCGTTCCATTCCAGAAGTTGCGCCAGTGCGGTGGCCTTCGCAAGGCGGTCATGCCTACACCGAGACAGGCTAGATGTACCCCGATGACTGAATCCCTTTTCGTGTCTTATTGATGCACTCGCGGTGGATGTGTGCTGGTTATGCGTGTGGTTAGGGCCCTAAGGCCCTAAGGAACTAGCAAACAAATGTTGGACGTGTGCGTTTGTGTTGTTGCCCACCCAGGATGAAGTGATGAAGATTCACCCTGTGCAGAAGATGAGCTCCGCTGGCCAGACCAACCGCTTCGTTTGCTACGTGCTGGTTGGCGACAACAACGGCCACATCGGCTTGGGCTCCAAGTGCTCCAAGGTCAGGCGGAATGCAGACCAAACGCTCGGGATTGTCATTCCTGGAGGAGGAGAAAGAGACGAGGAGGAGGGGGAAGCGACGAGGTCAAACCGCTCCCGCTGGCATCTGCGATCCCGGGTCGGAGGTTGTCGAAGTCGCCCCGACCGCCCGAGCTTCCGACCTCCCCCCGGTCTCCGAAACCAGATCGCGAGATACCAAGGGTTCGGGAATCTGCTCGGGAAGGGTTCGTTGGACGGGCAGTGAGGGCAGAGCGCAGGAGGGTTGGCCGGTAAGCGGTGCGGTGCGGCTCCCGGCTTCTGCGGCCGCCTCTTTTTCGATGCGGGCACTGGGGTGCAGAAAGGGCACTGGGCCCGAGAGAACTGCGTGCTTTTGGAGCCGGATCCGGTTTCCAAACACAGAGATCTGCGTGTTTTTGAAGCCCGGCCCCGCTCACAAAAACCATATAGAACTGCATGTTTTTGAAGCCGGGCCCCGCTTACAAATATATATATATATATATATATATATATATATATCGAACTGCGTGTTTTTGAAGCCGGAGCCGGCGTGAATAAATATGCGTGGTTCTGAGGCCGGATCCGAAACAAGAAGCACGCAGCTCTCTCAGGCAGGCAGGGAGACCCTTTTGGAGAGAGCGCGAGCAGACTCACGGGCAGGCCTGGCCCACGCCGTCGCGGATGCGGGGCGCCTCGGAGGGCGGGCTCAGGAGGGGCTCTGGTCCGGGGGCAGCTCCCCGGATCCGGGAACCTATATTTGCGGCTGTTACTCGCCGTGGCCATCTATATAAATATACACACACAGATATAAAGAAAGGAAGGAAGAACAACAAAAGCAACAACGTCGGCGATGCATGGGCGACGTCGGCGATGCATGGGCGACGTCAGCGATGCATCGGCGACGTCGACGTGAAGCAAATCGGGCCCCACGTCGAGCCGTATCGGCGATGCATCGGCGATGCGGCGCGATAATTCGACCCCATCTACTCGGACCCCACCTAGGACCTAGGACCCCTCTACCACAGTCGACCACTAATCCTCACCAATGACACGATGACGTCGTACCCTGATTCAGGTCCCCGCTTTTGCACCAGGGGTCACTAGCACGTGCGGGCGGTGTGGCCTGATTTCGGGAAACATCCTCCTACCTCTACCATTCCTGGGCCTCCTACTGCAGGTCCCCTCCTAAAATGTTAGGGGGGGTCGCTCCTTGCGAATCCGAGAGTGGAGCGACCGTCGGTTGGGCAACCTATGCGTTGCCCAGGCTCGCCGTGGCCAGGACAGGCCCCGTTGGCGCGCTCCTGGTCGCTCTGCGTGGTCGCAAGATGGCTGTACGTGGAGGGCCGTGCTGTGCAGTGGAGAGCCATGCCAAGAAGCACCCTGCTTGCCTCCAGGGTGCCCTGGGGTTCCTCGATCCCGATGGTTTTGCCAAGGACAGCGCGACGCTCCCACACGAACACACAAAAAATAGACGTCCCGGGGTCTCAGGGTTGGGTTTTTTTTGTGGGAGATTGTGCTCGAGCTCCTGCTGTAATGGCGTCATCCCCGCGAGGAAGTGGCCACGGCGATCCGTGGCGGCATCATCGCGGCGAAGCTCAGCTTGATCCCTGTGCGCCGCGGGTGCCCCGTGCCAGTGAGGGCGACAGGGCACGGGGGGCTCTCGAGAGAGGGGCAGGGGTCAGCTCCTCAACGGTTCCCAGCCCCTCTCTGAAGCTTTCTCAGCCCATGGCCAGTAGAAGCATCCCTCTCGCATCGGCTTCGTTCCAGCCCTTGCTAGATTTTCAGCCATGGCCACTTCCACTTGTCCAGCTTCCCTGTAGACAGAGGGACAGAGGAGGGAATATGTGACAGGTTATCGTGACGAGGAGGTTGAGGAGGAGGAGGAGAAGGAGGAGCAGGAGAAGGATATGAAGCCATAGGAAGAGCATAACGGCTCATGATGGCGACGAGGAGAAGTGTGAGAGGGCGGAGCGGCAGCATCAGCAGCAGCAGGAGCACGAGTCTCCATTAGCCGAGGGAGCAGCAGCAGGATGAGAGTAAGAGTGGGGAGGCTAGGGATTCGCCCCCCAGCGGTCAAGTCCCCCGCTCAGGCCAGCTTTGCATCTCGGGCAGATGTTTGTGTGTGGTCCCGCGGCGCGGTTGGGGCCCGTGGAGGCCGAAAACAAGCAAGAGCTTGCCGTCGCGTTTCCCTAAGCAGCTTGTCTCCAATGCCACTCGTTGTATGCTCGAACGGCCGGTGGGGCAGTCCGGGCTCCCGAGATCGCTGGCTCGCCGTTGCCGCACATGGTGGCCCCCATTGTGACTCCCCATGGCGACTGTAAAGCCGTGCAGGGTCGCCTGCCGCAAGGGCGGCGTCCTTCTTCACGACGGGAGGGAGTCTTGGCATGCCGCATGCCCTTTTATGGACCGCTCTCCCCCTTGGCTTGAGGCGAGCCTGCTCGACACCTCTCTGCCGCAATGCCCCCCGTGGACCCTTACCAGTGTGAAACGTATGCCTATCCCTGTGTTTGGCATCACCTCACCTCGACGCCGATCGTAAGGATGCCAGCATCTTCTGAGCGCACATCCCTAAGATTGCCATCGCTTCTTGCTCGCCCATCTTGGGGATAGGGACACGTTCGAGGCTGGTTGGACCCGAAGGTACTGGGGCAACAAGATCGGCCTCCCGCACACCGTGCCCATGAAGGCCTCGCCTCTCGGGCTGGACAAAAAAAACAGGGGTCAGGACTAGGGGGAGATCATCGCTGGGGCCACGAGAACTCCTAGATGTCATTGTCCCCTGCGCTGCGTTCAACTCATAATCCCGCCACCCCCTCGCCCGCGCATTTGCCTCGAGCCCTGATACGCTAGTCTCCCTCTTCCTCGCCCCCCTCTTCAGCGCACCTCGGTCGCCTCGACGCAGTCGCAAGAAGCGCCCCCACAGGTTGAACAGCAACATCAGTCAGGGGAGAACCAGGACCCCCCTCGTCCAGAAAATGTCGACATGCGGCTTTGAGCATTTTTCGGCATCCAGGGGGCCTCGGGACCGTCAACAAAAATGCAAGAGATGGCAAGCTGGTCCTGGGGAAGGGAGGATCTCGACCTCCGGGTGGCCACGTTTTGGTCGTGGTTGTGTCTGTGGTAGTGACACTGGTCGCGGTCGCGGTAAGTGGTCGGAGCGAGGAGGGTGTCCGCTCACGCCAATGCATCTTATGCCAGGCAGGCGTTTCGAATAATCAGAAGACGCGGCTTGAACAGCGCCGCCATTGGCGCGCTCCGCGCGCAAGGGACGGAGGGGTCCACTCGATGCAGTCAATCCGCGCGGACCTCTGAATGGCTGTGTTTATCCAGACTGTTTCCTTTGCGGATTGGCTGGCCCGGGTTCACACCTGTCCTCCACGTGAGGGGGTGAGGGGGGGAGGGCCTGGACGTCTCCGGAGGTCCCTGGAATCCTGCAGAGGTCACCCCGGAAGCTCCTGGAAACTAGGAGAGGGCCACGAAGCGTTCAACACTGCGGCGTCCTCCTCCCTCCGTGGGCAGCGGGACTCTGGCCAGTGATCTGCCCACCCGGCCTGGGAAGCTCAGCGAGTCCACTCGCTTGCGGCTTCGGCGCTCTTCGGCGCGCTGCGCCCTCGTGTAACATTTGAAACGCTCGGAGCTGCGAGCCGCCCCAGACCAGTCACAATTCGGGGAGGTGTGGCCTTTCGCCCCTTGTGGGGGCCAATCGCCTTCGACGCCCCTTTCGAGATCGTCGGTACGATGTGCTCCACTGGGGGTCAGGAGCACAGCTCCCCCGGTTGTGGCCGTTCGGAGCCCTTCAGTCCTGGCCGCGCTTCATGAGCATGTTCAGCTGTGCTGGTGGTGGCAGTGGTACGTACACTCACTGTAGCGGTGCAAGTGAAAGTGGGTGGTGTTCGGCTGTACTGGTGTCGGTGGCAGTGGAAGTGTCAGTGGCAGCGTCTTTCTCAGAGGGAGTAGCAGTGGTAGTGGTGGTGGCAAGCAGAGGTGGAGTGCTCCCAGCTGGAAGTGAACATACAACAGGTTAGTGTGTGGCACGGTCAGAGAGGGCGCGCGATTCCGCTCCCTGTCGCATTTCGCCGCCCGTTCGTTTTTCTTCATGTGTCCCCCTGCCCCTGATCCTTCAACTGAACACTAGCCAACACTGCAGCACTGCTTCTGCTGCGGTTTTGAAAGTGCCCCTGCCCCCTCACATTCCAACTGAGCGACGCAAGCGAAGCGAGGGTCGTCTGCGCCGACACTGGCGCGCAAGCTGCCCGCGTGCGTGAGGGCGCGCGCAAGCGCCCTCGTCTCCAACATGCAGCGTGCCGCGCTCGCGGCCCGCGCGAGCCGCGGCGACGTGAGGTCGCTGCGCCATCTCGCGTAGGATCCGCTCCTGTTCGTCGCTCGACTCCCGGCCCCCAGAGGTCTGGACCCCTTCCCCGGGACCGGTTGTTCGTCCCGAGCCGTTTTTTTTGCTGACGGACCCGAGGCTCGCGAGAAGGGCCCCCGGAGGCCGAGAGCAGTTGAAAACCTCACGTCGCGGTTTGTTTCACACAGCGCGAGGAGGTCTGGGCTCGTTCCCGCCTCGGCTTCCTTGGGGAGGAGGAGGAGGAGGAGGAGGAGGAAGAGGAGGAGGAGAAGGCGGAGGAGGAGGAGGAGGAAGAGGAGGAGGGCTTCTTTTCGTCGCTCGACTCGTTCCCTCCTCTCCTTCCCCCCTCGGCGCGCCCTCCGGCCGGAGGTGGCCGGGAAGTGCGGCTCGGTCCGCGTGCGCCTCGCCCGGGCCCCGGCTGCGCCCGGCGGCCGCGTGCCCACGATCCGCTGCCCGCGCGAGGGCCCACGGCCACAGAGCCCTCGCGGGCCACAGAGCCCTGCGGGCCCTGCACGGCCAATCATCCTATACAGGCCTCCCGGGCGGGGCTGGAGCAGGTGGGGTCGGAGGACCGCTCCGCATCGCCGATGCATCGCCGATGCGACTCGATGTGGAGCTCGGTTTTCTCCACGCCGGCGTCGCCGATGCATCGCCGATGCGCCGCGAACCTCCGACCCCATCTTCCCGGACCCCATCTACATAGGAGGCCTCTAATTCTCTAAGAAGTCACACGCCATAAACTTAACTTTTGGCGCTCGGCGCGGATTTCTTGGATCCGCGTTGGGCCCCCCCCCCCCGCGGCGCCTCTGGCGCCGCCCCTGGCGCGCTCAGCGCGCCAGGGAGTGGGGTACAGCGCAGATTCAAGAAATCCGCGCGCAGCGCCAACAGTTTCTGTGCATGTGTTTCTGTCTTCTTCTAAATCAGTCGAAAGCGTTCGATCTGTCACCATCGGCTGGACGAACTGGGGCTCGGCGTCACCACAACATACTGATACTATGTGTGCGTCGCCCCCCCCCAGAGGCGACGCGCGCGCGCCGAGAGTTCCTATAGTAGAAGCTCCGTCGCGGGCGCTTTCTGGCCATGCTGCTCGGGAAACGACCTACTACAGAATGGCTATATTATATGTTCGGCTCGGACGCACGCCTCCAAGGTGCGCACATCGTACCAGCATGTCCTTTGCGTCCCATATAGGAGGCTGGCTATATTGTGCATGTTCGGCTCTGGCGCACGCCTCCGAGGTGCACCCATCGTACCAGCATGTCCTTAGCGTCCCACATAGGAGGCTAGCTATATTGTGCATGTTCGGCTCGGGCGCACGCCTCCAAGGTGCACACATCGTACCAGCATGTCCTTTTCAGGAGGAAAAGAAACACACAGACACAATTAATCCTCGATTCCCCAGAAAATCTGGGAAAATATGGGAAGTGGGGGGGGGGAAGACAGAAACCCAGAAAAGATTGCAAAATATGGGGAATATCTTTATTCGTGTGTATTTATTGGTGTGTCCTGGGGCCCCTTCACCTGTGCGTCCCACAGGGGGGGGGGGGGAGGGGGCTTGTGCGAGAGCGGGGGTGCGAGAGCTGCCGCATATTGGGCAAGGTTGCGGCCCCCGCCGCTGGGCGCCTTGCGACAGGTATAAGTGGGCGCCTCCGGCGCCGGGGAGGAGCCGGAGAAGCCAGCTGCGCGAGCGGATTCGCTAAGCTCTCTTTGCTGTCCCCCCTGTTCAAACGACGCGAAGATCGGGACAAAATCGGATCGGGATAACTCGAAATCTCTGAGAATCGGCGGGTTTGGAGGATGTACTGGGCGCCGCGGCCGCTCCAGAGCGTTCCGGAACGCTCTGAGAGCGCTCCGGAACGCTCTGGAGCGATTTATCCCGATCCTAGCCCTGTTTTACCCCCCTGTCGTGCGCCGCGAGCACGGACGGCTGCAATCGTCGATAAGCGCTTCGAATCGTTCAGCCATCGACACTGTGGTACTTGGTCTGCTGGTCGAGCGCGCGCGACTTGCTGCGACCGTGGGAGCGCTTCCATGGCTTGCGCGACTAAGTCAGATCTGATAGGCCGTCATTCGTGGGCGGTCGACATATCCATATCCACGGCCTCGCGGGCCTGGCCCCTTGGGCAGCGATCACATTGATGCCCCGCGGAACGTATCCATGCGACCGCGTATCCAGGGGATCACGCTCCAGAATCCAGACCACGACGGTGTGGATGTGTATATGTTCGACGCCTGTGACTCATCATGCTGCATGTTGTTATTCCTACCGCCCAGCCGCGATCACCTCTATACAAAAGTTGATCGGGGAGTGCCTTCTGTACTAAGGTTCCTGCGCCTCGTGGGTCGTCAGTCGTGGGTTCGCCCGTGATGAAGAAGATGTTGGCCTTCTGTGGTATCCAGGATTGGGCTGCGCGCTAACTATAGTGGACATGCTCCGCCTCCGCAAACCGACTGCAATGTGCTTGAGCCCCCCCCTTGCCTCCACTTTGATACGTGAGCGACGCCAAACACGGGGATCGTCAGCGCCAGCATTGGCGCGCAAGCTGCCCGCGTGAGGCCGCGCGTAACTCGAGCGCCCTCGTCTCCAGTGCCGTGGGCAGCGCCGGCGGCCCGCGTAATTAAGCCATCGCGTGAGGTCGCTGCGCCATCTCGCGTCAGACCCGTTTTTGAGCGTCGCTCGCGTGGGCGTCGTGGCTCCGCTCCCGCACGGCGTGCCACTCCGAGTTCTGGATCGGCGGGGGAGCCCTGCGAGCTGCCCCGCCGTCCAGCCCTGGGAGAGAGAGCACCGGGAGAGCGCCGAGAGAGCTGGCGAGCACGGAGAGAGCACCGGGAGAGCACCGAGAGAGCTCCGAGCGGGCTGCAGGACGAGGGGGGCGGGGGGCGGGGAGTGCCCCGAGAGCACGCTGCACCTGTGGGCGCATACCCAGACCCCCGACTCCGCGATGTTTGTCACAGCGCCGGCCCCCAGAGGTCTTGGACCCCTTCCCCAGGACCGGTTGTTCGTCCCGAGTCGCTTTCTGTTGACGGCCCCGAGGCGCGGGAAGGGCCCCCGGAGGCCGAAAGTGGTTGAAAACCTCACGTCGTGATTTTTTCACGCAGCGCGAGGAGGTCTGGGCCCTCCTCGGCTTCCCTAGGGGAGGGGGAGGAGGAGGAGGAGGAGGAGGAGGAGGAGGAGGAGGAGGAGGAGGAGGAGGAGGGCTTCTTTTCGTCGCTCGACTCGTGATGCTTTCACATCGCGAGGAGGTCTGGGTAGGCGCCTCCTCTCCAGAGCCCAGCTCCGCGTCGAGAGGCCCTTCCCCGCCCGCGGCTGCAGCCTGCGAATTATCTTGCTGGGGCCCTGCACACACCCAGGCAGGCTGCTGGGCGCCGTGCTGCTGGGGCGACAGGACGCAAGCGGTGCAGAGGGGACGTGCTTCGGACGGGGCTAGGACAAGCATAAATCCGTTCCAGAGCGTTCCTCGAAGAAGAAGAAGAAGAACGCCATAAACATAAAACTGTTGGCGCTCCGCGCGGATTACTTGGATCCGCGCTGGGGCCCCGCCCCGGCGGCGCCTCAGGCGGCGCCCTTGGCGCGCTCCGCGCGCCAGGAAGGGGGTCCAGCTCAGGTCCCAGAAATCCGCGCGGAGCGCCAAAAGTTTATGTTTATGAAGTTTTTCTTCTTCTAATAGATCCATTTCAGAGCGTTCCGGAACGCTCTCGGAGCGTTCCAGAATGTCCTGAGAAGGCCGCAGCGCCCGAGACATCTTCCAGAGACGCTGGGCCTCAGAGACTCTCAATTCACAACCACCCCGATGTTCTCCTCGTCCTGGCTTCGTCTTGCGTGTCGCTCGAAGGCCCTCGGCATAGCTCAGCAGGACGCAGGCTTGAGGCTGCCGTCATCCCCTCCCCCTCCTCCTGCCACTACTATACGCGGCTGCGGGCGTCCCGTCCTCCTGCTTGTCCTCCTCCTCTTTGGGGCTGCTCCGCCCTGCTCGGGTCCCCCCGCCTCTGGCAGAGAAGCCCAATGCAGACTCCGTCTCGTCATGAAAACGTCACGACAGAGGGCTTCTTGCTACTTTCGGCCTCCGGGATGCCTCACTGGGCCTTGGGACCGTCCAAAAACGATTCAGGGTGAAAAACCGATCCAGGGGAGGGGCTCCGGACTCCGGACCTCTGGTCTAGGCCTCCGGGTCAGAGTAGATGGGGTCGGAGGATCGTGCCGCATCGCCGATGCATCGGCGATGCGCCTCGATGTGGAGCCCGATCTTCTCCACGCCGGTGGCGCCGATGCTGCGCCGACGTCGCCGACGCATCGCCGATGCATCGGCGATGTAACGCCGATGCACCGCCGATGCGGCGCGACCCTCCGACCCGATCTACTCGGACCCCATCTAGGAGGTCTCCATCTGGGGGTCTACGTTGTGAGCAAAGCACGACGTTGGGGGTCTGGGCTTCTGAAAGCAAAGCCCAACGAGCGTTGTGGAGTGCCCTCCCCGTCAGTTGGGAAGCTGGGGAGCTCTGTCCCTGGCGCTGGCGGAGGTGGTTCCGCTGTACGACCCGCCGGGGGATTGAACAGGCTAGTTTCTTGGATCCTGTTTTCCTCCTCGGGGTGGGTTCCTCGCTCCGTTCGGACTGAATGTGCGTGGTCAGAGTCCAGGTTCATTGCGAAGGACTTCTTCTGCTCTCTGGGCGTTGGATCGGCGAAGCCAATCGAGCCCGCCGTCCTGAATTCGTTGCAGGCAGAGTGTTCGTTGGGCGTGTTTGCTGAAGTGCTTCGTTTGTAGGGGTGGTCATCGCGTGTTTTTTTCACCTTCCCCTAGGAGGGGATGTAGAGACATCTCGGCCGACGGACGAACGACGCACGACGGACGAGGACGACGTGAGAGGTACTTGGTGGAGCACGGTCCCAGCCTGTGGACCCTCCCTGCGGTACATTAGTCCTCTGGCCCCCCAGAAACCCTGGCGGATGGGTTGGTTTCCGTCCTGGCGCGGTTTGCCACTTTGGGCCTCCTCCGGGCGACCCTCAGGGCGACCCTCGAAGTTGAATGCGGGACGGAAGCCTGCCCCCAGAGACTGTCAGTCACGCGCAGAGGGGGGTAGGGGGAGGTGGGGAGGCTTCTTAGACAGAGGCTGCGTCTTAGAAGGCGCCGGCCTCGTCTGTAGATGTGAGGCCTGCGCCTGCTAAGGAGCAGCCTCCTGAGAAGCCCTCACCCACTCTACCCCCTCCCCAGACCCCCGCTGTCGTGATTGGTACACAACGACAGCCCCAGAGGTCTGAACCCCCTTCCCCGGGGCCCGGCGAGGGCCCTTGGAGGCCGAACAGAAAAATTAGAAACACGACGTCGGACTTCTGGGTTCCTGCCCCACAGGTGGAGGAGGAGGAGGAGGAGGAGGAGAAGCAGGAGGAGGAGCAGGAGGAGGAGCAGGAGCAGGAGGAGCAGGAGGAGGAGCAGGAGCAGGAGGAGCAGGAGGAGCAGGAGGAGGTGCGCGCCTCTGCGCGCCCCCAGGGGGAGGGGTCGAGGCCCCTCGGGAGCCCGCGGCTGGAGCCGAGGGCCCCTCCGCCGCGGGCCTCGGGCCTCCCCCGCCCCCCGGCAGGAGAGAGAGGCGCGGCGCGCGGCGCCCCCCGCGGCCGTGCGGATTCCGCCGCGCGCCGTGCGGTCTCCGCTCGGAGGCCGGGGAGGAGGCGAGGCTCGACGGGAGGCGCTCCTCCGTCTGCGGGCCGGGGCTTTTCCCACGTCTTCCAGCCACCCTCCTCCTCCTCCACCTCCTCCTCCTCCTCCTCCCTCCCTCCCTCCCTCGCTCCTCCCTCCTCCTCCTCCTCCTCCTCCTCCTCCTCCTCCTCCTCCTCCTCCTCCTCCTGCTCCTCCTCCTCCTCCTCCTCCTCCTCCTCCTCCTCCTCCTCGGGGGCCCTCGCCGTGCCCCGGGCCGTCGAGGAGCGGCTCGGGATGAGAAGCCAGTCCTGGGGAGAGGTTCCACGTTGACCCAAAGAAGGGGTCCAGCGAAGAAGGGATGGTGCAATAGATTTGGTGCAATCGATTTGTGCGGTTGCAGTATTTTTGGGGTGTGCAATGCACTCGAGATGTATTGCTGGAATTTCGCGTGCCATACATTAGTCGCAATACGGTGCAATACAAGTCGCTGGCGCAATACATTCGCGATGCAATTGCCCCAAATCCATTGCACCACCCCCTTTCTGCTGGACCCCTTTTGGGGTCACGAGGAAGGCAAGACTCGAGCACGCCGAAACTCTGGCATTAGTCGAGCTGCTAAAAAGTCTGGACGGGAGGTTGTTCTTTCTGTTCGTGTCCCCGGGGCCCTCGCCGTGCCCCGGGACCGTCGAGGAACGATTCAGGATGAGAAGCCCGTCATGCAGGACAGGGTCGGGACTTCCGCGGACGCCGAAGCGTAAAAGACAGGACGTCGCTTGCGTCGCGCCCCCGCCCACCCAGGACTGCTTCACCTGCTCGTGCGGGCACACGAGGACCAAGGCAGGCGGTAGGGTTGGGGGACTGCTGCTGCTGCTGCTGCTTCGAAGACGCCTTCAGGGCGCCGCGCTCGCGCGGCAGCGGGAGCCGGCGCTCGTGTTCTGTTTGTTAGTTGTTTTGTGTGTGTGTCTCTCTCTCTCTGTCTCTCTGTCTCGCCATCTCTTACTCTGTGTTTCCATGTATGTCTACATTCATGTATGCATACCTCATATACGTATGCATACATGTGTGTGTCTTTTTCCGTCAGTGTGTGTGTGTGTGTGCGTGCCTGTCTGTTTGCCTGCCTGCTTGTCTGTCTGTCTGTCTCTATTTCTCTTTCTCTTTTTGTTTTTTTTTAAAAATCTCTCTCTCTCTCTATCTCCCCATGTGTATTGACATGTGCTCATATAGTATACACACAGGTGTGTGGCTCTGTATCTCTCCACCGTCAAATACGATGCGCACACAAATGACATACATCGATGTGAATATAGAACAGGTATGCAGGTGTGTAAGTCGGTTCGCATGCAGATATTCATGTGGAGGTAGTTTGGTGTCCTCTCGCCTAATCCGACGATCCAGGGCGCCACTGCTCTTTGATGGCCTCCACCACGTAGCGAGGAGCGAAGAGGTTTGAGGTGTTCGGAGGTGGCCGCTGGCTCTTAGCTCAGCGCTTCCGTTTCCGAGCGATACCAAGTCAGACCGTACACTTTTGGCATGGCAGCGAAAGAGGCGGCTCCTCTCAGGGCCTCTTGGTAGCCTTTCGGAGGCTGATTGGAGGCCTCTTGCGGCCTCTTCGTCTTGAGGTCTTCTTGGGAGCGTCTTTGAGCCTTCTCGGGGCCTCATGGGGGCGCCTCCGGAGCCTCTTGGGGGCTTTCGGGTCGTTCTGGGGAGAAGGGCTTGAAGCATCAGTTCGAGTTCCCATCTTGGGCCCTTCATCGGGCCGTCTTGGGGGCCTCATGGGGTTGTCTTGGGGGCCTCCCTTGCTGTCTTTGTACCCTCGTGGTCGTCCTGGGGCCCCTGTGGGGGCCTCTTAGGCTGTCTAGGGGCGATATGGGGGGCCTCTTGGACCGCAATGGGCGTTCTTATGATCGAACAGGCAATCTTGCTCTAATCATACCAACACACCCGAGGGATCTATTCGAGTTGGGCCTCTTGGGGCCTTCTGTGAGGTCCTCGTGGGGCCCTCTTGAAGCGTCTTGGAAGCCTCCCGGGCCGTCTTGACGCCATCCGGGGCGCCCTGGAGCGCTCTTTGGCCGCCTCGTTCGCCTCTTGGACCGTCCTGGTGGCCTCCCGTGTCGCTTCGGCCCGTCTTGGGGACGTGTGGGCGCCCATGGGGCGGACCAGGCAGGATCCTGGCGAAACCCTTCCCCTTCTGCTTCTCTTCCTTCATCCCCTTCCCCTTCCGCTTCTCTTCTCCTTCTTCCTTTCCTCCCCTATCCTTCTCCTTCCCTTCTTCCCTTCCCCCCTCCCTCCTTGGAGGTTCGTGCCCCCCTCTCTCCCCCTACCCCGGCAGAGAGCCCCCCCCGCCCCCCCCCCCCCCCCCGCAGAGATGAAGCTCGGGCTGTGGCTTCCCCGAGCTGGTGCCTGACGTTCGATTTTTATCCAGCTCCGACTCCAGATCGGCGGACATGTGTCTTTTTTCCCCTGGTCCCAGTCCACCCTCTGCTCGTCCCATCCCTGCTTGTATCTCTGAAGAGGGTGAAAGAGGGGACGAGGAGAGGGGAGGGGGGTCTCCCCTATTCTCCCCCCCTGTCCATCCCATCCATTCCTGCTCGCTTGCCATCCCCTATCCCTAATAATTATCCTTCATTGAGTACCCTTGTGCTCTTGATTGTCCTCCTTCTGCCTCCTCGTCCTCCCCTCCTCCCCATTATCCGATTGGTTCGTCGAGTCTTGGCCTCGTCCTCCTCCGTGCCCTCTTACTCGTCATTCCTCTTCCACTGCCTCGTCATTTGCCTCCCTTCTGGTCCTCGTGCTCCTCACCCTCGTCCCCGCCATCCCTCCTCTTCATCCTTCTCAGCCGACCTCTACTCCCAGCCTGCATGCCGTCCACCCCATGCTCCAGGGCAACTTCATCAAGGCCACCTTCGACGCACTTAAGTGCACCTTCGGCTACCTCACGCCCGACCTCTGGAAGGCGACGCACTTCGTCAAGTCTCCCTTCCAGGACCGGGGTGGGATGGAGGCGAAGGGGGAATTGGTGGTGGTAGGAGGAGATGGGAGGGAGGAGGGAGGAAGGCGGTGAAGGAGGGACGGAGTAGGAGATAGGGAGAGGGCAGGCGAATGGAGGAGATAATGAGTAAGAGGCGGCGGAGGAGGAGGAGGACGAGGAGGAGCAGAGAGGGAGAAGGGATGAGGAGGGACGGAGAAGGGAGGAGGGAGGGAGAAAGAACGAGAGAGGGATGAGGGGGGAGATGAAGGAGGAGGAGGAGGAGGAGGAGGAGGAGGAGCAGGACAGGTACGAGATTGGATATGGAAATGCGGGAGGAGGATGGGAGGCGAACAATCTTCCCTTCTTTTTCTTCCATCTCTCCCCTTTCTTTCCCTACCCTCCCTGTCCCCAGCTCCTCGCTCCCTTCCCCTCTCGTTCCCGATTCTCACGCCTTCCCTCCTCCCTCGACCCTCCGAACTGATATGAGAACGACTCTCATCTCTCCCAGGTGCTGTGCGAGCGGGGCGTGGCTTCTCTCGCTTGTAACTGTTAAACATCGGCGCGCAGGATTCAGAGCCTAGAACCTGATGTAACATGGGCAGTATATGTGCGTGTTTACTTCGCCAGCTTGCATGTAAGGTGCTGATGTGTAGATGGCCATACATATCTGACATGCGCGCATGTATGTATATACCTGTACGCGTATAGATGTATGTGCATGTACGCATGCACGTATGTGGAAATATATACATGTACGTCGTCATGTGTGTGTGTGTGTGTGTGTTCCAAACGGCGTGTGCCCCCCATGCTGGGCCCTGGAGATCGGTGGCTCATCGTTGCCCCCCATGGTGACCCAGATCCCGGCCCCTACACCGCCCCAGACTCAGATCGTGTTTACACCCGTGTCCCTATAATTTGGCATCCGTATCCCGATAGCCGTATCACTAGGTCCTTGCCGCATGGACAACCGTTCTTGTAATGCAAGATTTTTTCCAGAGAAGACCAACATCATATTTGAAGTGTGTTGAACACACTTCAACTCACGAGTGGACACGAGTACATACATATACATATATCTATATATATATATACATCTATATTCATATGCACATATCATCGCCTTCAGACACACATTATCAAACATGCAGGCTCCGACGCTGTATCCTCTGTCTCCTCTTCCGCCTCCTCCTCCTCCTTTTTCTGGTTCCGCTGGCTCCTCCTCCTCCTCGTCCCCCGTCTGCTTCAAAGGACGAGTAGGAGTAGGAGTGCGGGTGGGAGAGGCGCGGCCTCTGAAATCCATTGAGATCTTGTTATTGCAAAAACACTGTTTGTTCGGTAATCATCCTGTGGTGTGCGCGGCCTCTGAAAAACCATTGAGATCTTGTCACTGCAAACATTGATGTTCCCCACATGCTTAGTGGGGGTCTGGTGTTCTTCCGTCCCGCGTCGCACCCGCGTCTGCTCCTCACCCCTCCTCCTCCTTCTCCTTCTCACAGCGCAGCACTGCCCAGCGCAGCACAGCACAGCACAGCTCAGCACAGCACAGCACAGCACACAGCCACACAGCACGTACACAGCTCAGCAGAGCTCAGCTCAGCACAGCATAGCACAGCTCAGCTCAGCCCAGCTCAGCTCAGCACAGCACTGCACAGCACAGCACCTCAGCACAGCACAGCTCAGCAGAGCACTGCACAGCACAGCACAGCACCGCACAGCACAGCTCAGCACAGCTCAGCACAGCACAGCTCAGCACAGCACAGCTCAGCACAGCACAGCTCAGCTCAGCACAGCTCAGCTCAGCACAGCTGAGCACAGCTCAGCACAGCACAGCACAGCACAGCACAGCACAGCACAGCACAGCACAGACACGCGCACGCACGCACGCACACGCACACGCACACGCACACGCACACGCACACACACACACACACACACACACACACACACACACACACACACACACACACACACACACACACACACACACACACACACACACACACACGCGTGGCGCCTTCTCGACACCACAGGGAGTGCGCATGGGGTGGTCCCTGAGCGCGGCCGCTATCGGTGACGGTCGTCCAGGGCACAGCAGGCGTGGCGCTTTCTCTACACTACAAGGGGTGCGCACGGGGTGGTCCCTGAGCGCGGCCGCTATCCGTGACGGTCGTCCAGGGCACAGCAGGCGTGGCGTTTTCTCTACACTACAAGGGGTGCGCACGGGGTGGTCCCTGACCGCGGCCGCTATCCGTGACGGTCGTCCAGGGTACAGCAGGCGTGGCGTTTTCTCTACACTACAAGGGGTGCGCACGGGGTGGTCCTTGAGCGCGGCCGCTATCCGTGACGGTCGTCCAGGGCACAGCAGGCGTGGCGTTTTCTCTACACTACAAGGGGTGCGCACGGGGTGGTCCCTGACCGCGGCCGCTATCCGTGACGGTCGTCCAGGGTACAGCAGGCGTGGCGTTTTCTCGACACCACAGTGGGTGAGCGCGGCCGCTATCCGTGCCGTCACGGTCGTCCAGGGCACAGCAGGCGCGGCATTTTCTCGACATTACAGGGGTGCGTGGGGGGGTGGTCCTTGAGGGCGGCCTCTATCCGTGACGGTGGTGCTCAGGGCACATCGGTACGCAAGCTTGCTATCCGTGCCAGTCGTGCTCAGGGCGCTGGGGGACGCAAGCGAGGTGAGTGGTATCGGCGGGGCAACAGCCACCAACATCATTATCACATGCTTCACTTCAGCTATCATCACTCCGGCCATCATACAAGTATGTGGGGTTCCTCGGTAGCGTAATGTTCGTAAGCATATTGTGGTGTTGTGTTTCCGTTGTGGGTACATATCGCCCAGCGCTCCTCTGTTCTTCTGCCTTCCATTAAAGCATGCCGACACACCTCTCAAACGTTTCGTGGCCCCAGTGGGAGCTCCACTGAAGGCCCCCGTGGCTGCGTTCGCATGGCACCACCGAGTCCATTTCGGTACACGCTACATGGCCCCTCAGGGAGCTCCACCGACGGCTTCAGTGGCTGCGTTCGTATGTCGCCGCTGCGCCCATTTCGGTACACCCTACATGGCCCCTCAGGGAGTTCCACCGAAGGCCCCAGTAGCTTCGTTCGCATGGCACCACTGAGCCCATGTCGGTACACGCTACATGTCCCCTCAGGGAGCTCCACCGAAGGCCCCAGTGGTTGCGTTCGCATGGCGTCACCGTGCCCGCGTCAACACATTCCTCACACGCTTCGTGGCACCGCAGGACCCCCAGCGAAGTACTAGTGGCTGCGTTCGCATGGGGCCACCGCGCCAGTTTCGGCACACCCCTCACATGCTTCGTGGCCCCATAGGGAGCTCCACCGAAGGCCCCAGTGGCTGCGTTCGCATGGCGCCGCTGCGCCCATGTCGGTAGACCCGTGACACGCTTCGTGGCCCCATAGTGAGTTCCACCGAAGGTCCCAGTGGCTGCGTTCGCACGGCAGCCACACCCATTCCGGCATACCCCTGACACGTTTCGTGACCCCGTCAGGGAGCTCCACGGAAGGCCTTGTGACTGCGTTCGCATGGCGCCACCGCGCCCGTTTCGGCACACCCCTCACACGCTTCGTGGCCCCAAAGGGACCCCCACCTAAGGCCCCAGCGGCTGCTTTCGCATGGCATCGCCGCACCCATTTCGGCATAACCCTCACACGTTCCGTGGCATCCCAGGGGACACCACCGAAGGCCCCATTGGTTGCGTTCGCATGGCGTTACCATACCCATGTCGGCGCACTACTCACACGTTCCGTGGCCCCATCTGGGAGCTCCACTGAAGACCCCAGTGGCAGCGTTTGTATGTCGCCGCTGCGTCAATTTCGGTAACCTGGGACACGCTTCGTGGCCCCATAGTGAGCTCCGCCGAGGCCACCATTGGCTGCGTTTGCATGGCCCCACCACACCCATTCCAACATCCCCTTGACAGATTTCGTGGTCCCTTGGGGACCTCCACCGAAGGCCCCAGTGGCTGCGTTCGCATGGCTCACCCGCACCAATGCCCGTACATCCATCACACGCGTCGTGGCTTCATAGGGAACTCCACCGAAGGCCTTAGTAGCTGCGTTCGCATGACACCACCGTCCCCTTTTCGGCACTCCCCCCACACGCTTCATGGCCACACTGGAAGCTCCACTAAAGGCCCCAGTGGCTGCTTTCGCATAGCGCCACCGCGCCCATTTTGGTACACCCCTCACACGCTTCGTGGCTCCATAAGACGACCCACCGAAGGCACCAGTGGCTGCGTTCGCATGTCGTCACGCACATCTCGGATTCCGGCACACCCCTCACACGCTCCGTGGCCCCATTACGGATTTCCACCAAAAAGGCCCCAGTGGCTACGCTCGCAGGGCACAACCGCGCCCAATTCGGCACACCCACCGCACGTTTCGTGACCCCGTAGGGATCTCCACCGAAAGGGGTACGGACAATGTGGCACGCAAATGGCTGGGCCCTGCGCCGTTATACTTCCCAAAGATCTTGTGGTGTTGGGTCCTCGTTTTGAAGAGACGGTGCCCTCGTTCCTCTCCACCTCCTCCTCCCCCTCCTCCCTCCTTCCCCTCCTCGCCTATGCCCTCCGCATGTCTCTGTTTCGGCACGCCCCTCACACGCTTCGTGGCCCCATAGGGAGCCCCATCGAAGATCCCAGTGGCTGCGCTCGCACGACACCACCGCACCCACTTCGGCACACCCCTCACACGGTTCGTGGCCGCATAGGGAGCTCCACCGAAGGCCCCAGTGGCTGCGCTCACATGACACCACCGCA
This sequence comes from Prorocentrum cordatum, assembly GCA_963575745.1. Taxonomy (NCBI): domain Eukaryota; class Dinophyceae; order Prorocentrales; family Prorocentraceae; genus Prorocentrum; species Prorocentrum cordatum. The sequence continues at coordinate 302,570 of CAUYUJ010005535.1, forward strand.
CCCACTTCGGCACACCCATCACACGCTTCGCGGCCTCATGGGGAGGTTCACCGAAGACGACACCAACAATTGCGCAGCTCGCAAGTACATATGGTGGGGCCCTTCGCCTGGATCATTATTTGTCTTCGCGAATCGTTGGGACCGCTAGGCGTTCTGTAACACTACAACTACACTCAGGAGGGAAAAAACACACAGACACTATGAATCGTCGAATCCCCAGAAAATATTGGAAAATACGGGAAGTGGGGGAGAAGACGAGAACCCAAACCAAATGGGGGAAGATGGGGAATAGTTTTATGTGTGTGTATGTATGTGTGTGTGTTCTGGGGCCCCTTTTTATGCACGCTCTTCCCCATGTTTCAGGTTCGAGGTCGTCAGATATCCTGCAGGGACTTCGCAGACTGGGCAGTCTCTGCAGGAAAGTGCCAACATCAAAACTACCCGAGACGTACCCAACCCCTTCTCCACGCGAGTCGACTATTCAAGTGGACGCTCCATGCAGAACACGTTGCGAGGACAATCTGCGCCGCTGGACCTCCCGGGAGCCCACGAAAGTGGCGACAGCTGCGCAGTTCGCAGCCACCCAGGGAGCTGCGAGGTCTCGTCTGGGTGCGTGTGCCCCCGACTGCGAGCTCCTGTCTGGATCCGCGTGTTCCGCGACTCCGCTGGATCTCCCAGGAGCCCACGAAAGTGGAGACGTTTTGCGCAGTTCACAGCCACGCAGGGAGTCCGCTACTCCGCCGTGCCGCCCAGGCGCCAAAGAACAGTGGCGACAGTTGCGCAGCCCACAGCCATCCAGGGAGCTGCGAGGTCCCCCGTCTGGGTGCGCGTACTCCGCTACTCCGCCGTGTTTTCCAAGAGCCCGCGAAACTGGCAACAGTTACGCAGTTCGCAGCCACCAGGGGAGCTGCGAGGTCCCGTCTGGGTCCGCGTACTCCGCTGCCCCACTATGACTCCCAGGAGCCCACGAAGGTGGCGACAGTTGCGCAGCCCACAGCCACCCGGGGAGCTGCGAGGTCCCGTCTGGGTGCGCGTACTCCGCTACTCCGCCGTGCCGCCCAGGAGCCCACGAAAGTGGCGACAGATGCACAGGTCGCACCCCCCCCCCAGGGAGCAGCGAGGTCCCGTCTGGGTCCGCGTGCTCTGCTACTCCGCCGAGCCTCCCAGCAGCCCACGGAAGTAGCGAGATTGCGCAGCCAACAGCCACCCAGGGATATGTGAGGTCCCGTCTGGGTCCGCGTACTCCGCTACCCCACTATGCCTCCCAGGAGCCCGCGAAACTGGCAACAGTTACGCAGTTCGCAGCCACCAGGAGAGCTGCGAGGTCCCGTCTGGGTCCGCGTACTCCGCTACTCCGCCGAGCCTCCCAACAGCCCACGAACGTGGCGACAGTTGCGCAGCCCACAGCCCACCCAGGGAGCAGCGAGGTCCCATCTGGGTCCGCGTACTCCGCTACCCCTCTATGCCTCCCAGGAGCCCACGAAGGTGGCAACAGTTGCGCAGCCCACAGCCACCCAGGGAGTCCGCTACTCCGCTTTGCCTCCCAACAGCCCACGAAGGTGGCGACAGTTGCGCAGCCCACAGCCACCCAGGGAGCAGCGAGGTCCCGTCTCGGTCCGCGTACTCCGCTACCCTACTGTGCCTCCCATGAGCCCACGAAAGTGGCGACAGTTGCACACTTCGCAGCCACCCAGGGAGCTGCGAGGTCCCTTATGGGTCCGCATACTACGCCACTCCGCTGTGCCTCCCAGGAGCCCACGAAAGTGGCGACAGTTGCGCAGCCCAAAGCCACCCAGGGAGCTGCGAGGTCCCGCCTAGGTGCGCTTACTCCGCTACTCCACCGGGCCTCCCGGGAGCCAAGGAGGGTGGCGACAGTCATGCAAGGCGAACCTTCCTAGGGAGCTGCGAGATCCCGTCTGGGTCCGCGTACTCCGCTACTCCGCCGAGCCTCCCATGAGCCCACGAAAGTGGGACTGGTGCGCAGTCCGCACCCCCCCCAGGGAGCTGCGAGGTCCCTCCTGGGTCCGCGTACTCCGCGACTCCGCCGAGCCTGCAGGAGCCCGCAAAAGTGGCGACTATTGCGCAGTTCGCAGCCCTCCAGGGAGCAGCGCAGAAGGAGGCAGGAGGAGGGGGGAAAGAAGGAGTGGATGAAGGAGAGAAGGTGGAGTCAACATTGCTCTTTTCGAAACGAGAACCCCACACAGGAGGGCTGGGACGAATCATACGGTAGAGCCCCGCATGATTTGTTTCTGAGTTTCGTCGTCCTCTTCGTCCTTCTCCGGTGCTGCGGAGCAGGCCGATCAGGCATGTCCGTGCTACTCGCCGATTGAGCCGCCTCAGATTCCTAAGATGCAACGCGGGCCCCACAGGGAGAGGCTCCCACTAGAGAGTCCCTTGCGATTCACTCAGAAACGAGGCTCCCGCGTGAGGCCTCCTTCATGTTCAGGCCTCAAGAGGCCAGAAGTGATGACAACTACGGTGGGAGCGTTCGTTACAGAATGTGCCCAGGAGGCTTCAGACCCTGGAGGGGTCCTTATCTGATGAAGGCGGCCAGGGCATCCATGGCCAATCCGCGATTGGAGTTCAATCGGCTTCCAGACCCTGGATTCTTTTTCCAATGGTTCCTTACCCAATGCACTCACCGTACAGGGTTCCGACACCCCGCTCGGTTAAATACATTGGTTGGGGACCCCATAGGGAGGGGCTCCTGTTCGAAAGTTCCCCGCGATTCAATCACACACGAGGCTCCCGCTCGAGACTTCCTCTATATCAAGTCTCAGGAGCCCAAACGTGACGAGAGTAACAGGGTTCCAATACCCCGTTCGGATTCAAAACATGAGACGGGGAAGCCCCCGCGATTCACTCACACACGAGGCTCCGGCGCGAGACTTCGTCAAGATGAGTGTGTGAGTGTGAGTGAGTGTGCGAGCGTGTGCGACGGTGGTTGTGATGATGTTGCTGATGATGATGTTGCTAACTTCCTCCAGATACGTTTGACTGGGTGTGTGCTGAGACAGAGAGAGAGAGAGAGAGAGAACGCGCAATTGTGCGATGATGATGACGGTGTGGTGGTGATGGTGAGGATGAACACATGGTGTTGTGATGATGATGGCTGAGGATCACGGTGGGATGGTGGTAGTGATGATGATGGTGGTGGTGATGATGATGGTGGTGGTGGTGATGATGACCAGTGCGATGAAGGTGTGATGGTGATGGTGGTGGTAAAAGAGGGGAGGAGGAGAGGGTGAGGTGTTCTGTCCTACGCGGCGGTGTGTCTAGAGAAAGCCAGAATCCCGCCTATGATGTGGGGAATATGAAGACGCGCGCAGCGTTTCAGTGTTTCGAAAGAACAGCTGTGCTTTCAAGTCATTCGAGTTCTTGTTGTCAGATTTTCGGATAATGCCATATTTTCTTCCTGAGTCGCTTGACGGTGCCTGCCCCCCCCCGACCCTAGCTCGGAAATGGGGGAAGATGTCCATCCCGTTTCCTCAAGACCCGTCTGTTTCGTGGCGAATTTCTTTCCTCCCGTCTCGTTCGAATTCACAAGGCGGTGATATTATCACAATGTGGATACCAGAGTTCTTGACCCCTTCCACCGAAGCTGCTTTCCAGTGACGCTTCGATCGCCTTCAAAATTGCTTCAAACAGCCTAGTCCCCATCGTTTCCGGAAGATTCGGCCCCAGCAGCCCCGTCAATTGAATAATTTACGATTGACCGTTTGGGCACCCTGGGGGGGGCCAGAAATGGCCACGACGCCAGCTATGGTTAGACGTCATCGCGATGCGGTGCCGCGATGCCAGACCTTATCGCGTTGGCGCTCGACAGCTTCTGCTTTCGCAGCGCCTTTGGGGTGTCTTTAGGGGCGCCCGAAACGAATTGGCGGAATTCTGTCGTTGCTCGCTGGCGCTCAGAGGAGAAGAAGGTACCCATACCGCCACCCTTGCCACGTTCTCGCCTTTTTGTGATTCCTGGGAGGCCATCGTCGCCACGGCTGGATTCGCTTTGAAATTCTTGTCAGAACGCACCCCTGGAGAGGTCCGGGGAGTAGCGGTATCGATACTTGTTGGTGTCCTCTCCAGAATGGGCGGAATCCCGCCGTTGCTCGTTGACGCTCGGGATCTTTTCGGGGTGTCGCTCACCGACCGCTGGCGCGATGCGACAGCAGCGGCTTGCGCGGTTGCGTTGGGCCCCCACGGGCCCCCGCCACCTCTGGGAGCCGCGACAGCCTTTTGACAGCCCCGGCGCCTGGAGGCGGGAAGTTGCCCCTCCTCGAGAGGAGGCCTCCTCCTCCTCCTCCTCCTCCTCCTCCTCCTCCTCCTCCTCCTCCTTGCCAGGAGTGGTCCGACTACTTGGCGCAGTCCAAACAGGTGGTCTGAGCTCCCAGGGCGCCGACACGGCCACGGCGCGGGCTCGCGGGCTCTGGGCGGAATCGCCCCAAGAGAGGCCTCCCGCTCCCAAAGCCATTCCCAGGCCGCCTGTCGTCGTGGAAGTGTCGGGGTGAGGTCATCGGGAGTCGTCGGGAGCTGCCGTTTGTCCTTGAATAGAGGAGCGAAGCAGCATAAACATAGGCTTTTGGCGGTCCGCGCGGATTTCTTGGATCCGCGCCGGACCCCCTCCCTGGCGCGCGGAGCGCGCCAGGGGCGGCGCCGGAGGCGCCGCCCTGGGAGGCCCAGCGCGGATCCAAGAAATCCGCGCGGAGCACCAAAAGTTTATGTGTTTGTGCAGTTGTTTCTTCCTCGATCGAAGGTTCTCCCACTTCAGGACGGTTTCCAGCAGCCGCGCCTCGCCGAGAGCATTCCAGGGGTGCCCGAGTCGTCCCGAGCGGCCGTTGGAGGCTCGAGTTGTGGCTTGAAAATTGCTTGGGGTGACCTAGACCTCCTCTTGCTGTGGGACAAAACATCCACGGGATGATTTAGTTTGCGTGTTTCGGGTTTTCACTGGGCCCCAGGACAGTCAGAGAATACTCGTGATGAAACGCCAGTCTTGTGGAAGTGGTTTAGCCTCTGGCGGTCCACATTGGGAAAAGTCACGACGTCGGAGACTTGGAACTCCGAGGCCGGAGTTTATACGCACTCACCGCTTGGGGACCGATGTCCCAGGACCCAAGCAGGCGGTGGGTATGGACATCTTAGCCCCCCCCCCTTCGGGGCCGAACATGCCCACGTGGTCCATGTCAACCGCCTCTTGGGGTCCTGGGGCATCGTGATATGAGAATTCCGGCGTAGCATCCAATACCATCCTGGTCCTGAGTCGCGTAACCTCCGTCTTCTCCGGCAGGCCTCCGATGAGGGTACACTGCCGTTTTAAATGCATGCTCCGCGTGCGGATCATGTGTCAAAAGTGCATGCATTTAGCATTCAAAACAACGATGAGTTCGTGCATAAATTCCTTCATGAATTAGTCATGTATTAAAATCCAATATGTTCAAAGATCCCATGTGCTAACAACTGCCCTGTAAGTCGGTCCAGAGCCCTCCGGAACGCTCTCCGAGCGCCCCGCGGCGTTCTGCAGAACGTCCGCCCCGCCCGGTGCACGTCCTCCAGACCTGCCGGCTCTCTCGCGGCTCTCTCGGAGATGCTCGTTTGTTGCCCTCGCCTGGTCGACGAAGCCCGCCCTGCTCCTCCTCGTCCTGCTCCCGCTGCTCCCGCTGCTCCACCTCTTCTCTTCCCCCCTTTTCCGCCGCCCTCCCATCCCCGCTTCTCTTCATCCCTGTTCTCCTCCTCCTCCTCCTCCTCCTCCTCCTCCTCCTCCTCCTCCTCCTCATCATCATCATCATCATCATCATCATCATCATCATCATCATCATCATCATCATCATCATCATCATCATCATCATCATCATCCCTGTTCTCCTCCTCCTCCTCATCATCATCATCCTCCGATTCCCGTTCCCCTTTTTCTCCTTGCCCTTCGCGCGGAGGAGGATGTCCGCCAGCAGAGAATTACAGGCCCAGGTACATCTCCTGACAGGTATAAGATCTAGCCATCGACGCTGGTATAACCCAGCCTAGCGTCGTTTCATCCAGCTTAATGCCGCTTAACCCGGCATAGACCTGCGCATAATCTGGTCGAGTCGGCGTCAATGCCCGCTTAACTATCTGGCTTATAGCCCTTCATCGCTCCTACGAGTCGAATACCTCCAAGGAGTTGCCTGCCAACACAGGCCGGCAGTGCATACGTTTCCAGTCCGTTCACGGCCGGGATTTTGATTTCCCAGCGATCCGTTGCTGATGTTTGCATGACGTGATTGTGCATACTGTCTCGGCCGACCCGATTCGATTTCGACTCTGTGCCGATGCAGCCCTGTCTGATGCACATTTCGATCCGATCCGATTTCCCGATTCGATGTTGAGGAGGAGGAGGAGCCAGAGAAGGAGGAGGAGGAATCAGAAAGCAGAGGGGGCGGAGGAGGAGGGATGGAGCAGATGAGGGGGGAGACAACCCCTCTCACGAAGAGGAACAGCTCGCCCTTGTGAAGAGCAGGAGGAGGCGGAAATGTAGCGAAACAACATCGGAGTAGGGAGGAGGGATTCGGATTGGTAGTGGAACGGCTGCGAAGCAAGATGGGAGGACGGAGGACAGGGCAACACAAAAAACAGGGAGGCGGGAGGATGAGCAGGCCCTCTCCTCCCAAGTCGATGTTTCTTCCCGACATGGGCCGCTTGGACACTCTCCCCCCTTCCCTCTCCTCCTGCCTCCTCCACTCCTCCTCTTCCTCCACCTCCTGTTCATGCTGCTTGTCCTCCTCCTCCTCCTTCTCCTTTTCCTTTTCCTCCTCCCTCCCCAGACAGACGAAGCCCCGTTTGCTTCGATGCGTAGGCCCCTGGACCTCTCAACCTCTTCCCCAGGGTCGGCTGTTCCTCCCGAGTCGTTTCTGGACGGCCCCGGGGCCCGGAATGGGCCTCCAGATGTCGAACACGTGAATGCCGCGGGTCATTTTTGGTGTGTCGCCTTAAGTCGGGCGTGTCCCTCTACAGGGAGGATACTATTCATGCGTAGTCAAAGGTATAGTCAGGTGACGCTGTTCGTGCTTTTTGTTGGCTAATGTTTCATCACTTTCTGACTGTTTTTGATTTTTCTTTCAGGTGGGGAGGAGAGGGAGGAGGAGGAGGAGGAGGAGGAGGAGGAGGAGGAGGA
>CAUYUJ010005535.1:309807-344072 GCA_963575745.1 Prorocentrum cordatum
AGAAAGACAGGGGGCCCCACGTTCGCGGGCGGCCAAAGAGGGGGGAGGAGGGGGGCGATGCCTCAGGAGGGGGGGGGGCGGGTCTCACGGCGGGGGCCATGGCAGTTCCTCGGATTTCACGGCGCCTCTTCCCACTTCCATGCGCCCCGCCCTGCCCCCCCCCCCCCCCCGGGCCGCGCACATGGCGCCGGCCATGCCTTGCGCCCCGCCCTCTTGGACACCCCCTTATTGTCAGGAGAGGATAAAAACACACAGACACAATGAATCGTCGATCCCCCGGAAAATGTGGGAACATATGGGAAGTGGGGGGGGAGACAAAAACCCAGAAAATGTTGGAAAATATGGGGATTTGTTTTTATTCGTGTGTATTTCTTTGTGTGTCCTGGGGCCCCTTCGTGTTGGCCGCCCCCCCAACGAAAGAGGCGGGCCCCACGTGCATCCCGGGCGCTCCGGCCCCCGCCCTCCGTGCTCTCTCGCGCGGGCCGCGGCCCGACGCCTGCGCGCTGTCCAGTCGGGCCGGGCGAAAGGGTCGGGCCGGCCTCCTCCTCCTCCTCCTCCTCCTCCTCCTCCTCCTCCTCCTCCTCCTCCCCCCCCTCCTCCTCCTCCTCCTCCTCCTCCTCCTCCTCCTCCTCCTCCTCCTCACGCCTATCCTCCTTCCTCCCCCCGAGCCCGTCGTGCTCTCACCAAGCTCGGGCCGGGCGAAAGGGGGGGATTGGGGAAGGGGGGGGGTACGAAATTTGCTGCATGCAGCTGGTTTCGGCCTCACCGAGGGGGCCATGTCTCGATACATACGGTAGGTTTGCGTCGTGTCGACCAGCGGCAACCCCAGCGCGGGCGTTCAAGGTTGAACGCCGCCGGCGACCCAGAATCGATCGATGTTGAACGATTGGACGTTGCGGAGACGGCCGATCGTTCAAGGTTGAACGATCCCTGCGGTGTCAAAAACCAACGCTGGGGTCGGCACAACACGAACCTGCCGTACGAAATTTGCTGCATGCAGCTGGTTTCGGCCTCACCGAGGGGGCCATGTCTCGATACATAGCCGCCTCCGGCGCCGGGAGGCGCCGGGAAAATCAGCTACGTGAGCTGACTCTCACCCCCCCCCCTTTGCTATCCCCCCCCTTTCGCCCGACCCGATCAAGGGGGCCGTGCCAGCAGCCGTGCACTCAGGAGGGGATAGCACGCACACACGGGCACAGTTCATCGTCGACTCCCGGGAGAAATTGTGGGGAAAGATGGGGATTCGGGGGGGGTGGGGGGAAGACGAAGACCCAGGAGGTGTGGGAAGGCATGGGAACGCATGGGGAGTCCTGAGATGCGTGTCCGTTTCTGCGTGTGTGTCCCAGGGCCCCTTGAGACGCGCAAGTCGTCACGGCACGAACCTGCAGTGCCCCCTCGAACCCCTGCCCGCCACCACGTCCAGGAGACCGGGCGCCCGAGTGCTACACATGGGTCCAAAACAAATTTAAACACACAACCTCGTCCACGTAACATCTGTTTTCGTTCGTCGTGCCGTTCGCTCGTCGTTCGTTCGTCGTTCGTTCGTCGTTCGTTCGTCCTCCCACCCCTGTCTTCCCAGTATGGTCTCGAGAAGGCCCCAAGGTGACCTCGAGGTACCCCCCTGGGCACTCCCCCATCATCCTTCAGTCTCTCGCTGCTCACTCCCCTCTCCTCCGACGTCTCGATTTGTTCTTAACGTGGCCCCTCTGGGGTCTCGATCCATTCCCCGTTGCTGGCATTTACGCCTGAGTCGGTTACATTGTCCCAGGGCCTGGAAACGGTTTTTAGACACACACAAGAGGTAGAAACAATGGTTGTCACTGTTCTTGTGTTGCGACGCCTGGAGTTGTTGCGTGCCACTTCCTCCCGCGCTCACCGTCCCGCAGAGCAAGGATGAACACCGCCAAGAAGCGATGCATGAACCGCGTGCCTTGAGGAAGGCCTCCCGGCCCAGAACCCGCTTCGTGCAGGACCTGCTTCTTTCGTGCCCAAAAACTTTCTGATTGTGGACAGGGGCGCCGTACAGTGGAGACCCATGCCAAGAAACACCCTGTTTGCCTCCAGGGTGCCCTGGGTTTCTCGGGTTTGCCATGGAAAGCGCGACGTCCCCACACCGAAAAATCGATGGACGTCCCGGGATCTCAGGGTTGGGTGTCTCGTGGAAGGTCGGGGGCGGAAAAGAGGGGGGTGATGACTAGGGGGGGGTGGATATCATGGCGTGGGCCATGATGTTTCCCCAGATTTCATGGCGCCTCTTCTTATTTCATTACGTCCCTGGCCCCCCGCTGGGCCGCGCACATGCCGCCGGTCATGATTTGCACCCCCCCCTCTTGGACACCCCCCTCTTGGCCGCTCCCGAGAAGGTTTCTTGCTGACTGGCCTCCACTGCACCTGGAGCAGAGCGCCCTTGGGGGGAGCCGGTGGCACCTTGCTGGCCGCACGGGCCCGTGAAGCGTCGTCCCCCGACGACGACGACGACGACGACGACGACGACGACGACGACGACGACGACGACGAGGACGACGACGACGACGACGACGACGACGACGACGACGACGACGACGACGACGACGACGGCGGCGACGACGACGACGACGACGACGACGACGACGACGACCTTTTGGGGGCACGTGCAGCGTCGGCCCCCGAGGCAAGGCCGGTGCCTCTGCTGCCCTGGCGAAGGGCTGCTCCTAAGGGGTGGCCCTTCGCCAGAGTTCGGGCGAAGAGAACTATGCACATGCACCGATCCTTGCAAGGCCCATCCTTGACCCAGGATCGGTGCATATGCCTTCCTGGCCAAGGTAGGAGGGCGTATGCACCGATCCTGGGCTCAGGATGGGCCTGGCCAGAATCGGTGTATGTGCATGGTTCTCTTTCCTCTAAGAGTGACCTGCGGCTGCGGTGCGGTGCGGGCAGGGCGAGGAGGGAGGGGAGGTGAGGAGCCAGATGCAAGGCAGGAAAGGGCCGAGGGACAGGAGGAAGGAGAGGTAGAGGGAGGAAGTATACAAGATCAGAAGGGAGGAGGACAGATGAATCGTAAAGGAAGCACATGTCCCAAATGTGCACTGCCATGAGGTTGCTGTCTACATCAGCCAAGCTTGCACACCATTGGGGATGCCCAGAGGCCGAATGCGACGCGGCCGCGATGCGGCCTGCACGCTTTGGTTTGGCCCCCCCGCGCCCCTCCCCCCAGTAGCCGCGCACCGGAGGCCACTCTCATGCGGTTCCAAGAGGGGCCCTCCGTAGCCTGGCTCAAGGGGCGGGCCAGCAGTAGGCGCTCGCGCTTCGGCCCGCCCACCCCTGCGCAGACAGCCATGCCGGCCTCCGCCCGCGGCCTGGCCAACCGCGCCGTCATCGCGGCTGCGCTCGCCTGCCCAGTTGCCAGAGCCTCCCCCGTCGCGCACTCGCGATGCTCAGGAGGCGTCCGCGGCAGCGGCCGGTGAAGAGTCTGCCCCGCCCCAGCAGAGCCCCCAGAGGGGCGTGGGCTTCCGCACAGTGGGCCTCGGCAGGACGACCGCCATGGACTGCGAGAGCGCATGCGCCAAGGACTCGCGGTGTGTGGCCTATGAGGGACCGTACGCGACATCGCGGTCGCTGTATTCTCCAGGCAATGTTACTACCTGCGAGATTCACACGGAGCCGATAATAAAGGCCGAGGAAAAGGACGGCGTGTAGTGTGATGGATCAGGGAGGGCACGTCTGCGGGGCAGCGCGAGTATTCGCTCCTCGGGACAGGGTACTGCCTCCCGTCGGGCCTGGACCGCTTCAACGTGGCTGCCTGGGACTTCGCGCCGCCCAGACCATTCAGCAAGCACTACGAGTGCCGCACGGCGTGCAACGCGGGGGACACTTGCACGGCGCACGAGCTCAGCATGGATGCCGATGACACGTGAGGGTGCGCGTTGCGCACCGATCTCATCACGCAGGTGGAGCCGTGCGAGGATGGACGCTCGTGATGGTGCTGGCTCGTCGAGCGGCCGCCAGCGGAGACGGGGTCTCGGCGAAGCCTGCTGGCGCAGTACGGCCACAGGTTCGTTTGGTCTGGCGGCGCTAATGTGTTTGGGGCATCGCTATTGAGCAGCTCAGGGTAAGGGGTAGGGCCGGTGGGATGCTGTGGCCGATGGGGTCGGTGTGAGGGAGGCCGGCGGGCGCTGAAGAGGATGGCAGCACCGCGCAGCGCAGGGGGGCGAAGGCGGCCCAGGGCCGTTGCCGCAGCCGCGCGCGGCGTTTCCAAAAGCAGGTGGTTCCAAAAGAGACCCCAGGTTCAAAAAATGTCGTTCCAAAAAGGTGGTTTCAAAAAGGTGTGGTTCCGAACAAAAGGAACCCCAGGGAAAGGGACTTTCGAAACGGGCAACGCTGATTTCTCGAGTCCGTCTGGCTTCGCCCACGAGGTCGCTGCGCGCGACGCTTTCGCTCGCACTTTTTTCGAGGTCCCAAACGCACCGCCGCGGTCTCAGAAGTCCATGTCGCTGGCGTCCTTTAAGGAAACGTATTCCACTCCTGCGCAGTGCGACTCTTTCACGCGCGCGCGCAAGATGCGGCGCCCCAGACGGCGCTCCGGCAGAGCGTGCAAGATGAGAAGACGCACCTGAGCGACGGCACAACAAGAATTGCACCCCCCCCTCCCCCGACACCGTTACCGCATGGTCCACCATCTCGGTTGGCAAGAATGTATGGATGCTTTGCTGCCCGTTCCTTGCTCGGAAGCCATCAGCCAGGAATTTGCGCGGCCTCTGGTGTCAAGCGCACCCGCTCTTCATTTCACGGGGGCATTCGCATGTTTGCGGGATGTTATCTGATGATATTGTTGCTTGGTCCTTGCATAGCTCCAGGGGAAATATTGTGGACAAGTTTCGCTTGAAGAAGCACCTAGCGCCAGTTTAGAGTTGCGCAGAAGTGGCGCCGCTGACGTCCCTTTCGATTGCACAGCGTTGCTGACCGCAGAGGTCACACTGATCGCGGCTGGAGGAAAAAACGGTACGACAACAACGCCTGGAGGTAAGACGTTGAATTCAGGACCACCCTGGGGCCAGGAGAGGCTCGAGTTTTTGGCCCGCTCCTTTAGTGTAGGTTGTGAGACCTACTCGTGGCCAACCGAGGCTCCCCACGGCCCCCCGCCCCCTGGAGGGTTTCTCCGAAGGGCTTAGGCGACCCGTCCTCCTCCTCCTCCTCCTTCTCCTCCTCCCTCCTCCTCCTCTTCCTCCTCGTCCTCCTCCTCCTTCTCCTCCTCCTCCTCCTCTTCCTCCTCCTCCTCCTCCTCCTCCTCTCCTCCTCCTCCTCCTCCTCCTCCTCCCTCCTCCTCCTTCTCCTCTCCTCCTCCTCCCCCCTTCCTCCACCTCCTCCTCCATCTCCTCCTCCCCTTCCCCTCCTCCACCTCCTCCTCTCCCTCCTCCTCCTCCTCCTCCTCCTCCTCCTCCTCCTCCCTCCTCCTCCTCCTCCTCCTCGGGTCGCCTACGGCCCTGGGGGAAACCGTCCCCCCCCCCCCCTCCCCCAAATGCCGCGCCCCTTGTGGCATTCAGCACGATGACTGCATGAACGCCGAGCCCGCGCGGCGCCTCGGGCCGTCGTGTAGCCGACGCAGGGCGGCGTATAGCCACTAGCCGCGCGGCTCCTCGGCGGACGCTCCCCAGCGGTTGCAGATCTCCTGGGAGGCTGAATCCAGCATCGGCTGTGGCATATCCGCGGTCCAAATCTATCATGATCCCGACTGGCCCCCACGAGTCCCGCTCGATCGGCTGGTGGAATCCTGGGCCGTGCCCGTTTTGCATCGGCTCAGTCGCCTTCCACTCGGGCTCAATAGTCTTGTTAGTCGTTCCCAGGAAGACCTCGGACGGGGCTAGGACGAGGATAAATCCGATCCAGAGCGTTCCGGAGCGCTCTCATAGCGTTTCGGGACGCTCTGAGAAGACCGCGGCGCCCGAGGCATCCTCCAGAGCCGCCAGATCTCAGAGATCCTCGATCTATTTTCTCCCAAAGTCTATCCCTGTCCTGGCTGCGCCTTTTTCCGAGTCGTGCCCAGGAAGAGGACCTCACAGGAGTCGTCGCCTAACGAAGCCGCCGCCCCGCGATGTTCAGCGTTTTGTTTTTGTTCGGGGGGCGGCCCGGCCCCGCCGCACCCGTCGCGCGCGCCCGAGGGATCCCGCGCGGGGCGCACCCCTTTGCGCCCCCCGCGGCCGAGATGCCGCCCAAGCGAGGACTCCTCCATACCTCCTGCTCCTCCTCCTCCTCCTCCTCCTCCTCCTCCTCCTCCTCCTCCTCCTCCTCCTCCTCCTCCTCCTCCTCCACCTCCACCTCCACCTCCTCCTCCTCCTCCTCCTCCTCCTCCTCCTCCTTCTCCTCCTCCTCCTCCTCCTCCCCCTCTCCTCCTCCCTCCTCCTCCTCCTCCTCCTCCTCCTTCCTCCTCCTCCTCCTCCTCCTCCTCCTCCTCCTCCTCCTCCTCCCCCTCCTCTTCCTCCTCCTCCTCCTCCTCCTCCTCCTCCTCCTCCTCCTCCTCCTCCTCCTCTGCTGGCCGCTCCTCCGTCGGAGGAGGGAAGAGAAGGTACAGTGCCGTTTTGTATACATGCTCCGCGTGGTGATCATGTATGAAAAATGCAGGGATCTAGGATCAAAAACAACGATGAGTTCATGCATAAACTTCTTCATACATGAACCATGCATGAAAACTCCTATATGTTCAAAATCCCATGTATTAGAAACTGCCCTGCGCCCCTTACTTCGGGTGCAACTGCTTGGAGGTCAAATTCTGATCTTGCCCTGGTCCGAAATCCCGCTCAATCCCGCCTAGTCCGGCTTGATCCCGCTTCATCCCGCTTACTCTGGCTTAATCCCGGCTAATCCGGCTTAGTCCGGCTTAGTCCGAGGCCCACTCCGGCGTAACAGCCCCCCAATGGGGCTTAATTATTTGTTATCCTTTCGACGAAAATTTCCCAGTAGTTGCCTCCTAACATTACCTCTACCCTTTCGCTGGTGCTCCCCCCAGTTTGGGGCTCCTCGGAGAACTTATCGTCGCCAGCGCGCTGGAGTCGCCTCGACATATTCTGGTCAGAGCGCACCCTGGGAGAGGTCCGGCGAGTGGCGGTATCGGTACCTGTTGGTTCCTCCACTCCTCCCACATCTCCTCCTCCTCCTCGTCCTCCTCCTCCTTTGTATTCTCCTTCTCCTCATTATTCGCTTCCCTTTATTCTCTTGATACTGCTCCCGTTCGCTGTCCCCCTGCCTCATCATCACCGTCACCATCGTTTACTAATACAATTTCCATTCATCCCCCCCCGTCCTCCTAATACTGTCTCGCTTCCTCCTCCTCGTCCTCCTCATCCTCCTCGTCCTCCTCATCCTCCTCCTCCGCTTGTTCTGCCTTCTCTTTCTCATCATCATTTTCTTCTTCTTCTCCCACTCCTCTTGTTTCTCGCCTCCTCCTCCTCCTTCTATTGGTCCTCTTCCTCCTCCTTCACCTCCCCTTCCTCCTCCTTCTCCTCCTCCTTCTCCTCCTCTTCCTCCTCCTTCTCCCCATCCGTAGCCCTTTTGACTCGAGCTCTGGCCGAAACCCTGCAGGGCTAGCACAACACACCTGATAACCAATATCATCGCCTTTTTCATCGCGGGTCGTCACGTGGGCAGAGAGCATTCCCTACGTGACACCGTCACGCGAGAGCGTTCTAGCCTGCCTGCCCGCCACTCTGACTATTTCTCGCGTGTTTTCGGCTATCATGACGAACGGGCGTCCAATGTGTCAGTTTGTGAGCGTTTTTTTGATTCGGCATTTTCGACATTGGGCGGAACGGGGAGCGAGGGGGGGAGGTCTGGCTCCGGACCTCTGCCTAGCGCGATTGCTTGCAGCAGTTGGTCCTACGAGGGCAGACCCCACCTGCTCGAAACAGGCGCCAAACAACAGCCAAGATCTACTCCATGGGAGGGGGGAGGGAGGGGGGGGTGGGGCCCGCGCCGATCGACAAAACAACAACTCCAAACTGACCTCCAAATTGGAGGTCAGTTTGGAGTTGTTGTTTAAATAGTCGTGCGCATGACGAGACCACCCGCGGACATGTTAAGCGTTAGGCTTAAGCAGCGTTGGAGAAGGGGGCGCGCACCTGGAAAATGATGCTTGCGTCCAGTAAAGACCGAACGCCCATTTGTCCGCACGCAGCAGATATAGTTCCCGATTTGACCATCAGGGTGTCATACGACGCTGCTGATGAACACGCATGGGCTTGGACTCGATCGTTCTTGACGACAGCTTGCCGCACAAGCAGTGTCATGCGATGAGAAGTGTTTTCCCAATCGATCCTGTATGACTCGATGTGGCCCGCGCTTGATTGCCATGTGCAATATGTATCGGGAGTATTTGTTTTAGGAGTCATGCTGTGTCCGTTAGCGGATGTCCATGCTCGCCCTCCGTCGGAGGAGCAGGAGCGCAAGTGTGACTCGAGTTGGTTGTTCCACGGGCTTGCGCCGCATCCGCTAACCCCCTGGTGTTTCGAAGGAAAGCGTCGCGGGCGCCCAGGCACTGTTCGCGGGGGGCAGTGTTCACAGGGCAGCGTGACCGGGAAAGGGCGGGGGCTCTCTTGGGGGGTCCCGTCTGGCAGCCGCCTTGGAGCGTCCACGGGGCCTCAGGGGGCCCTACTGGGCCGTCTGCGGCGCCTTGCGGGCAGTATTGGGGCCACATTGGACCAATGAGCCCATGCGCACTACGACGACCATGAGCCCACTGCGCCGCTTGCATGAAGGGTGCGCCTGGAAAGTAATCCTGAGCTCATTGGTCCTTGACATGGTGTGGAGCGATCGTTCGCATATTTTCCGAAGAACATCTGCACTCTCATGACTTTGTGTTGCCCTTCTTCATGCTTTTCGGTTTCTTCATGATTCTCAAGTTTCTTCCAGGTTCTAACCTACGATCGGTTGCTCCTGCTGTACAGCTCCGTGTTGGGGCGCATTGGGATCAGCTTGGGCCGGTCTTGAGCCCCTCTCGGGGTCATCCTGGGCTGCCTGAGTCGTCTCTTGTGCCGTCCTGGGGCCGGCTGGAGCCGTCGTGTGGCGCCCACTTGGAGGCATCTTGGCCCGTCTCGGGTCGCTGGTCATGGCCTGTGAATAACTTGGGAACACGTGTAAGCTCTCCATCGGGGTTGTGCAAATTTTGGCGCGTTGGGGCCCTCCTGGGGGTATATGAGAGCCCTCGGGTGGCGTCTTGGAGGCTCCGTGGGCTGTCTTGAAGTCAGCTGGGGGCGACTGGGTGCCATCGGGGATCGTCGAGGGCCCCCGGAGAGAGGCATGCCGAAGCCATGCAGGCCGTCCTGGGCCATCTCTGAGGCGGCCGGGGCCGCCCGCACACCTCGCATCCCCCCCCCTCTGGTGCGAAAACAAGACCCTCCAAGACGAGCCATATCAGACCTCCCCCGTGGGAGAACCCTCCAAAACCTCGTCCCCAGACCCCCCCAGGCCCTCCAAGATAGCCTGGAAGAGACCCCCCCCCGAAATGAGACCCCCCTCCCTTTATTACGAAATCTGGAGTAGCTTACTGCACTGCCGAAGTGCAAGCCGTGTGGTGCATCGGTAGCCACGGGCGGCCACGTGGCAAATGCTCGGCAGACCTTCCGAGGCGGCAGCGGGCGGCAGCGTGGCGAAGCCTCGACATGCCCCCCCGAGGCGGCAACGGACGGCAGCCGGCGGCCACGCGGCGAGTCCTCGACGCACCCCCGAGGCGACAACGGGCGGCACCGGGCGGCAACGTGGCGAATCTTCGACGTACCCCGCAAGGCGGCAACTTGCGGGCAGCAGCAGGCGGCAGCGGGCGGCAGCGCGGCGAATCTCCTCGACATGCCCCCCACGAGGTGGCAACCCGCGACAATGGGCGGCACCGTGGCGGGGCCTCGACATGCCTCGTGGGGCGGCAACGGGCGGATCTTCGACACACCCCAGAGGCGGCAACAACGGGTGGCAACGTGGAGAATCCTCGAGAGACCCCCCGGGGCGGCCATAGGCGACAACGGGCGGCACCGTGGCGAAGTCTCGACATGCCCCGTGAGGCGGTAACGGGCGGCAGCGAGGCAGCAACCGGGCGGCGACGCCGCGAAACCTCGACGGACCCCCCCAAGGTGGCGGCAACGAGGCGGCAACCGGCGGCGACGCTGCGAGACTTCGACACACCAAACCGAGGAGACGAGTATTACCCCCCCCTTGCCCAAGCACCGTCTGGGAAAGTGTCCGAGGTGAACACATGCACTTCGACTCAGCCAGCGCGTGCTTACTTTGTGGAATGTACGTTGCCAGCGAGTCTGGCAAAGTGTCCTGTAGGCGTCGGCATTCCCCCCTCCGCGTCCTCCGTCGTCCTCTCTCGTCGTTGTTCTCCTCGCCTCCTGCCCCCGCCCGCCACCAACCCCTTCTCTCCCCCACTACCCCTGTCTTCTCTCCAGTGTGCAGGACTCGGTGATCTGGTTCCTCCTCTCCTTCGGCCTCTTTCCCTTCGCTTGCTTCTCCGGATCCTGCCTCCTCCTGCTCCGACCCTGTCCATGTCTGTGCCTCCCCTTCCATGTTCTTGCTGCCTTCTGTCAGTTTTTTGTATGCCGTCGAGCTTCTGGCGCAGTGAGTGCGCAGTGACCGCGGCTCCTCGATTTCGTGTCGTTTCGGGGCTTGTGCGCTCGGCCGTCAGTTATCATGTGATCGGGCCGGTGCCAATGTCGCGTCGCGCTTCTTTGAAATGTCGGGTATTTTCGCCACGAGTGATCTGTCCAGGCTCTCCCACGGCTTCTCATACCATCGCTGACGGTGAGTCGGTGCGTTTCTGATGAATTATTCTCTTCCTCCACCGCCTCCTCCTCTTCGCCGTCATCCTCCTCTTCCTCCTCCTCCTCCTCTTCCTCGCCTTCCTCCTCCTCCTCCTCCTCCTCCTCCTCCTCCTCCTCCTCCTCCTCCTCCTCCTCTTCCTTCTCCTCCTTCCTCCTCCTCCTACTCGCCTTATTCCTCCTCCTCCTCCTCCTCATCATCCTCCTCCTCGCCTTCCTCCTCCTCCTCCTCCTACTCCTCCTACTCCTCCCTTCTCCTCCTCCGCCTCCTCGTCGCCTTCTTCCTCCTCCTCCTCCTCCTCGTCCTCCTCCTCCTCGTCCTCCTCTTCCTCCTCCTCCTCCTCCTCCTCCTCCTCCTCCTGCTAGCCATTGTGGCCGGGACCTTCTGCCTGCGCTTTGGCAGCAGCAATCTTCAGCAATGGTACGCCTTGCTCCTGCGGGCCAACTTCGGCCCCTGTTCAGCTTGAGAGACCGTTATCTTATTCATTGTTTTGCCGATCGGCGCGGGCCCTCTCACCCGCTCCCCCCCTCCCCCCATGGAGTGGATCTTGGCTGTTTTCGGCGTCTGTGTCCAGCAGGTGGAGTCCCCCACACACAACGCAATGTTGCAAACAGTCACATTAAGCAGGGGTCCAGAGCCTTTCCCCCCCCCTCCCCCCCCCCCTTCCGCCCAATGTCGAAACGCCGAAAACGGAAGCGCTCACCTGATAGATCTCAAGCTTCCCTCTTTCCCCGTGGCCCCTTCTGGAGCGGCTGCTACCTCCACGCCCTCGCAGCGGGGCTCACGGCGGGCGGCGGCGGCGCCGGAGGCAGAAGGCGGAGGCGTGGCATCGCTCGGACGTGTGCGTTTTTTCTCTGCCGGGCATGGGTCATCGAGGAGCATCCTGGATCATGAAGCAACAACGAAATACGCACGACACCGACAAAAAATGGCACGGCGAATGGACGTCCGACGTCCGAGCGATGGCAGGAGGCAGGGTCTCCTGGTGGCCGTGGCACGCCAGGTGGGCCTCCCCGCCTGCGAACGGCGGGGGCGGGGGCGCAGGCGGCACCGGCATGGCGCCACGGCGCGAGGCATGGCCCAGTCGGGTTCAAGGTCTTCAGTTTTTCTCTTCGCCCTGACGGAGCCATGCCCGGTAGTCACACGGGGATGCACACTGATTGATGGCCCCGAGGTTTTTCGGTCCTGTTTGTTCGGTCGGTCTGTTCGATCGGCTTCGTGTTTGGCCCCGGGTTTATCTCCCTCGTCCTTTCTCGGTCCCTTCGGCCCCTTCGTCGTTTGTCAACATTCGGAGCCAGGGCTTGACGCTGACGCACGAGCAAATACAATCCTGACGGAGCCCCCCGCCGTGCCGACGCCAACAAGTGGACGCGTAACGCCTGCGACTGCCGCCGCAACCTCGCCAAACACGTTTTCTGTAAACGCCACAGTGCTACCATGGGCGAGTCGGGTTTGGCGCTTCCGATCGGACTTGGCATTTGTCATACAAGACGAAGGTGTGTTCGCTCTCCGGGTCTGCGAGGTGTTCCTCTTCCTCTTCGGTTTCAGCGTCTCTCAAGATCGTCCGCTTTGGAGCGCGTCAGGGTTGGCGGGGCGATGCCGGTTTCAATTTGCACAATTGCGCCCAGCGGTTCCCCTGATGTTCTGGAGCAACAGCTGGCACGTTGCTGGAGGGGTCGGGTCAAGCGCGGTCGCCGCATTGACAAGGATGTCAATCGGGTCAGCGCCGTGACGGTTCAACAGATTTCCAAGAAGCTGTTGGCCGTGAGCTTGGTTCAGGGGGTGCATTAGCTGGACTAGAACTACGTGGAGCTCACGAAGAAGGTGGCTTCTTCCCAACCGCAGCAGTTAGCAGAGAAACCGGTCAAGAGCGCGCCCGCCATAGGCCTGAAGTCGTTCTTGGTTGGCATGGCGGGACGCCTTCAGCATCGATTCCGGCGGCCTTGTCACCTCCGTGGACGAACTCTCCGAAGTGGACCGCGCCGAACACGACAAGAGTCGGGGGGGCACTTTGGCTGCCTTGTTTCAAGGCTTGGCCAAGGAATTGCCCAAAAAGGAAGCCGACAGCCCCCGAGCTTGGCCAATGAGTTGTTCAACAAGTGGGCCGACGCGGGCGCTGCCTTGGGCGCCCAAGTCAAAGGTGCCGGCGGCGTGGCCCCCGCTGCCCCTGCGAGCAGCGATCCTGCAGCTCCTGAGGCAGGGGTCGGGCCCGCGCCCCCCGAGCATGAGCCCGCGGCCGCCGCCGCATCTTCGGGCGAGCTGCCGGCGGGAGTCCGCGCGGGCGCCGCCGAGCTCGCATCTCAGCGGGCGCGCCCCCCCCCCCCCCCCCCCCCCCCCTAGTTTTGCGGCGCTGTAACCTGGTGAGTCGGTCGTGAGCGATCGGAAGAGGGCGCGGCGTCCGCACGCATTTCGTCGCCGACCGAGTCACATCGGCGCCGCTGGCTCGCGTTTTCCTCGGAAGCCAGCCTTCTCTTCAAGCCCCCCAGGCCAGGGAGGGGAGGGCGCGTCCGCGGCAATGTTTCAGCTGCCAATGTGGCGCAATATTTGCGACAGGTTGAGAGCGAAGTGTTTGCTGACGCGCGGCGGCGTTCTGCTGGCGCGCAGCGGCTCCCGCCCCCCCCCCCCGCCCCGCGCCCCCCTGCAAGCGCCGGGCTTTTCGCCCGTGGATGGACGTGCCCCTTCTGAAGCCAGCCTCCTCCCGCACGTGCCTCATTAGGGGCGCGTCTGCAGAGCGCGCGCGCTGGTGGATATCGCGGAGCTTCGAAGGGCTGCGTTCTCTGCCAGGAGTCATCCTCCCCGTTCTGAGTGCCATGCCAACGGGGATCCCAGTGGCCCCGAGCAGCGACTCGCGGGGCTTCCGGTGGCCCCGAGCGCCCAGCTCGAAGCCACTTGTTTGCCGCCTGACGCGCGTGGTCTTGCGAAGGACGGCGCGCAGTGTCGGCGCGCTTCCTCAAGTCGCAAAGGATGCCTTGACCGTCTTCGTCGCCCTCATCAGCGACGCAGCTTGATGCGCGTACTGGCCCCTGCCAACGTCTGCATGCACTGTCAACGAGTTTTCGCCGCTCACACGACGCCCCCCAGGCATTTCGCGCGCGCGTTGGATCGCGGGCGCTGCGCCCCTAGGGGTCTTCATTCTTAGGCGCCCCCACGCGCGCCATCGCCACTGCGCTTTCCCATGCGAAATTCGCGATGCATCCGACGTCGGGCCCCCCCGCCGCCATTTAGATGACCGTCTGCCCGTGCCCGCTGCACCTCGCCAGCCGCGGCGACGTTGAATGTGCTTCCCGCGCGGGGTGCGGAAACGGACGCTTTCGCAGCGCCGCCGTCTCGGCCCAAGAGCACCCCGGCCACCAGCCGCCCAGCAGCGGCCGCGGACGGCAGCGCCCCCACGGGGGAGGAGCACAAGAGAACAAGCGCCGAAGGCGAAGGCGCAGGCAAGCAGGCGATCGCGATGTCGCGCCTAATCGCGCAGGGGGCAAGGGGGATCGCGGAGCTCGCCGCGGCCGCGGGGCCCTGGGCGGGCAGGGGCTGCGACGCAGTGCCCCTGCGCGCCAGGAAAGAAAAGGGCGAAACGGTTAACCGCCGCGCCCGCGGCTCCCCACCCCACTTGCCGGCCCCGCCCGCTGCCGGCCACTGCAGCGCCGCGAAGACGTTGCCCGCGCGCGAGTCGACGCGCCAGGCGAAGCGCCAGGAGGCCCTCAAGAAGGAGATGGCCGACCTCTGTCAGAGTCACTTGCACAGCGAGGACCAGTCCGACCTGGACCGCGCCGTCAGCCACTTCCGCGCGCGCCTGCAAAAGGGGGAGGCGCCCGAGTCCCTGAAGGCCACCGCCATGCTGATGCACGACGCGGGGGCGCAGGTCGGAGCGGTTTAGGGCCGCGCTTGGGGGGCCTCGTCGAGTCGGGGGGGGGGGGCGGCTTTCTCCTGTCGGGGGCCGCGCCTCGCGACCGATGGAGCGGGGGCCCTGCGCGTTCGTCCAGGAGGGGGCAACGCGAGTGGCAGTGGCGCTCTGCTGCGTTAGCGGGCGATCGCAGTCAGCGAGCAGAGCCCCGCGCCACGCGATGTCCTGGGTCGCGAGAGGCATTCACGGCGAGCCAGCGAGTCGAGGCCTGAAGCCCCTGTCTCGGAGCTGCCGCAGAACCGAGGCAGAGGCCGAGAGAGGGGCGGGGCGGGGGGGCCCGTCGCCATAGGTCGCCCGGTCGCGGGAGGGATGGGGGTTGATCTCCCGCGCCCCGTGCATCAGCCCAATTAAAAGGGGGTGCGCGCCTCAAGCAGGGCCCCGATCGGCCAGTGCCGCCCCGCGCAGTGAGCGGCTGCCGCCGCGCATTTCTTCGGGTTGTTCGTCGCCCCTCTCAGCGCGCAGCCATCACTTGCGCGCGCGCACAGCCGCGAGTCAGCTTTGCACGTGCAGCATTTCGACAGGCGTAGCAGGGGCTTCTGGAGCTCGACTAAATCCTCCCAGGTTGGATGTAGCAGCGTTTGTTGTTTCGAGCTCGGCGGCCAGTAGCGTCGCCGAGACGATGCCAGGGCGCGAGGCAGCTTGTCAGGGGGTTACAATGCATAGTTGTTGTTCTGCCAGAACCCGAGCCTAACGAGCAGGCCCCCTTGCGTGTCGAGTGGCAAAACAGCTTTTCTATCTAAGATTTGGGATCTGCATGCGCATATTGTCATTGGCACAATGGCACAACGCACAGGGCGCCTCCAAAGACTGGCCCGCGACCTGCGAGGCCCATGCGGCGCTGGCGCAGGAACGCGAGCGGACCAGCCAGGGGGCCCTGGGTCGAGCCCAGGGCTGGTGCATCAGGCACGGTTGGCGATCGGCGCGGTCTCCCGGTTGTTCGGGCCCAGGGGGCGGCCCGTCATCCAAGATGTGTTTCCCCCCAGAGTTGGATGGCGCCCCGACCCCCACTTGCAAATTTAGTATTTTTTCCAGGTACGCTTTCCCTCGACGCGGCGGTTCTCCAGTCAGGCGGGCAACGCTGCCACGTAGGAGCTGTGCGCCTTGATGATTTCGAGGGGCTGTCTGAGGGGAATCGGGGCCCGCTGGCAACGCTGGGGTGGCGTTCCGCTGTCTCGGGCGCGCCGTCTCTGCTCGGCGGAGATTTCCACGCGCGGCCCTCCGAGCCAATCGAGTCGGGGCGCCCTCGGCACCTAGCGCGGGCGATCTCGACCAGAGAGGCCACTTTCCACCCAGCTCGCTCGGCGCCGACGATCGATTGATCTGTGCCCCCCACGGGCCTGTCTAACGCCGCCAGCTCAGTGGCGCTGCAGATGGGATCGGCCTGCTACCCCCGTCGACACGTCGACCTCAAGCTTCGTGCTGTTGTGGCCCACCAGCGATCGCGTTCCTTTCGGGGGCCTCCGCCGATCGCCGCGGATGCCCCCCAGGGGCCCCGTCCGCCGCCCGCCCGATTAGGGTCGCGCCAAGGATTGGGCGGGGCGGGGCCTTGAGAGGGCCCGAGCGCAGCAGTTGGACATGGCGGGCCCCTGTGTCTCGCAGGCATATATGACTTGGGCTGACCCCGTTGAAAAGGAACTGCAAGATAGAATAGGTTTTTCTACGATTTGGAGGCCCGCGGGAAGGTCGCCCGCGCGTTGTGGAGGCCCGTCGCGGGCCAAGATAGGGGCGCGCCCAGGCGTCCAATCCTGCGCGCTGCTCGCCGGTTGCGCTCGGAGGCGCGCCCCGCTATTGGTTCGGGTGGGGGGCAGGTCAGGACCACGCGCCGCGCACCGCCAGGCCGAGGGCCTTCCGCCCTTCTAGATCGAGAGAAACCTCGGGGACCACGCCGCGCCCTCCTCCGAGCCGCGGTGAGCGGCGCGGAGAAGGGCGCGGCGGCCCCGGCCAGGTTCGCCCGCGGCAAGCTGTCCTCGAGCTTGTGCCCACGGGCGCCAGCGCCCAGGGCTCGGCCGACGCTTCCTGTTGGATCCAACCCGCGAGGGCCCGGCGCCCGCGGCCGTGGACCGTCGCCCTGCGCTGCCGTTGCCGGCCGCGCTCCTTCAGTCCGACCGACAGCGCGGCGCGCCCGGCGGCCCATCGGTCGTCGAGGCGCAGGGCGCCGACCAGCGCGGTCGCCCCGCCGCCAGCAGCTGCGCGCGGGATCGCGGCGGGGCCCAGCTTCGCCGCGAGCGACATCGGAGTTTTTGGGCTGGGGGCGCTCGATTTGGCGACGCTGGGCTCGAGTCTTTCGGGCCCCCGACCAGGCCGTTCAGGGTTTGATTGAACTGGTCGGCCAGCTGCATAAAGGGGATTGCTAGGATGCTGGATGCCGAGGTCGTCGTGGACCAAGTTGCCATGGTCTCGTAAATGATGCTGGTGGCTACCAGGCTGCGGGAGCACTCTGGCCCCTGGCGGGGCCCTACAAGGAGTCCGCGGGCAACTTGGGCGTCGACGACACGGGGGGCAAGTCTCGGAGGGCGCGCGGTAGGAAGCTAGAGCGCCAGTGGCCTCTAGGCGCACGGCCTATTTGAATAAGCACACAGCGGTTTGGGGGAGTAGGGCGAGGACAATTCGTTTTGCGGGAGCCTTCCCTGCCCTGCAATATGGATGCGAGGCCTGCGGGATGTCGAAGGGCGAGCTGCCCAGGGTCAAGCAGGTGGCCGGCTCCACGTCAACGCTGTTTGTTGGCGAGCGGTTGCTTCGCTCTTTGCTGGGGCTGGAGGGTGGGCCCGTGCCCCATTGGGAGATTCGTCAAGGGGGCCCCGGCAACCATGCGTATTTCGTTGGCCCGATTGGGCTCGGTCATTGGCAGCGTGTTTGGTTTTGCTCGCAATGCGGCGGCGCCCTGCTAGCTTGCCCGCACCTCCCCGGGTTTCCTCGAGAAGATTCTTCGGAATTTTGCTTGCAGGCTACTGGAGAGGAAGGCGGGGGACAAGTGTGCATCGGGATCCAGGCTGCGCTTCGATATCGTCCTTGAGGGTCTAGCGTCCAAGCGTGGCTCGGCCATGCACGCGGGCTGCATCCGCACTGTGGTTCGTCGAGGTGTCTGGCCGTTGCCCTGCGCCGTGGCAGCGTTGCCAAGAAGGTAGTACCTGCCTTTTTTGTGGGCAGCCTGGAGACGCCAGGCATCGCAGACGTTGAAATCGCAGCGCGCGCATGTTCAATAAAAGAAGATGGCCCGAGAAAGATGTTGGAGCTCTCCAGGAGCACAGGTTTAATTGATGTGGAAATGCTGCTGCTCGAGACCGGCGTACTCCCGCGCCCTGGCGACTGGTGGCCCAGGCCCTTCGGGCAGGACGAGGCTTTCTCTGCTGGGGCGTTTGGATTGTAATCCCTAGACGGGGGCCTCCCAACATGATATATCTAATGGTCTCGCCGTGCACGCGGACTCGTGGCGCGTCTTGGTGGGAGGCGTTTTCCTGGATGGCTGGGGTAGGAAGCCGCCCGTCCAAAAGCTGTGGAGGGCGGGGCGGGGGAACGCGAAGTTTTTTTTGCAGACCCAGTTACTCCGGCTTATGCACGGCCCCCTCTCTCCCAGCTCTCCACAGACGAGTCCAGGAGCTGAGTTCGGGGCTCCTGCCTGAGCTGCTGCGCATCTCTCTACCGAGCTGTCCGTTTTAAATCCAGGCGTCAGAATGTGGTCAAGCTGCGGAACTTTCCCAGGCCTGAGCTTTACCCTCACAAGCGAATGTTTTCGGGATTGCTCCTGCAGGCTGACGCCTGATCCGAGGCAGTTTTCTTGGGGGTGGACAGAGTCTGTACCCATCGTGAACTCGGCGTCTCTCTTGTCCCGGCGAGCTGTACAGATAGCGTGGGACTGATTGGGCCGACAGGGCCGCCAAGTTAGGAGCGGCCCTGCACACAGATGCGCTGGTTGGAAGATCACGAACACACAGGTCATCCGGTATCAGTGCCGAGGGCGGTCGTCAAGCTCTCGGCAAAGATGTTGCTTCTCTGGCCTCGCATATTCCTGGGCGGGGTCCAGCTTGTCCAGCAGCCGCGAGACGGGCCGGGCCCGCCACCGACGCCCCACGGGTGCGCGCGCTGGTCGGCACGCCGCCTCTCGCATGCTCCTGCAAGTCCCTCTGCGCCCGCGAGGTCCCCGCTCGCCCGAGATGCCGTCGAGCGGCAGGTGCACCAGGCGCCCGAGAGTCCGCCCGCAGGTGGGACAAAAAAACAAACAAAAAACACACAAACACACAAAAACACACACACACACAAACACACACACACACTAAAACACACAAACACACACACAAACACACACACACAAGCACAAACAAACGCACACACAAACACAAACACACACACACACACACAAACAAACACAACAAAACACACACAAAAAACAAGGGACCTCGGATACAGTTGCAGTGTGCTGGATTGCAGCAGCGAGTCTTTCATACGCATAGGTCGGCTTTGCGGGGCATTCGCATCAGACGCTTGGCAGAATCGGGTGCGCAGTGCGAGCCGCTCGCTCCCCCGCACAAGCGCGAGAGCTGGAAAATGCTTGGCAATGGCCTCGACCCGAAAAGGGATGGGGTCTCAGTCGAGCTTTTCTCTGGTTGCGTTGCCTGCTTCAAAAGAGGGGCTCTTCGACGGTGGGTGTCAGCCAAAATTAAACGCCTTCCTCCCAGCCCTCGCCTTACTCCTCCTCCTTCTCGTCCTCCTCCTCTTCCTCCTCCTCCTCCTCCTCCTCCTCCTCCTCCTCCTCCTCCTCCCCCTCCTTCCCAACCATAGCGTCGCAAGCCAATAGCAGGACGTTCAGGGTCTAATATTTTTGATGCTACGGAGGGACGTCCCTCGCCTATGTTCGATGATGCGTTGCGGTACAGATTGCTTCCCTTGGGGGGAGGAATGGCGAGGGGTGCGAGTGCGAATGAGTTTGTCTCTGCTTCCCATGTCAAGCACAGGCTCGGGCCGCACGCTTGCATGTGGCGGCTCTGCTTCCCGTGCCATGGCATGGGTGGCCCGCAGGAGCTGCCTCGGAAGCCGGCCCGCGGGATGCACATCGGCGGCGGCAGGGGGCAGTGCGGCAGGGAGGGGGCGCGATGCCGCCCCCCCCCCCCAGGCGAACCTGCCAGGCATGTGGCCGCACACCGCCCGATCAGTTCGAGGGGCGGCCTGCCCGTCGTCGCCGCCCACCAGCGCGCAGCCCGGCGCAAGAAGAGCGGCGGGGTGGCCACGGCGGACCTACTTGCGGGAGCAGCTCCGCATTACCAGTCTCGATCATATCCCTGTCCCTATGCTGGGCACCTCCTCATCACGATGCCAATCTTAGGGATTCCCTTATTGTTTGAGGGCGAATCCGTAAGATTGTCATCGCCTTTTGGCGTGTCAACCATAGGGATAGGGATCAGTTCGAGGCTGGCAACCGCAGTCGTGCCGGCGAAGGCGCCCCGGACGCGGAAGAGCTCAAAGTCGCTGTGCGACGCGTGGGGCCCGCACGCCCTTATCCTCAGCCTGCGCCGCCTCGGCCCGTGTTCGGTGCCGCAGACGTGGTCGCGTTGCTTCCCAGCGTCCTCCTCCTCCTCCCCATCCTCCTCCTCCTCCTCCTCCTCTCCTCCTCCCCTCCTCCTCCTCCTCCTCCTCCTCCTCCTCCTCCTCTCCTCCTCCTCCTCCTCCTCCTCTCCTCCTCCTCCTCCTCCTCCTCCTCCTCCTCCTCCTCCTCCCCCTCGCGTGGCCAGGTATACGGAGATCCTGCAAACGTGTGTCTACATGTGGCCTCCGCAGGTTCCGCATGTGGATCCAGCCGTGTGTGTAGTCCAGCCACCTCTTCGCTCCTACTGCCCAAGCGTCAGCGCCCGCCTTAGCAATTCTGTCGCGGTTCGTGATGGAAGCGCAGGTCATGGAGACCTGGGGGCCTAAGCTGTCATGTGAGATACATCCTCTACCCGAAGCAAGCTGGGGCTGCCCAGGCAGATTTTGACTCGGGCTGATCTCTTTACCCATTGAGGGCTGGGAGACTGCCAGGCACAAGCTCCATGAAAGATTATCGGATATACGGCAGGCCTTGCATGCGCGGCGAGCTTTTCCGGGTGACCCGAGGGGGTGGGCTTCTGAGACGGTGGCAGGGCTTCTCAGCAGGCAAGGAGGCTTTGTGGAAGCCCGCCCGCTTTTCGAAGAAAGCTTCTCAGAAGCCTCCGGGGCCGTTCTAAGAAGGCTCCCGTGCCGTCTAAGAAGCCCTTTCGCCTTCTGAGAAGAAAGACCCTTCGCGACACCTGCTTGCGGGCGCCGCCCCAAAGACGAGAGGGCCGCTCCGTGGAGACTCGTCGCTCAGGGACCTTCAACCGCAGCGAGCGTGTCGCAAGAGGCGCTGTGGGGTCGCCAGCAATGGCGTTTAAAAGTGCGCGACGTGATGCCGAGGGAGCTCCGCTCCCGACGTCCCGCGTAGCCTTGCAAACTTGCATCTAGTGCGAAGATTTGTTTAAACACCAAGCAGTAGCCGCCGCCTGCGGCAGGCGGGGTGACTGTGCTGGCAGTTGCGGAGGGATCGGTGCTTCAAACACCAACCTCTTCAGCCGGGGCTGGGAGCGGCCCGCAAATGCCATGAGAGTTTGGGGCGAGCCCGAGCGGCGGTCTGGGTGGCGTGCAGGGCATCTCAGGTCCGCACCCGTATTGTGGAATAGGAGTTCCAAACAGTTCAATCCAGCCCAAGGTCCAATTCTTGCAGAATGAGCGGTTGCCGTGTCCCTTGACAGGCGTAGACGTGCGGCAATTCGCCGCTTTGGATGCACCCTCCCGTTTAAGAGGGTCCGCGAAGAAGGGTATCTCGCCGACCATCGTTGGATGAGTTGGCGTGCTCAGTGGTTGTATGCCCGTCCGTCCAGCTGGTTGCCGCTGGTGGTGCTGCGAATGGGCACAGTTTCCGCGTCGGCGCGATAACTTGACATGGTTGCCCTGGTGGCTGGGGGGCGAAGCCAAGAGACCTTGGACAGAAGCGGCTGCGGAGGCAGGCCTTGCGAGTGCGGAGCTCTGCAGCAGCAACGGGTGGCGTGCGTGGTGCGATGGGCAGCGGGGCACGGCCCGAGACAGGCCGAGGCACCCGCCCGGCGCGTCACGTGATGCACGGTAATATGACGTCGGGCACGGACGCAGGGCACGACTCGGCAACCAACATATGAGCAACGGTGCGGGCGCGACACCTCGTGGGGCAGCTGGTCGACTGGCCTGACTCACCATAGGGGGCCACATGTGAACCCTACCCCTACCCCCCACGATTTCTGAGGGGAGGGTGGGGTTCACTTCGCTCGGGAGCTCCCGAACGAAGTGAACCCCACCCTCCCCCTCGGAAATCGTGGGGGGTAGGGGTAGGGTTCACATGTGGCCCCCTACACCAGAGGTCCGAGAACCTGCCGGCCATCTCCGCACACCCACGCGCGCGCCGGCGAGGGCAGGCGGCGAGCCCGCCGCCACACCTCGGGCGCTCGACCTCTGCGAAAAGGGGGCGCGGCGGGCACCAGGTCCTCTCCGAGACTGAGGCCCCGCCCGCGCCCGGCTGTTCGCCTGCCTGGCCTCGCTGCGCTGCCGAGCGCCGGCTCTGGCCCCGCGTGCTCGCCTCCCGAGCAGGCGAGAGAGCCGGCCGGCTCGTCGTGGAGCTGGCGCTCCGCGCCTGCCCGGCGAAGCGGGGAGGCGGAGGAGAAGGAGCGAGGAGCGCCCAGGAGGTGCTCGGTGGCGTCCGCAGGGCCGCCCCCGGGTTTGCGCACGGTGCTGCGCGGTGCTGCGCTGCCTGGTCTGCAGGTCTCGTGGGCAGGGGGAGCGTGGGAGCGAGAGTCGGGTCAGGGGCAGCAGGGCGAGGGGGAGGGGGAGGAGGAGGAGGAGGAGGAGGAGGAGGAGGAGGAGGAGGAGGAGGAGGAGGAGGAGGAGGAGGAGAGGGTTGAGGCAAAAAGGGGGCGGGGGGGGAGGAGGGTCAAAGGGGGCAGGAGTGAGCGAGGAAGAAGGACGGATGGGGGGAGGGGCGCAGGAGGCAGGACGAGGAGGGAGGAGCCCGCGGCCCGGCCCGGAGGAGAGGGGCGGGGAAGGAGGAGGGGGACTGGTGAGGAGGGTGCGTGGCAGGCAGGTCGTCCATCTGATGGACATCAGCGCGTGCCACCTTGCAGTGCCACGGTGGCCTCACACCCGCCTGGCAAGCCAGGTCTGCGAGCGACAAGCGGGGCCCTGCAGAACGCGAAGCTCCCAACCGTAAAACGTTGCAGGAGGAGGAGGGTGAAGAGGAGGAATATAGGAGGCGATGGAGGAGGACGACGAGAACCAGTAGCATGAGCAAGATGAGGAGGACAGCGACAAAACGTAATTCAGCCCATTTTAGTACGTCCGCTGTCCGCGGGACGTCTTCCCCCTAACGTCCGACCGCAGGACCTCTCGGCATGCTGGGCGGATGTGGAGCATGCTCCGATATGAATGTATCGCCTGAAAGGGCCATAATGCGCTTGAGCCCAGAAACGTGATTTCCCCCCCCGCCCTTTCGCGCCCTTCTGATGAGGATGCCAGGGCCAGAGAGCGGTATCAAGGGATGAAAGAGCACCCCTCGACCCCCCCCCCCCAGATCTGGCGGTTGCTACTCCGTCCTGGGCATCCACTCAGGAGTCCTGACCTGTTTAGCTCCTCCTTCAGGTGCGTTTGCTGGAGGGCCTAGTTTGTATCTTGGCATCGCTTGGACGTGAGCATTTGTCTCGGCGAGGGCAATCGAGGTGCAGCTTGGATCATCGAGCGAAAAAGTGGCGCACAAGCCGAACACTGCACGAGGAACGGACATCCGAGCGATGGCGAGCCGGGCGCGTGTTTGCTAGAGGGCCCAGTCTGTGCGGGTGGTGCGCGTGGGGTGTTTCTTGTGATTCGAAGGTGGCTTGCTGTGCCCCCTGCGGCAGCACGAGCCCCCGCCCGCCCCCGCCCAGGAAAGACCGTGGAGCAGATCTACCAGAAGAAGACCCAGGCCGAACGGGAGGGGGCGAAGGGGAAGGATCGGGGGCGAGGGGGGGGAGGAAGAGGAGGAGAGGGAGAAGAGGAGGAAGAGGAGGAAGAGGAAGGAGGAGGAAGAGGAAGGAGGAGGAGGAGGAGGAGAAGGAGGAGGAGAAGGAGGAGAAGGAGGCGTCGACGCGAACGAGCCCGCAGCACCGAGCGAACGCCTCGCAGAGCTCTCCCCCAGCGGCTCCCAGCAGCTCGGGGGCCGCGCCGGGCGCGCCCCCCCTCCCCCCCCCCCCCGAGAGCCTCGCGCGGGCCTCCGCCGAGCGACCCTCGCCATCCTCCAGCACCTCCGCCTCCTCCTCCTCCTCCCTCCTCCGCCTCCTCCCCTCCTCCTCCGCCTCCTCCTCCTCCTCCTCCGCCTCCGCCCCTCCGCCCTCCTCCTCCGCTCCCCCTCCTCCTCCTCCTCCTCCTCCTCCTCCTCCCCTGCCCCCCTTCTCGTCTTCCCCCACCCCACCCCTTCTCCAAGTCCTGCCTCTGCTCCTCTCCTTGTCCTCCTTCTGGGGGCCATCCGGGCTCTTCTGTCGTGTCCCCGAGACTAGAAAGTGCCTTCACCCACACTGTTTGGACGCTTCGTGCGCAGCCATGCTGGTATGCTTGGGCTTCGCGGTGGGTATGATATCGTTGGAAGAAGCACGAGCCCGAGAAGAAACAACAGTTCGTGATGCAAGGGACGTACCTCTCCGTCCTCCCCCTCCTCCTCATTCTCTTCCTCCTCCTCCTCCGCCTCCTCCTCCTCCGCCTCCTCATCCTTCTCCTCCTCTTCCTCCTCCAACAAGGCTGTTTCCTCTGCGCTCAACCAGCCCTTGTCGTACATCTGCACGGTCACTTGCGTGCTGCAGCAGAGAGGCTTCGTGCCTGGTCGCAACTACGCCAACAACATGGTCGACCTGGAGGCCAAGGCGTTGCACTGGCTCTGCCAGCACGGCATGGCCCAGACGGGGATGCGGGGATGGCCTTCTTGGACGTGCGCACCGCCTTTCCATCCCTCCTTCACGATGCCATCGCCTGGGTTCTGGAGGTCATGTAAATCCCAGAGGATGTCATCGAGGCCATACGGGCTCTCTACCAGGACGTCGGGGCCGATACCAGGCATATGGGGCTGCGTTGGCATTGACGTTTCAATAGGGCGCGGCATCAAACTGGGATGCCCCCTCTCTGGGAACCTGTCTGCCCTCAGCATCGGCGGCGTCCTTCGCATGCACGCTCTCCGCCTGCCCGCCCCTCTCGCAGTCTTTGGGGCCTTCGCAGATGACGTAGGTCTCTCGCCAGGAGATCTCGTTGCGAGCCTCGCCATGTCATTGCACATTTCGGACCTGGCTGACTCCGGTCTCGGCCTCGCCCTCAATGAAGGAAAGACCGCTGTAATTACTGTCGGCGATTTATCCCCAGAAGCTTTCCGTCGAGAGATGGCGCTGCACGGGTACGTATCCTGATGCGAAGTTTCAAGCCCGTGCGCAGCAGGTGCGCGCACTCGGCCTTGGGCTTCAGAAGACTCTCAGCCACTATTGCATGATGGCCTTGTCTGTTTTACTTTACGTTTCTCAGTTCTGCCCTGTCACTCCGGTGGTGCTTCACACCGAGCGCGAGGCGCTGCAACGTGCCGTGTGCGCACCCCGGAACGCCACGACTTCGTCCCTCCTCTGCTATCTCCGCTCCCTCGGCTTCCCCCTCCAAGCCCAGACGCTCGAGCATGCAAGTCGGGTGCTATGCATCGGGCCGCCATTCGTTGCAAGGCACTTCAGGACAACATGGCTTTGTTGACTACCTTTGAAGATGATCGCGAATGCGTGGTAGCGTGGAGGAGCCATCCCCTCTGGAGGCAAACCCTCTTCCGGAGCATGGTTGACAATTTCACAAGCCTCAGCGCCCTCCCCGCTCTTTCTTCCGCCAACCGCAATCCACAACACAATGTTGAGCGATACGTTGCGTCTCTGGCCCTTGACCCTTGCCTGGAGGTCTTAAGGAGGCGGGCGCGGCGTTTCAGCGGCAGCGTGCCACTCACGGTAGAAGACGAGGACAACATCAGCAACATCATTTGCCAGGTCCGACCGTTCCTACCTCTCTATTCTCTCTCTCTCTCTCTCTCTCTCTCTCTCTTCGTTCCTGCGGACGCTCACGAACTCCTGGTGTCCGAGCGGGAGGTTCGGGACCCTCGACTCGTGTGTAGCGGGTAGGGCGCCGCGCGGCGATCACATGGGAAGCATTGTCGCATGCCCCATATCTGACGAGCTTGTGACTGCTGTTTATGGCTTTGTCCTGGGGGACGGCGTTGATAGGCTCTGTTTTTGGCGCGTGTTCCCCATGCCTGTTGAGGCAATCGGATCGTCTCGATTGCCCTGCTCTTCGACGTCATGAATACAACGCACCATAGCATTCGTCCGGCACCGGCGTGTCGCCTGGGACCGACTGCTGGGGATGGCGAGGGCTCGCCTGCAGCAGTTGGCACGGCGGGGCCCAGAGGCCCTGGCCGTAATAGGGCGGCTGTGGTCTGTGGCGTCGCGCTCGTGGGATCGCATCCTCAGGGTCAGGTCGGGCATGTCCCCCGACAGGGGGATTTGGGACGAAACTTAAAAAAGAGTCCAAACAGATTCAAGCATGATTCAAAGATATTCGAGAAATCGTCCCAGGACTATGTTTTGACTGTTTTTGAATACTTCTGTGGAGGGACACGCCCGACTTAATCTTAAGGGTCAGCGGATGCTTCTCTCTTTTCTTTCCCGGTGCCGCCTTCTGCATAGGATTGCCCTTCCCCTGTCCGCGCTTCCCTGCTGGCCAGTGTCGCTCGCTCTTCCTCCTCCGCCTCATCCTCCTCATCGTCTCCCTCCTCCTCCTCCTCCTCCTCCTCCTCCTCCTCCTCATCATCATCATCATCCACCTCCTCCTCCTCCTCCTCCTCCTCCTCCTCCTCCGTCTCTTGATCCTCGCCCCGATGTTCCTACCGCTCTGCACGTAAAGCAACAATCAAAACATGATCCTGTTCCTACCCCTCGTGTTTTCCCTTCGCCTCATCGTCCGCTCTCTCTCTCTCTCTCCTCCTCGCCATGCCGAAAGGTGGAGCATATCCTGCTGCGGCCGGACACCTACGTCGGCTCGGTGGAGAAGCAGGAACTGTCCCGAATCACGGCGAACCAATTGTTGAGCCCATTCAGCGGGAGTTATGGCGAGTCCCCACAGGGAAACGCGCACACGAATCTCGCAGCCGGTGAGGGCGCAAATGGATCCAGTGAGCAGGAAAATGTTGGTCGAGTCTTGTTGTTTACATTACTCTGTTGGAAGAAGCGGAGCAGGAGACAGATGACCAGCGGGAGGAGGAGGGTGAAGAGGTAGAGGAAGACAAGCTTTGCGGTCGCGCCGTACCTGGCATCCTACATACTCCTCCTAGCCATCCCTCCCCATTGTGTTGTTCTTGTCCCTATCCGCGGACGCGCGACTCATAGCGGATCCCCCCCCAAAAGGGACCGATGTGCAATCTAAAAAGGAGAACGACGTACATCGGAGGAGGAGGAGGAGGAGGTCGCGGATGAGCAGGAGGATGCAAAGGGGGAAGAGGACGAGGACGAGGAAGGAGAAGTACGAGGAGGGGCAGCGGCAACAGGAACCAGAGGACCGGGAGAAGGCACGAGGACAAGGGGAGGGCGGGGGAGGGGAAAGGAAGGGGGCGGCATCGACGAGGGAGCCTTCGGGTCCAGAAGTGTGGCGCCAGCGCTTGGGCGCGGGCGCCACTCGGAGCAGCGGGAGCAGAGCGCCGGTGTTGAAATCAGGCCCACGCTGCAGCGTCCACGCCATTTTCAGGAGGGAAAAAAACACACAGACACAACTAATCGTCGATTCCGCAGGAAATATGGGAAAATAGGGGCAGTGGGAGGGAAGACAGAAACCCAGAAAATATAAGAAAATAGGGGAATCCGGTTATTTGTGTGTATTTATTTGTGTGTCATTGGGCCCCTCCACATTTGAGACACCGAATGCGATCTCATGGGAAACAGACAGACTTATACACAGTTTCGATCTCCGGCGTGTGTGAAAACAGTGCGCTAAGAGGGCAGCACGTCCACAGGATGGAGCCAGGGGAGAAGGGACAGCAGCATCCTTATTGAGCAAATGAGGACGAAGCAGGCGAGGAGGTGCACCCTGGAAACCGACAGCGTCTCCGATGCGTCGGCTCGCTTGGGTTCGTTTGGGCGTGTGGGGGCTTCTTGGGACCATCTTCGCGTCTGTCAGGGGTGTCTGGGAGCCGTTTTGACGTGTCTTGGGGCCGTCTGGGGGCATCTCGGAGCCCTCTTGGGGCTCTCGTCGGCTGTCTGCGGGCCCTCCTGGGCACTCTGGGCCGTCTTGGGAGCCTCTTAGGCCTTCTTGCAGCCATGTTCGCACCGTCTTGTGCCCTGTGGGGGTGTTTTCGGGCCCTGCTGGGGCTCTCATGGGCTGTCTTGGCTTCTTGCACCGTCTCAGCCGATTCGGGGGCCCTCTCGAAGAGTCGTGGGGCTATTTTAGCATGTGTTGTGGCCCCCCTGCGCTATCCTGGGGCCCCTATCTTAAGGCGCCTTTCTCGGCACTTTGTTCGCCGTCTTAGTGCGTTCTCGAGATCTGGGTTCTTGGTTGACACTTTGCAGACGGACAATGCACTTATACTAACGTAAATCAGGCATGCTTCGCCAGCGTGGCTCCAAACTTTGAGTCGATGCATCCTGGATGTGTAAGCAAGTTGGTGCAAGCTATGTGACGCCAGGTATGTAGTGTAAGCTATGTGGTGCAAGCTATGTGGTGTAAGCTATGTGGTGCAAGCTTGGTGGTGCGAGGTGGGCGGTGCAAGCTATGTGGTGTTGGCCAGGTGGTGTAGTGGTGTGACTTCTGTCGTGTACGTTATGCGGCGCACGTTACGTGGCGTAAGATGTATAAGCTATGGGATGTAAGACACGCTGAGGGAGCGATGTGGTGCAAGCCATGTATTTTAAGCTATGTGGCGTCAGCTAGGCCCGATCCGCCGCTCAGGGTCCGCTGGTGGGGGAGGGAATTGTACCGGGGAGGGGGAAGCCGCAGCCGCTCACAGCAGGGAAGGAGGGGGCTTGAAGAGAGAGAACGCGTCGATCTACCGACGCCAAGAGGGCTGACATAATTGATTCGTCTCCTCCTTCTCATCCTCCTCTTATGATGTTCCAACCTACGTCAGCCTTGATCATCAAAAGGAATTTCGAGCATCACAATAGTACCGAAACTGGATGGTTTTCACGTGTCGGTCCCTGGGTGGCGATACTCGTTCGACATTCTTTCGAAATTGTTCTGGGTGCTCGAAATTGTTTCTGGGATGTGGTCCTTAAGTACAATGGGAGCCACATAATCCTCCTACTATTCCTGGCCCCTACTCAGTTCTCCATCCCTCTAAACGTGTCTTCTTCCTTCCTTTGCTCCTCATCCTTCGCCTCCTGTTCCTACCCTTCATTCGGCTCCTTCTCCTCCGATTCCTACTATCCTCCCCTCCCTTCCCCAGTCATTCCTCCCTGCTGCTGCCAACCCTTTGGTGGCCTCATCTTTCTCCTCTTCCTCCTATCCCACGCGGTAGAATTCTGGATATCCCTTGCAGAGGCTAGGAGAACGAAGAATGACAGAAACATAACAACTCGGAGGTCCGCACGGATTTATCGGATCGGCGCTGGACCCCCCTCCTTGGCGCGCCCTAGAGGCGACCGCCTAGAGGCGACCGCCTCCCCCGCCATGCCCAAGAACGGGTAGTTACGGCCGTGCTCCTCGTCGCAGCGCACCGCGGCTCTGGCGCTCGCCCACTTCAGGAGGGGGAAAAAAAACACAGACACAATTAACCGTCATGCCCCAGGAAAATATGGGAAAATATGGGAAGTGGGGGGGAAGACAAAAACCCAGAAAATATAGAAAAATATGGGGGATATTTTTATTTGTGTGTATTTATTTGTGTGTCCTGGGGCCCCTTCATGGAAGCCCTCACCCCCCCCCTTCTCGAGCCAGCAGGCCCGCGGGGACCCACTCTGCGGTCAGAGGCCAGCGACGTGCAGCGCTTGGGCGCGGCCCTTCGCTCGCGAGTGGATCGTCGAGGGCCCTTCGTTCGCGAGTGGAGCCCTCGTTCGCAAGGGGATCGTTCGCGAGTGGATCGCGAGTGGATCCGCGCTGTCGGCCGCCTCCTCCTGGCGAAGCCGTGAGGCCGGCTCCAGAGAGCGCCCGCCTCCCCGCAGCGGCGCACGGGACGGGTCCGGGTAGCTGTTCCTCTTCCTCCTCACCGTCCTCCTCCCTCCCCAGCCAGCCCTCCTCGATCGATCCTCCCCCCCTTCCCAGCCCGCCCTCCTCCCCTCCCCAGCCCGACCCCCCCCCCCTCCCTGTCCTCCTCGCTGTCCTCCCTCCCCATCGTCCTCTCCTCCCCTTCATGTGTAATCGCAGGATGGCGTTGCAGGGGTGCGACGTGGGGCAGAAGCGCATTTTTTCTCTGGACTCCGCCTCCTCCTCCTCCTCCTCTTCCCCTCCTCCTCCTCCTCCTCCTGCCTCCTCCGCCTCCTCCTCCTCGCCTCCTCCTCTCTACCCCTCCCTGTCCTACACCTCCTCCCTCCCCTCCTCCTCCTCCTACCCTCCTCCTCCCCTCCTCCTCCGCCCCCCTCGGTGCTCTTTGTTGCTAGAGGGTAATAAGATCAAGCGCGCCCTCCTCCTCCTCCTCCTCTCCCTGTCCTCCTCCTCCTCCTTCACCTCCTCCTCCTCCCCAGCATGTTTGGCTCGAGGCGCCGAGGCGCAGCCCGCGGCTCTGCCCCCGCCTGCCGGTGCCTCGCCGAGCCCACCCCGTCCACCCCCCGCCTCGGCGCGGAGGAGCGGCCCCTCGCCGGGCCTGCCCTCCTCGATGCGGGCCCGCAGGGTTCCCCCCCCCCCCCGGGCAGGCGCGGGGTTCACACCGCGGACAGCAAAACCTCCACCTCCTCCATCCTCCTTTTCCTCCTCCTCGTCTCCTCCTCCTCCTCATCCTCCTCCTCCTCCTCCTCCTCCTCCCCCTCCTCCCTCTCCTCCCTCTAGTTCCTCTAGTTCCTACCAGAAGGCGGTCCGCTCTGCAAACCAGCCTCGGCCCCAAACGGGGATCAAAACACTCCACGGCAGACCCAGGACCCGCCAGGCAGGAGGCCTGGCGCGGGGGGCCCCTTGGAGTCCGATCAAAACCAAAATTAAACCCTCCTCGCCGCCGCCCTCGAGACTGGGAACGGGGCCGCTCCCCAGCGGCAGCCAGTCTGGGGTTCCCGCCCCGCTCTGAGGCGCTCGAGGGCGCGGCGGGCCGGGCGAGCCGCATCACGGCCCTTGCTGGCCAGCGGGACGCCGAGGTCGGCCAGGAACTTTGCTTGGCGACTCCCGTGGGCCCCGCCTGTTCGACAAAACACGATGCAGCCACCCGTCTGGTGGCCGCACCAGGCCACTGCTTGCACGGCGGCGGCGTTCAGGCGGCGGCTCAGCTCACTCAGCTGCTCCTGCCTGTGGTAGACGCCCTCCTTCGCCCTCAGGTCTGCCTCCCTGTTGCCCGCGTATGCCTGCCATGGCACCCCTGCCACACAGGCCCTGGCCCACGAAGTGTGCGACGGCAGCCACGTCAACGTGAGGAAGCCAGGGCCGAGGTCGTCGAGCCGCTGCCAGACCCGTCTCCACAGGTCCGCATACTTGTGGCCTGGGCCGCAGCAGCGTTCTCGGCCCGCCTCAAGGTCGTCTTTGATCCCCTTGCAGTCCATGTAGACCGTGATGGGCGATGGGCCGACCTCCTCCAAAACTTTGCGCAGCGCGTAGAGCTCCGCATAGCCGATCTCCTGGATGAGGAGGCCGCCGACGGTGTTCCCGACGTCGTCTACCGCCACGGCTGCCCATCCCGTGCGCGTCAGGTACGGGGCCTCGGGGTACATCGCGGACCCGTCGATGCAGCTGACACCTTCACGGAGGCCGTGCCTCGCGCTGCCTGCGCGATGGCAGAGCTCGTCCATGCCTGGGGGCGGGGCTTGGTCCAGCCCGTGGTGGACAAGGCCCCTGACCAGGCCCAGGTCGTCCTGCGGCGCCCTCCTGCCTGCGTCGGCGGTCTCCTGGAAACCCAGGTCGCGCGCCCAGCAGGCGATGGCGGGGCATGCGACCAGCCTGTGGTGCGCCGTGCCTGGTGCTTCTCCGCACCACTGGCGCAGCGGGCTGAGCTCTACCCTCTCAACGTACAGGTCGGACTGCGCGACGAGCCCTCCTGCCATATGTGCCTCTCCCAGCGCTGCCTCCTGCGCCTTGCCTGCGCGCCGCATGCCCGCCAATGCCGCCCTACCTGGCTCCAGGCTCGGCGGGCGGCCCTGGAGATGTTCGAACCCCTCGTGGCTCGCAATCTTCAGCATGAGGTGACGGTGGACCCCATTCTCGACCAGGCTGGCTACCATCCGCGGGCTGAGCAGCTGCAAGTCGATGATCTGCCCGCGGCCGTCCCTCCAGCAGTGCCAATTCAAAAGCTCCCAACCGATGCGCTCCAGCGAGAGGCGGACCACCCCAGCTGGCCCAGTGACCTCGCCCCAGTCGTCTGGTCTGCGCTCCAGCACCCGCTTGAAGACCGCAGGGGGCCGCGCGCCCAGGAAGACGGCTCGCGCCCAAGCCCTCAGCGGTAGGACGTGCGCCGCGTAGGCGGGGTCGTGCTTCCAGTCCTTGCCCTCCTGCAGGGCAAAGACGACCGTCCTGGATCCCTGGCCGATCTCGCCCGAAGTGGCCCTGCCGTTGATTGCTCGGGCTCGCTGCAGGGTCTTCTTGGGTACTCCACCGACCCTCGCTCCGTAGAGGTTTGACGCCAGCCCTCCTGTCCTGAAAACCTTGGAGCGCCTCTTGGCCCCCGCCTTGCGCAAGGCCCTGTACCGCCCAGCCCTCTGGCTCAGGCGATCGATCCTCTGCCGTAGCACCCTCCACGAGGCCGACCTCGCCTTCGTGAAGTCCACGTCGAGGTTCTTCATGGCCTTCACGCGTGTGAACCTCCATCGTCTGAGCCTGTGGGCGACCCGCTTGGCGATGTCGGAGTCTGTGCCCAGAACCTGGCCCTTCGTCCAGGAGATGACGAAGCCGATGGCCTCCAGGTCCAAGCAGAGGGCGCGGGTGGCCCAGACCAAAAATTGCTCCAGCTGCGCTCGCTTGGCGTAGACCGCCACCGTGACGTCGTCGACCGACAAACATGGACGCACCCTCTGCCAGGCCGCCAGCATCGCGTCCAAAGGCTCGACCAGCATCGCACGGAACAGCGTCGTGGCGAAGGCGCAACCCACCAGCAGTGACAGGAAATTAAGGCCGATGTCGCCAACCAGGTCCTGCGCAGCCAGCTTGCCTATCTTGGCCTGCAGCCGCGCCAGCACGTCCAGCTCCCTCGAGACGAGGTGCGGCGCCCGCAAGCGGCGCCTGCTGGCCAGCATCTCCCAAAGCAGCGCCGCGATCCTGTGCCAGGTGCGCGCCTGCGGGGAACCGCGGGCGCGCGTCCTCCGCCTGCTGGCGCTGATGGTGCCCTCCTGGACGCGGGCGGACTCGCCGCGGCCCGCGCACTTCATCAGGTCCTCCTGCTCCATGTCGAAAAAGCCGCCCAAGTCCTCCTCCGTCAGCGCCGCGAAGCTGGCGTAGAGCTCGTCCAGCGTCCGAGGCCAGCTGCCCGTGGCCCGCGGGGACCCGAACCCCGCAGCAGGGCCTAGCCGCTCTACCTTGGCCACGCACCCGACCGCCTCCTCGTCAGAGTGCCTCTGGCCTGCGCCGCTGACCTGCCCTGCAGGCTCAGTCTCGCTCTCCGTGG
This sequence comes from Prorocentrum cordatum, assembly GCA_963575745.1. Taxonomy (NCBI): domain Eukaryota; class Dinophyceae; order Prorocentrales; family Prorocentraceae; genus Prorocentrum; species Prorocentrum cordatum. The sequence goes on from CAUYUJ010005535.1 coordinate 343,254, forward strand.
CGGCGCACGGGGGCAAGTCCAGCACGTCGCCCTTCAGGGAATGGACGACCACTGTCCAGTCCTCGTCGTAGCACTCGCGAACTCCTCGCAGCGCCTCGGCCGACACTGACGGTGGCATCAGGGCGGGTGGCCCTAGACCGCTCGGCAATGTCTCATGGCCGTCGGAGCTCGCCACACGAGCAGGGCAATTTATCGCAGGCTGCCCCCAACTGCCAGTCCCAGGACTTGGATCCTGGGGGGCCGCTCCCGACGGGACTGGCCCCCCAGGATCGCGCCTCTCGCCGCCTCCCTGGTCGAAGGACTCGTCCAGCACGGCGGCCTCGACGTTCTCGGGACCGATGATGTACGGGGCCTGCACCGCCTCGAGGTACTGTCCCAACTGCGCGAGCAGCACCCTGCTCTCGGGGTCCAGGCCGCTGGTGGCCGCCACCAGGTAGACCGAGACCGCCAGGAAACCTCCTGGCGCCACGCCCGTCTCCTGCCCGAAGAGGATGTCGCCCTGCGCCTCTTCCTGCAGCCAGCGTCGCGTGCTCGCCCTGGAGGTCGTGTTGGCAGAGACCAGCCTCCAGAGTGAGCCCTCGCGGGGCGCCCTGGCCCTGCGGTTCGCAGCTGCCGCCCCCGCGCCCTCGGGCGCCTCAGTGGGCCTGGTCCTCGCTCTTCTCTGCTGCCCCTGCCGCGCCTTTGCCTGCAGCGGAGCCCGCTGGGAGGCGCAGGCGCTTGGGCAAGGAGCAGCCGTGCGACTCGAGGAAACGCTCGACCTCGGCTCGTTTGGCCCCATCAAGAGCCTCCACTCGGGCGTCGAAGTCATCGCCCTCCTCC
>CAUYUJ010005535.1:346551-371551 GCA_963575745.1 Prorocentrum cordatum
TCCTCCTCCTCCTCCTCCTCCTCCTCCTCCTCCTTCTCCTCCTCCTCCTCTCTCGCCTTCCTGCTTGCTTGTCCTCTGTCCACCCCCCCTGCAATAGATAGGGGCGGAGGCTCGCGCCGCATCACCGAAGCATCCGCGACGCGGCTCGATGGTGAGCCCGATGTTCGCCACGCCGACGGCGCCAACGCATCGCCGACGTCGCCGGTGCATCGCCGACGCATTTCCGATGCATCGGCAGCGCATCCGCGACGCCGCGCGATCCCCCGACCCAATTTGCTCGGACCCCATCTGGGAGGCCTCGAGCGTAGCGCGGCCCCGAAAGCATGTAAGTAGGAGGCAAGTCCTGGGAGGTCTTCGTGAAAACGATTGCGGGATTTGAGCCCGATTTCCCAGATCTGCGACAAGATGAGCTCTTTAAGTTGCGGTCCCAGACGTGCGACGTCCTGATTTTTTCAGGACGGCGTCCCTAGAAGTCCCGACCCTTTCCCCAGGACCGGCGTCTCGCTCCGAATCGTTGTTCGGGGGCCCCGAGGCCCGGCGAGGGCCCCCCCGGGGCCGAACATAGCAAAGCACCTCCCGCCCTGATGTTCTGTTTAACGACGCGATCATTCAGGAGGGAAAAAAAAGACACAGACACAATGAATCCTCGATTCCAAGGAAAATATGGGAAAATATGGGAAGTGGGGAAGTGGGGGGGAAGACAGAAACCCAGAAAATATGGGAAAATATGGGGACTACTTTTATTTGTGTGTATTTATTTGTGTGTCCTAGTTTCCCTTTAATCATGTCTGGGGTTGCTCCGCGATCTGCTCGTCAGCTCCGACCCCCCCCCTGGAGGCCTCTGCCAGCGGACCACCGCACCCTCGGCGTCAAGCAAGCGCGGGCCCCGAGGGCCGCACCCCCCCCCCGCACGACCTCGCGCCGGGAACAGAAAGTCGCGCCAAGAGGACGAGGACGAGGAGGACGAGGACGAGGAGGACGAGGACGAGGAGGACGAGGAGGAGGAGGACGACGACGACAAGGAGGAGGCGTCAGAGGAGGAGGAGGAGGAGGAGGAGGAGGACGACGACGAGGGGGGCGAGGCGGCGATCCCCCAGCGTCTACAACTCGGCACGCACGGAGCGCAGACCCCCCGCGCGTCGTGAATAGAAGCGCATCGGGGGGGGGGGAGGATCCTATCAGGCCTGCAAGGGAGCCCCCGCCGGGCCCCGGCACGTCGAAGAGCGGCTCGGGAGGAGCAGCTGGTCCCGGGGAAGGGGTCCAGGCCTCCTCCTCCTCCTCCTCCTCCTCCTCCTCCTCCTCCTCCTCCTCCTTCCTCCTCCCCTCCTCCTCCTCCTCCTCCTCCTCCTCCTCCTCCTCCTCCCTCCTCCTCCTCCTCCTCCTCCTCTCCTCCTCCTCTGGGGGTCGGCGCTGCGCAAAAGTCACGACGTCGGGGGTCTGGGGAGGGGGGGCGGGTCGCAAAGCACGAGGAGGGGGGCCCGTTTCCCAGACAGCTGGCGCTCCAGTGTTTTCCCGATCCGTTTGCTTGACGGTCCCAGGGCCCGTCGAGGCATTGCGTGCTGCGTGCTGCGTTTCAACAGCGTGCTGCATGTGTTGGGGGAAGGGGAGGGGGAGGAGGAGGAGGAGGAGGAGGAGGAGGAGGAGGAGGAGGAGGAGGTTGAGGAGGAGGGAGGGAGGTTGGTTGGGAGGGAGGGAGGAGGAGAAGACTTGGCCCACCCTGGGCATTGGTGATTGATATGGGACAGTCGAGTCCTGACGGCAACGGGTCCTGGACCCACGCGCCACATGTTCGTCCCGAACAGTTTTCTGGTGGCCCGGGGCTGCCTGGAGGACCCCGAGAGGAACCGTTCCTTCTGGGCGATGGCGGGGAAGGTGGAGAAGATGACCCAAAGCTCCTCCCGGGCGATGGCCGCGCCCAAACTTCAGGAAGAAGAGAGGCCCCTTCGAGCGACCCCTCCTAGCGACTACCAAGCCCCTCCCGGGCGACGGCGGAGCGGGGAGAAAAAGACACCCCGGGCCCCCAGGCCCCCGACGTCGCGATGTGTGCGCAGCGTGCGGCCTCTCGGGGGCCTCGACGGGCCCTGGGACCGTCAACCAAACGGATCGGGAAAAAACTGGGGCGCCAGCTGTCTGGGAAATGGGCCCCCTCCTTGTGATTTGCGACCCCCGACGTCGTGATTTTTGCACAGCGTCGACCCCCAGAGGTCTGGACCCCTTCCCTGGGACCAGTTTCTAGCCCCAGGCCGTTTCTTTTCGGCCCCGGGGCCCAGGAAGGGCCCTTTGGAGGCCGAAACTAGCGCAACACCTCCCGTCGTGATGTTTGTTCGCCAGGGTTAGGGGATGGATCCCTCGGTTGCTTGGCTCGACGTTGTGGTCAGTTGACTCGGCCACGCGCAGAGGGGGGGAGGGGGAGGGGGATAGGCTTCTCAGAAGCACCCCTGCCTCTTAGAAGACGCTGGCCTGGTCTGTAGGTGTGAGGCCAGCGCCTTCCAAGAAGCAGCCTCCCTCTAAGAAGTCCCCCCCCTCCCCCTACAGTCGGGGCCCTGAAGAAGGAACCCTTTTGGTGGGGGAGGGGCTCCGCGTTCCTTTCAGTGTTTCACAGCTTGCCTCAGGTTTCCCTCATGTTTTCGATCGGAAATCGGAGTTTAACTCATGGAAAAAAAGGGCCTCGTTCCTTATTTAGGGTTCCTTAGGTCAACGCCCCGACCTTAGAGACCTAAGGTTAGGGAGGAGGGTTCCCCAACCTTGGAACGCCCAGGTTCGCTAGGGACTGGTGTCCTCCGTTCTCCCTCCCCCCCACCTCCCCCCCCCCCTGACCTAGAAAGTCGTCCAGGCTTCCGCCGCTTGGGGGGGGAAGTCAGTCCCTCGCGAACCCTGGGCGCCCGGGATGACGATTCGAAGAAACCGGCCGCGGGCTGGAAAAGTATTTTTGATCGTTCTCCTCCAGTCAGAGAACTGTGCAGAAATGGCAGGAAACTATGTTTTTGTTTTAATCGTTCTCTCCCATTTTTTTTATTCATCGTCATCCCGCATTCACCCTGAACGAAGGATTGCAAAAAGGATTGCAAAAAAAAAAACCTTCGTTTTTTTTTGCAATCCTTCGGTTTTTTTGCAATCCTTCGTTGCAATCATTCGAGTTTTTTTGCAATCCGGCTTTCTGACCCTAACCCCCCTCCGCTGCGCGCCGCCCCTTCCAGCCTGGACCTCGCCCCGCGAGGCGGAGCGGAGGCGCCCGGCAGCGCGCCGCGGGGCGCCGCCGCCGCGGCCGCCCGCGCGCTGCGGGAGCTCGAGGCGGCCGTGCCGGGCCTGCGGTCTGCCGCCGCCTCGGCGCGGCGGGCGCTCGCCGCGGGCTCCTCGGGGGAGGAGAAACCTCAAGGGGGCCCAAGGACGCACAAATAGATTCAGGAGAGGAAAAAACACACAGACACAATTAATCGTCGATTTCCCAGAAAATATGGGAAAATATGGGAAGTGGGGGGGAAGACAAAAACCCAGAAAATATGGGAAAATATGGGGAATCTTTTTATTTGTGTGTATTTATTTGTGTGTCCTGGGGCCCCTTTATAAATACACACACGAATAAACAGATTCCCCATAGTTTTCCATATTTTCGGGGCGTTTGTCTTCCCCCACTTCCCATATGTTCCCGCATGTTCTAGGAAATCGAGGATGAATTGTGTCTGTGTGTTTTTTTCCTCCTGAAAACCTCCTGGCCTCCCAGAGGGGGTCGGAGCAGGCGGGGCCGAAGGAATTCGGCGCATCGCCTGTGCATCGGCGATGCGGATCCGATGTGGAGCCCGAGTTTCTCCGCGCTGGCGTCGCCGATGCATCGTCGGCGTCGCGGGGGGCATCGCCAAAGCATCGCCGATGCGGCTTGATCCTCCGCCCCCATCCAGGAGGCCTCCAAAAACGGCAAACGGCAGGAACCGAATTAGCTGCCCTCAGACGCCCCTGTTGAAGCGGAGCACGCTTGTTCGTCGTGGCCCACGTCGTGGCGAACGTATCACGCCATTTCTACGTTTTCAGTCTGCGTGTTGAGTTCCGTGCCAGTGCGCTACGTGCTGCGTGTTGCATACCCGGGCAGTTGCGTACGGCAGGACCATACACTTCCCGAGGCTCGCGCGGATGTCCTGGGTCGGCGCTGGCGGCGCCTCCGACGCGGCCCCTGGCGCGCTCGCCCCAGCCCCCCCTCGCGCTGTGGAAAACAGCACGGCGGGATGTCTTTCCCAAGTTTCGGCCTCCGGGGGCCCTCGCCGGACCGTCGGACCGTCATAAACCCACTCAGGATGAAAACAGGTCCCGGGGAAGGGGCCCCGAACTCGGGGGGTCGACGCTGTGGACGAACCACGACGCCGGGGGTCCGGGTCCAGGAGGTGGCCGGCCCCGCGCCGATCCAAGAACTCCGCGCGGATCTCTGAGCGTTCTTGTATGTGCAGCTGTGTTTGTTCTAGGCTCGGCGGCGAGCTCGACCTGGATTGCGGGGGCGCGCAACTTCTCCAGCACGCTCCACGGGGAGACGCTGCACACCCTGCGGGCGTTCCGGGTAGCTGCTGGCTGGGACCCGGTGCCCGTCGCGAAGCCCAGCGCGGGCGCCAGAGTCGCCGCCGCAGCACCGTGGGCGATCACGCTGCTGTCCCTGTGCGTGTCGGGCTTCCTCCTCGTGGAGCGGGGCACCCTGCAGGTCCCCGTGGGCCTGCAGGACGCCGTGGCCGGCATCTCGCAGTACACGCCCCAGGGGCCCGCGCCCTGGGGCTCCAGCCTCTCGCAGAGCGGGGCGCCGGCGGCGGAGCGGGCCGCGGCGGACGCCGGCTCGGCGAGGGCGCTCGCGGAGCAGGACGCCAGCTCCGTGATCTCCGCGGTGACCTTCGGGGCCTTCCTGGCCACGGCGGGGGTCTTCGTCCACCTCGAGGTCCAGCGCGGAGCGGCCTGGTCCCTCCGCCTCGCGGCGGCGCTGCGGCGCTCCTCCGAGCTCGCCCGCCCGCACCTGCGGCCCGCGCGGCTGCTCCTGGGGCGCGCCGCCCGCGCGGCCTCCCGCTGGCTGCCGCCGCTCCCCGCCGGCGCGCGCGCACGCTGCCGCGGCGCGGCGGCGCGGCTGCAGGCCGCGGCCGCGGGCGTGCGCGCGCTGCTCGCGGAGGCGGCCGGCGGCGCGCGGGGCCGGCGGCCGCCGCGGCCGCGCGTGGCGCGGGCGCGGCGCGGAGCCCGAAGCGGCGGGGCCACCCGCCGCGGGGCGGCCTCGCGGCCAGGGCGCGCTCCCCGCGTCGGCGTCCGCGCTGGGCCACGGCCGAAGGCGCGCGGCGGAGGCCCGCCGGGGCATCGCAGACCGCGTCTCGGCGCGAAGAGCTCTCGCGACGGGGCCGTACGTCCACCCAGAAATGAGCCCGGCGCGGCCCCGAGGAGGTGAAAAATATATTCCTACGGCAGGGGCGCACTGCTTGGCAGCATGTCTTGGCATTGCTTGGCATTGCGTGGCAAGAGGCGCCCAGGGAACCCAGGGGACCCAGGGAACCTCCGCGCAACGGGCAACGTAACATTAGTAGAGACACCAACATCGAGCCAAGCCCCTCGGGCAAGCCTAGTTGGGGAACCACACTCGGGGTGAGAGGCTTGCCGCGGGGAAGATTGGTCCAGACCTCCGGAGGGTCCACGCCGTGAAAAATCCCGACGCTTGAGCTCCGGGCATGGCGGCCTCTGCCCCAGGCGCCGTGGCGGAGCGCGCAGAATGCGGGAGGCGCTGCTGCGTTCGGCGAGGACGAGCTCAAAGACTACAATCGGGCGCACCGGAAGGTCTTCCGCAGGCAGGCCGAGGGCGTCATCGTCGTGGAGGAGTGCATGAGCGCCAGGTGCGGCAACAGGCGGTTGACACCATCGCCTGGGCCCCAGATCGAAGATCTCGGTCCAGCGTGATGGCTACGTTTAAGTCGGGCATGTCCCTCTACAGGAGGAATATCCAACTACAGTCAAACAAAATAGTCTGGAAACGATGTTTGGACTATTTGTGACTATGTTGGAACATGTTTGGGGTATCTTTTGTTTTCCGTCCGAATCCGCCTGTAGGGGGACGCGCCCGACCTAAGGCTACGTTCATGAAGCATCCATCTCTGCCCGCGTCGATGTTGCGGCAGTGTCCTTTGGCGTGTGGCACATAACCCCAGCAGACGCGGATACAAGCGAGTAGCTGGCCCAGGTGAAAAATGCGGAGTTCGAGCTTGGACCAGCTACTCGCTCTTACCCGCGTCTGCGCCGAGCTTAGTGCTATCAAGAAGCTCTGCGCAGGCGACGAATTGTTTGCCGAAAGAGCTGTTGCTATGCACCCTTGGACGCCACGCTGTCGCACGACCGGATCGAAGTATACTATCGAGGTCGGTTCGGGGAGGGCGCCCGAGGGCTCTTCGTGCTTGTCGTCTGTTTTTGTGCATCTTGGGGAATGGTACCCTCGGTGGCGTTTTTATGGTTTGGGGTGCTCTGTCCTCGGTCCGGCTGTAGGCTTAAGTCGGGCCTGTCCCTCTACAGGAGGAACATTCAAAAATAGTTTTGGAAAACTAGTCTGGGGACGCTTTTTCGACAATGTTTGACATTGTTTTTGTAATTTTGGGGGTCTTTCTAAGTTTTCCGCCAAAATCCGCCTGTAGGAGGACATGCCCGACCTAACTGCAGGCCCTCAAGCGGGTCCCCTGCCAGACACCCGCCGACTGGTGCCGCCTGCCGAGAATGCCAGTTCGCTCCTTCGTTGGCCTTCCTCACGGTACTTGGCACTATGATTGGATGGCCTTGGCATGCATGTGGCCTTCAACGGCTCTTCTGCGGTACGGCGTACTGAGCCCTCAGAGCGGGAGTCACCGCGGGCCTCCCGGGGGCAGACTTGCAGGCAAACCCGTCAGTCCGTCAGTATTCGGGGGTACGGCATCGACACGCATGTGGCCAAATACTTCGGCCGGTCGTGATCATGTCTTGGGGCCAGACTGGAGTTGTTTTTTGTTCAAGCTGTGGCGAAGCGTCCTGGCTCACCTATAGGCCCATCGAACAATGTTCTAAGAACCTTTTTGGGGTCTATAAGAACTGTTATTAGAACATTTCTGGCTGAGGCTGTTTTGTTTTAACGCATCTGGTTTATGTTATAAGAACATTGTTTGTGTTATTGGAACATATGGGGTTCTCAGACAATTTCGTGGTAGGCCTGTAGGAATGCCGGGACGGTCGGTACTTGCTCAATGTTTGGGCACTCGCGAGGCCATTTTGGCGTTCCTTGGGGCGTGTCGGCGCCGTTTGGGAGAGCCCTGTGATGAAAATGGTAAGACGAAGATGGCATAGCGCTGAATAGTTGAACCGCAAGCCTAGCACGCCTCTGGCCCGCGTGGCAAGCGGGTTGCACGTGCACTGCCGCATACTATTGTGCAGAATTGCTTGCGGCATGCGGGGTGTTTGGTTGGCCTCCATCGTTTGGTTTGGAGATTTTCTATGGCGTGCTAGTGCGTCGGATTTTTGGTGAGATCGTATTATATGGAATGCGCCAGGTTACTTTTCAAGTTAGCTTGCGTCGCATCTGGTGTTCATTATCATGCCCCCTTCACTTGCAGCCCCGAGTTGCCATCAGGGCTCTGATTTTTACGGTGCCCCCCGTTCGCATATTTCTCCACCCTGCAATAGCTTTCCAAGTAGGCCAGGCGACCTACACACGGATCGGTTTGAGATGCTGCATTTCTCCGAGTGGTGCCCTGCCCATTGAGATGGCCCTGGCGACGTTGGCTGAGAGTCCAGAGGACTCATAGAAAAAGCGCAGTCGACTCTGCACGCCGTGCCTCCCTCATGATCATTATTCCCCTTCCTGATTGTTCTGTGTTCTCTGCTTCCTCCGCCCACCTCCTCCGTGTCCTCCACGCCACGGTCGGGCGGGCCCAGGGCCAGGATACAGCGGAAGCCCGTGTCCAGAAACACCCTGCCTGCCTCCAGGGTGCCCTGGGTTTCGCGGGTTGGGCTCCAGGGTTGGGTTCCTTGTGGAAGGTTTCTTGCGCGGTCGAGCTCCAACTGCAAGTCGCCCCAGGGCGTTCCAGAGCCTCTCAGAGCGCAGCTGGAACGCTCCGGAACGGCCGCGGCGCCCGACACATCTTCAAGGGCTCCCACGAGGGCGCGAAGTTATTCGCGCTTCGCGGTCCTCGTTTCTCCTCCCCCTCCTCCTCGTCCTCCTTTTCTCCCTTTGGGGGGGCGGCGCGAGAGCGCGAAGTTATTCGCGCTTCGCGCTTCGCGGAGCGCGAAGCGCGAAGTTGGGAGCCCTAGCATCTTCCAGAACCGCCGCACCTTGGAGATCCCCCGACCGGTCCGGGTCAGATGTTGTCCCAGTCCTGGTTTCGTATTGCACGGCAGTTCTTGAGAAGGACCAGGGGATCGAGGCAAAACGCATCGGGTGCGAGAGCGTGGGACACGAAGAGACGGCGTGGCCGCACCCTCCCGCGTTCATGCCTCGGGTGCAGGGCCCTGCTTAAGCGCAGGTTGACGCCGAGGAGGAGGAGGAGGAGGAGGAGGAGGAGGAGGAGGAGGAGGAGGACCCCCTTCACCCGAGTCCACCGCTGGACCCACGCGATCCCCAAGGGTACGGGCCCAGTCCACAGGGGATCCAGACGAGCAGGCGGCACGACTCACGACGACGACGACTCACAACGACGACGACGACGACGACGACCACCACCACCACCACCACCACCACCACCACCACCAGCGCGAGGAGCCAGGGGGCGGGGGTCCTCTATTGGTGCGCCCCCCCCCTGTCTCACTAGGCTGGAGGGTAGGTGAAGGAAAGGGACACTTTAGTCGGCACCAGGAGGGCGGGAGTCCACCGCACAGCGCCCGCCATGGGACGGGGCACCGAAGCCAAAGCGGCTAAGCACACGGAGGGGCCCTGGAGAGGACACCCGGAGGGGAGCTCCGAAGGGGGGGGGGGGGGGGGGGGCCCCCCCCCCCACGAGCGGCGAACGCATCCGCGCCCACGCCCTCGCGGTCTGGATTCCGGGGCGCGCTCCCGCGAACACGCTGTCGCACGGCTGCGTCCGCGCGGGGCTTCCTCTTCCCGTCCTCTTTCCAACACGTCCCCCGGCACCCCCCACACAGAAAAGTCCGCGCACGTGGTGCGCTCACCCCCCGTCTTCCAGGGCACCCCCGCCTCGGCGAACGCGCAAAGTGACTTTGTCGGCAGGCACGGAGCGGGGCGAAGATTGTGCTGGTTGTCGCCACGTGGCAGCGGAGCCTCAGGGGAGCAGTCGAGGAGCCCATGGGTCGTCACGATCCAGTCGGTGCATGTGGCAGGCTGGTGCTTGACTCGGAGGTGGCCTTCGCCGATGCACCGGAGCTAATCTTCGCACGTTTCTAGCAGCGGCGCAGGCCTGCACTCGACCGCCAGGAAGCACGGCCTCACAAGCCTACCGTCCAGAGCAGAAGCGCCGAGAGCGGTCCGAGGAATTTATCGCTCGAGCTCCCAAACCCATCGGCATTGCGACTCCTCATCGTTCGGCTGCTCACGGTCGTGCCCTGTGTCCTTGCCTCATCTGCAGGCATGTATGTGCTGCGCGCTCCGTAGCCGCCGAGGCTGGGATCTAGACGTGTTTCGAGATGTGCTTGAGCCAGGCAACCGCTGGTCAAAATCACAGCTTGAGAGCTCCATGGTTTTATCGTGCCCTCCTCCGCCGCCTCCCTGGTCGTGGAGCTCGGAGGTGCCAACTGGCCCCGACGATGAGCCCAGTTCAATGCGCGGCGTGATGGCGTCCACCGGGAAACAAGTCCAACCCAGGCAATGCGGCCAACAGACAAACACGTGCATCCGCACGCAGCGCATGGAGAACAGGAGGGCAAAGAGTTGTCCTCCTCCACCCTCCACCCCCTCCTCCTCCTCCTCCTCCTCCTCCTCCTCCTCCCCTCCTCCTCCTCCTCCTTCCTCCTCCTCTCCTCCTCCTCCCCTCCTCCTCCTCCTCTCCTCCTCCTCCTCCTCCTTCTCCTCCTCCTCCTCCTCCTCCTCCTCCTCCTCCTCCTCCTCCTCCCCCCTCCTCCCTCCTGTGCATCTCTCCTCCCCTCCCCCACTCCCCGTCTCTCCGCCCGCGGCACCTGCGGGTGCGCAGGGCGGGCCGAAGCCGTGCGCCTCACGTCCTCTCTCCTCTTCTTCTCCCGTGGGAAAAAAAACACTGTGGGAAACAACAAACACACACACTGTGGGGAGGGAGGGGAGGAGGGAGGGGAGGGAGTGGGAGGGAGGGAGGGAGGGAGGGCCCTCCCTCCCCTCCCTCCCTCCCTCCCCGGCCTCCCCTCCCTCGCCTCCCTCCCTCCCCTCCCTCCCACTCCCTCCCCACATACACACACACAAACACTGTGGGGAAAAACACACACACTGTGGGAAACAACACACACACACAAAACACACAAAACACACACACACACAAGAAAAAAAAAATAAACACCCGAACAGAAAACACACACACACACCGACTATGTTTTTTTCCCACAGACTCGCCTGCATCGCACCGAGCAGGTCACTCCCAGTTCCTCTCTCCCGTAGCAGCTGCCGGCACGCGGGGCGCGGCAAGGATGGCACCAGGCCGCCGACTCGCGCGCCGACTGGCATGTCGACGGGGAGCGTGTCGACGGGCTGCGTTTGCGAGCGAGTTGGGATTACACTACGAGCTGCTTCCCGCCCCCATCGCGGGGCCTCTTTTCAGCTGGGACCGTCCTTTAGTCTTGCAATGATTCTTATGATCTAAGCTTCACCATATACGGCTACCATGTCTTCGATCGTAATGGTGGTGTTGACTCTAGTGGTGGCGATGATGGGGATCAGGAAGGGGAGGATAAGGGTAAGGTGAGGAGGAGGAGGAGGAGGAGGAGGAGGAGGAGGAGGGGGAGAAGGGATGATCCAGAGGAACGAGGAAGGATAATGATCAGGAGGAGGATGAGAAGGAGGGATGAGGAGGAGGAGGAGGAGGAGGAGCAGGAGCCCCGCTGTCGCCACGAGGATGAGCAGCTCTGGGTGTGGGACGCGAAGAAGGGCGAGATGGCGTACAGAAGCCACGCCCTCGGCATGCTGCCTTTTTCTCATTCTCTTTCTCTTTTCTTGTTTCCTCTCTCTGTTTTTTCTCTGTTTCTCTCTCTCTCTCTCTCTCTCTCCTCCCCACCACCACGTGGAGGAGCGAGGGGAGGAGGAGGAGGAGGAGGATTACCGAGCTCGCTATAGGCTGTAGGGATGAAACGGTCATCGGCGAAATACTGGGATGTTTTTGGGCAGCTTACGGGAGTGTCCGTTCCACCAGAAACCAGTAGTTGGACGACAACGGGCCACATCCTTGAGGTAACTGGGATGGCCTTGCCGCCCTGGAGCTAGTCCACGAGCGGTGCCACTGGCCGCGGTGGGACGAGTCCACGGGGAGGATTTGGATCCAGATGCCCCAGTCGGCGGCGGGCGAGGGGGGCAAGGAGAAGGAGAGGGCCTCCTCAAGAAGGCGGCGGGACTTCTCAGAAGCCCTCGCGCCTGCTGAGAAGGCTCCCTCCGCCTCCGGGGAAGGCTCGGAGAGCTCCTCGGAAGGCCCGGGGACGCCCGAACCCTCCGAGGAGGCCCTCTCCTGCTCGACTTCCCCCCCCTCCTCCTCCTCCTCCTCTTATCTGCCTCCTCGTGCCTCCTCCTCCTTCTCTTCCTCCTCCTCCTCCTCCTCCGCCTCCTCCTCGTCCTCTTCCCCCTTTCATCTTCCTTGTCCTCCTCCCGCCCGCCGCCGACCTCGTGCGGGTGCTCGGCCATGCCCCGAAAGCCCCAGGGGCAGGGGCTGCCGGGGGGGCACGCACCGTCCCCTGCCCCCCGGCCTCCTCGCTTCTCGGGGGCGGCCAAGAGTCAGAGCGTGAATTACCTACCCCGCTTTCGCTTCCAGGCAAAACCAAGTCATACCATACGCCTCCTCGTCAAGCGGCCTGACCAGTACATGCCGTAGTTTGGCATCGCTTGGTATCTCTTGGAAGCGAGGGTGGTCAAAAGCGAGGTAGGTTTGTTTGCCCCCTAAAGAGGGGGGTGACGACCAGGGGGGGGGCATCATATGGCGCGGGCCAGGGTATCTCCGCAGACTTCCTGGCGCCTCGTCTTATGTCGTTGCGCTCCTGGCCCTCCCCTCCCCCTCGGGGCCGCGCACATGCAGCCGGCCATGATTTGCGCCCCCCCCCCCCCCCCCCCCCCCATGTGGACGCCGCCCCCCTCTTGGCCGCCCCCGAGCTTCTGCGGGCGTCCTGGCCCCAGGAGGGCTGCACCGGGCGCCCCCCCCATCCGCCTCCGTGGCCCTCGAGATTCCCCTCGTGCGCGGGCGCCGGGGGGTCGTCCCAGCGAGACCGTCCGTGCCTCTCGTGGGAGGCTGGCCTCGTGAGGGCGGCGTGTCTCTAGGCCTCCGAGGTGAGGTCGGAGCAGGTGGGGTCGGAGAATCGCGTCGCAGCGCCGATGCATCGACGATGCGGCTCGATGCGGAGCCCGATTTTCTCCACGCCGACGTCGCACGTCGCCGATACATCGCCGACGTCGACGCCTCATCGCCGGTGCATCGCCGATGCATCGCCGATGCATCGCCGATGTATCGTTGATGTGTTGGCGATGCGGCGCGGTCCTCCGACCCCATCTACTCCGACCCCATCTAGGAGGCCTCTAGTGTTGGCTCGGGAGCCGACTCCGCCGAGATGGTAAGGCGAGGACGCGCGGGGAGGAAGAGGGAGTCGGGTGTTGCCAGACGTCGGCGCAAGGTGCGCCCGGGATTTCCCAGGAGGCCCCCCCCCACGGCCTCCAGAGGGCCCCCTAGGGCCTCCAAAGTGGAGCGAGAAGCTGGAGGCACCGTGGGCAAAGGGCACCCTTATCGCAGAAGAAAAACGTCATAAACATAAACTGCTGGCGCTCCGCGCGGATATCTTCCCCCCGGCGGCGCCTCCGGCGCCGCCCCTGGCGCGCTCCGCGCGCCAGGGAGGGGGGCCAGCGCAGATCCAAGAAATCCCCGCGGAGCGCCCACAGTTCATGTTTATGCCATTGTTGTCCTCCTACTTTCAGGAGGGGGAAAAACACACAGACACAATTAATCGTCCACTCCCAGGAATATATAGGAAAATATGGGGATTGGGGGGGAAGACAGAAACCCAGAAAATATGAGAAAATATGGGGAATCCTTTTATTTGTGTGTATTTATTTGTGTGTCCCAGGGCCCCTTCATACTTTCTAGCAGCCCCCGAGGCAAGGCGGCCGAGAGCAGCGGGAGAGGAGGCAGCGAAGGAGGGGCTGTGGAGCGTCCTCGGCGGCGGCTGGCCGTCGGCGGCACAGCCCCCCCACGCACACTCGGTCTCGGCGCTCGTTCGACGCCCAGGTCTCGCCTGCCCGCCGCCCGAGCTCCAGCACATTCACCACCCACCAAACCACCCCAACCCAACCCGAAGGCTCAGATTTACCCTCGATTTCCAGTGGGGGGGGCTCGGGAAACATCGAAAAACACATGTGGAACCCTTACCCCCCCCCAACCCGAAATTCGGGTCTTCGGGTTGGGTTGGGGTGGTCTGGTAGGTAGTCACACATGGACAATAGATCGAACCCAGTGCAGACTTGGAGGAATACCGACCCCCCCTCCCGCCCCCCCACATCAACGTTGAACTCGGTATGGGTGGTGATTGGAAGCTTCGACTAGTTAGTGTTGTCCACTCGAGCCCCCGTGCTTCCCGCATCCTCCAACGTTTGCGTGTGGCTCCGGGGTGGGCATCTTGCGCCGCAGGGTTCGGCGTACGCGGGCATCTTGTGATCCTCCTCGTCATCGTGCTCTTCCGTCGTTACTCGTCGTCGTCGTCGTCGTCGTCGTCGTCGTCGTCGTCGTCGTCGTCGTCGTCGTCGTCGTCGTCGTCGTCGTCGTCGTCGTCGTCGTCGTCGTGGTCGCCGCCGGGATTGTCCGCGTACGCTCCCTCAGCCGTTCCGCTGGTGCGGTGCAGGGCGCCGCCTCCGGCGACCCCAGAGGAGCGCGCACTCAGGCCCCGGAAAACCAATGATGTTGATGCTGATGCTGATGATGACGCTGATGCTGCTGCTGATGATGATGATGATGATGATGATGATGACGATGATGATCAGGAGGAGGAGGAGGAGGAGGAGGAGGAGGAGGAGGAGAAGGAGAAGGAGAAGGAGACCACTCAGAGGAAGGAGCCCCGGCCTCAGAGGAGAAGGAGGAGGAGAAGGAGCCCCGGCCTCAGAGGAGGCGCACTCAGGCCCAAGGGGACCAGGGCACGGATAAACCAGGGCACGGAAAACCAAGGAACCGACATCCTTTCCTGCAAAAAGTCACGTTTTTCCGCGCCCGCGCACGCTTTGTCTGCCGCACTGCAGGATTCGGGTCTGTGACCGGGTTTAAAGGGGTGTCTTGCAGGCTTTTGGGGCCTGTGTCCGGGCTTATTCTGGAAATGCTGCGGTGCATCACCACCCGCCAAACCACCCCAACCCAACCCGAAGGCTCAGATTTACCCTCGATTTCCAGTGGGGGGGGGGTCGGGAAACATCGACAAAAACACGTGTGGAACCCTTACCCCCCCCAACCCGAAATTCGGGTCTTCGGGTTGGGTTGGGGTGGTCTGGTAGGTAGTTAGTGCAGTATTTTGTTCGTGCCGCCGTTTGGAAAAATTGGTTTCGAGGGATGTTGGGTGTCCGGGTCTGGCGTGTTCGGGTCTACGGGGCCCTGACGCACCTGGTGCGCCCCGCGTCTGCGGACAATGAGTGAGGGGGTGGGCCGCGGGTGGTGGGCCGCGGGTGGTGGGTCGCGGGCGGGTCGCGGGGCGGGTCGCGGGACGGGTCGCGGGGCGGGTCGCGGGGCGGGTCGCGGGGCGAGCGGGGCGGGCCGCGGACAGGACGACGAGAACAAGAAACATCTGAAGGTTGTTCGCTCTGATCTGCTTGCGTGTCATCCAACATGTATATCCCACACCCTCGATACCCGCCCTCATCGTCTTCGATCGCGCCCTCCATTGGTGGTATATCTGCCTTACCTGCGACGTGTAGTTGGTGCTGCTTCTTATCAAATGGCCTTCGCCTATCCCGCCACCGTGCCTGGCCTGTGGGTATGAAGCCTATTGGATGCTCGTTGGGATCTCGTGGGAGGCCTCTCGGGAGCCTCTTGGAGGCAATGTGGAGGCCCCTTGGGGGCCGTTGGGGGGCCTCTTGGTGCATCGTTGGGGCCTCTTGGGGGCCTCTTGGGGTCTCTCTGGGGCCTCTTGGGGCCTCCTGGGCGCCTCTTCGGGCCTCCTGTGGACCTCTTGGGCGGAAGGCTTGGATTTTCGGTTTGTGTTCCCGCTCTTGGGCCGCTTTGGGGGCCGTTTGGAGGCCCTCTTGGGCCGTCTTGGGCACCTGTTGGGCCGTCTGGGGGCGCTCTTAGGCAGTCTTGGGGCCCTCTTGGAGGCCTCTTGGGCCGTTTTCTGGTGGTCTTGAGGACCTCGTGGGCCGTCTTGGAGCGTCAGAAAGCCGAAAAGGCGAGAACTCCCAAATCCTTCACATACCCCCAGGAAAATCAATGGTTGTTGCCTCTTGAGGCCCTCTCGGGAGGCCTCTTGGAGGCCTCTCGGGGCGTCTTGGAGGCCTCTTGGGCCATCTTGAAGCCATCTTGGGCGTCTTGGAGCAATATTTGGCCGTCCCGGAGCACTCTTGGGCAGTCTTGCGGCCGCTTGGGGCCCTCTTGGCCCGTCTCGGGACCTCCTTCGGCCCGAAAAAAATATGCGCCACCACTTCCTGGAGCCCAGGGGGCACGCGGAAAGTCCCAGGGGGCATGCGGGAAGCCCCACAGGGCACATTCCTCAGGAGTGAGGATTGCGGCTTAGAGGGTTGAGCCCATGGACCATTTTTATTTTGGAATCCTATGATCATCGAGGTGTGGCAGACGCGTCACCTGGGCACCCCAAAGGGTAGCCGCTAGAGAACGCTCAGTCGCCACAGGCTAATACGCTCCCACTCGAGCACTCACTGCGGGACGTGCCCAGAAAAGATGTGCGCACATGGGGATATGATTGATTGATTGGTTGGTTGGTTGTTTGGTTCGTTGGTTGCTTGGTTGGTTGGTTGGTTGGTTGGTTGGTTGGTTGGTTGGTTGGTTGGTTGGTCTGGTCGGCTCTGCATTCCTCGGGCTGTTCGGATAGTCGGCGAGGGGCCGAGTTGCAACGGGGGGTGTTCCGAACAATTCGCCGTCCGCGCGCAGGTGTCGCCCGTGTCGCTGCACACCCTATGCTCTGCAGAAGCCACAGCGACAAGGGCGTCACCAGAACGCGAACAGCGGTTCTTTATTTTTTGTACGGTGACTGTTTCGGTTTCGGGCCAGGCGGCGCCAGGCGATACACTCGCACAAAACATTTGTTTTGCTCAGGTTTCCGGACCTTGTACGGAAACCTGGCCAGAATAGTAGGTATCCCCCCCATCCGCGCACGCATTTTCATGTGTAAAGAATCCAGCGCGCCCAAGTTGGGCCTCCTCTTGGGGGCCTGGGGCGCGTGAAAATCATGTCCCGCGCGCGCCAGGCGAAGATTGCCCCCCCCCCCCCCTCCCCCCTCGCGCCCACGTTGGCCCGCCTCTGGAGACTGTGGACACGTGAAAGTATGTTCCCCGCGCGCACGCGCCAGGCGCATGCTGGGCCCCCAACTCCGCGCGCGGATTTGATTGGGGGCCGTGTACATGTGAGAACATGGCCCCCCTGCGCACTTGCCAGGCGCACGTTGCCCCCTCCCTCCCCCCGCGCACGTATTTTCACGCGTGACTTATCCGGCGGGGGGACCGCTCACACGTGTCGGGGCTCAAGATACGGGGGTCAGCGCAAACCGGGGTCAGCCAGGGCACCGGGTCCTGCAGGATCTTGTCTGGCTGACCCGGCTTAGCGAACCGCTCGTGGCCGCGAGGCGGCCGCGCCTATTGGCTCACCCGGGTTTGCAAAGCCCTGCGTTGCAGCATTTTTCCTGCAGTGCAGTTTTTTGGTTCCCTGGTGACCCTGGTCCGACTGACCCGGTTGAGGAGATCCCCGAACGTGACAATACGTGCCCCGCGCCCACGCGCCAGGCGCATGTTGGGCCCCCCGCGCCCAAGTCGGGCCCCCCCCATTGGGGCAGCGGACGTGTGAAAATACGTGCCCCGCGCGCACGCGCCAGGCGTATGTTGGGCCCTCCCGTATGCGCGCGTATTTTCACGTGTAGAGAATCCGGCGTGCTCAAGTTGGGTCCGTCGCTGGGGGGCCGTGGAGGCGTGAAAATACGTTCCCCGCGCGCTTGCGCCAGATACGGGGGAAGGACGGGAGGAGGGAAAGGACAAGGGGGAGGGAGAATATTGGAGCGCGAGAGAGATTAGCATGAGGGCGTTATGAGCAGGGAAACAAGCGGCAGAACCAGCCTGGCGTGTCGGGCGGGCTGACCCTAACGGTCGGGTCGGGCGGGTGGGCCCAGACGGTCAGGTCGAGTGGGCGGGCCGCTGAAGCATCAGTCTTGCATGGGCCGCGAGGAAGTCCCAAACGACAGCGCGATTCCCAAGTACATTGTAAGGAAACCCCGAGCAAAACCGTGATTCCTGAGTGTCGAGGGCGCGGCGTCTGAATAAATTGCGAGGAAAACCACGCGAGAGCGCGATTACTGGAAACATTGTGAAGAAGACCCATGCGAGAGTGCGAGTTTGAATCAGGTGTGAGACATTCTGAGGTCGTTGTAAACTGAGGGCCCACGACGGAGTCCGAGGCGCAACACAAGGTGGGAGGCCCAGGAGGGGCAGCTCAAGTAAAACTACCAATGGCACCAGAGGAAAGGAACAACAGTTATTGGTTTGAGAAGTGAGAATTCAAATCAAACAATAAATACCATAACGCCACCAACAACAATAAGAACAACAACACCACCAACAACAGCAGAGGCAACACAAATGACAAGAACACCCGAAGCAACAATCAGTTGAACACTGTTCGCTGTTACCTACACGCGTGCCATTCAACACGTATATCCCAAACCTTCGGTAGCCGCTCATTTCGTCTTCGATCGTACTCCCTGGGGGTATATCTTCCTTACCTGCCGCGTGTGATTAGTGCGGCCCCTCAGGCAGGGTAAGAGAAGACGGATGGAAAAGAGGGGGAGAAGGATGGAGCACGGGATTAGCAGCAGGTGGGTTCGGAGCGGACAACACGTGGCAGAACCAGACGGGCTAATCGGGCGGGTAGACCTTGACGGGCGGGTCGGGAAGGCGGGCCCAGGCGGCCAGGTCGATCGTGAGTATCGCATGAGTCGCGAGGAAGTCCCGAGCGACAGCGCGATTCCCAAGTGAATCGCGAGGAAAAAACAAAAGCGAGAGCTCGATTCCTGATTGTCGAGGGCGCGGCGCCTCATTCCATTGCGAGGACGTTCCACGCGGGAGCGCGATTCCTGCGTAAATTGTGAGGGGGCCCCGCGCGAGAACGCGATGTTGAAGTACATTCCGAGGAAGTATCAGGCGGGCGCCGCTGTTGTTTTAAATCGGGGGCGAAGGGCAAGGTTTACCTTCAATCTTCCCCTTGATTAAAAAACCCGGCGCGGGGCCCAGGAGGGGCATCTCAATTGAAAAACGCAATGTCCGCCGTGGGGGGATCAACAATAATTGTTACTATGCAGTAAGGGTCAAATTACAACAACAATAACAGCAACAACAACAACAACAACAGCAACAACAACAACAACGAGCATAAGTCTGAGACCATTCGTTCTTATCTGCTAGCATGCCATTCAACACGTATATCCCAAACCCTCGGTACCCGCCCGCCCCCGCCCGCCCTCTTCGTCCTCGATCGCACCCCCTCTTGAATGTATAAAGTTCCTACCTGCCGCCTGCGTTTAGCGCACCCCCTAAAACAGGGGAAGGAGGGGAGGAGCGAAGAGACAAGGAGGGGAGGGGGAAGGATGGAGCGCGAGAGTCATGTCCATGAGGATGGCCAGGAGCAGCAACGCAAGCGTCAGAACCAATCTGGCGTGTCGGGCGGGTTCAGGAGGCCAGGTCGAACGGGCGGGTGGCTAAAGCGCCAACCCATCATGAAGAAAGTTTCACATGATAACGCAATTCCCAACTAAATCGCAAACGCATCCAAAACGAGAGCGTGATGTGTGACTCTTGGGGGCAGGGCGCCGCAATAAATTTGGAGGGAGTACCACGCAAGAGCGCGATTCTTTGATAAAGTGTGAGAAGGTCCCACTCGAAAGCGCGAAGTTTGAATATACTATGCAAAAGTATCACGCGGGAGCCGTTGAATTCTCATTCTTGAGAAATAATTATTGGTGATCCGCCCCCACCAGTGCACATTGTATATTTGTTCAATTGAAGTGCCCCCCTCGGGGCTCGCACCCTATGTTTCATCAGGGAAAGTCTTCGTGCTCAAACTGGGCCCGTGCCCCCCACCCCGCTACAACAACAACGGCTCCCGCTTGATACTTCTTCAATGTATAACGAAATCGCGCTCTCGCGCGGGACTTCCTCACCCGTTATGCCGAAATCGCGCTCTCGCGTGGAACTTCTTCACATTTATTCAGATTTCGCGCCCCCGACATTCAGGAATCACGCTGTCAATCTAGCCTTACTCAAGATTTACTTGGGAAACGCTCCATCGCTCGAGACATCCTCGCGATTCATTCAGGACTCACGCTTCAGCAGCCCGCCTGCTCGACCTGGCGATTGGGTCCTCCTTCCCGACCCCCTCGCCAGGGTCTGCTCTCCCGATTAGCCAATCTGGTCCACGTGCGTTCTGCTCTTAGCCCTCCTGCTAATTTCTCTCGTGCTCCATCCTTCTCCATCCCCCTTCCATCCACCCTCTCTTTCTCTCTGTTTGAAGGGGCTGCACCAGTTACGCGTCGCTGGTAAGGAAGATCTACCCCTATGGGGGTTCGATCGAAGACGAAGGGGGCGGGTACCGAGGGCTAGGAGCGAACTGTCTTAAAATGTTTGTTTGCTGTTGTTGTTGTTGTTGTTGTTGTTGTTGTTGTTGTTGTTGTTGTTGTTGTTGTTGTTGTTGTTGTAAACAGGGGGCCCCGGGCGCAGTATGGTGGCCACAGGCTGTCCTTGGTAACACATATCCCCAAACAGAAAACAGGGCCCGAGCCCCGGCAGGAGCATTTTTTTTGAAAAATTGAATGGTCGCCGAGGGGGATCAACAAAAATTGTTATGTACAAATGAGAATGCAACGGCAGCAAAAATTACAAAGGCGACGACGACGACGACAGCTACAACAGCAATAACAACGGTAAGTCTGTTCGCTCCTATCTGATCGCGTGCCATTCAACACGTATATCCAAAACCTTCGGTACCCGCTCTCTTCGTCCTCGATCGTATCCCCCGGGGATATATCTTACCGACCTGCCGCGCGTAATTGGTGCGGCCCCTTCAGACAGAGGAAGGGAGAAGGCTGGAGCACGGGATCAGCAGGAGGGGGGCTATTAGCAGAAAGCACGTGGCAGAACCAGACGAGCAGATAGGGCGGGTAGACCCTGACAGGCGGATCGGGAAGGCGGGCCCATGCGGCCAGGTCGAGCAGGCGGGTTGCTGAAACGTGAGCACTACATGAATCGCGAGGACGTCTCGAGCGATAGTGCGATTCCCAAATGCCAAAGCGAGAATCGTGAGAAGGGCCCCAAGCGAGAGCGTGATTCCTGATTGTCGAGCGCGCGGCGCTTGAATAAATTACAATGGGTTCCCACGCGAGAGCGCGATTCCTGCATACATTGTAAGGAAATCTCGCGCGAGAGCGCGATTTTGGAACACGCTGTGATGAAGTATCAGGCGAG
Source organism: Prorocentrum cordatum (assembly GCA_963575745.1). Classification (NCBI taxonomy): domain Eukaryota; class Dinophyceae; order Prorocentrales; family Prorocentraceae; genus Prorocentrum; species Prorocentrum cordatum. The sequence continues at coordinate 367,325 of CAUYUJ010005535.1, forward strand.
AGCCGTTGTTGTTGTAGCCTGGGGGCGAACAGCATAGTTTAAGCACGACGACTTCCCCTTAGAGTGGAGACCCATGCCAAGAAACACCCTGCTAGTCTCCAGGGTGTCCTGCGTTTCTTGGGTTTCGATGGTTTTGCTATGGAGAGCGTGACGCTCCCACAACAAACATCTGTGGACGTCCTGGGCCTCAGGATTGGGTTTTTGTTTGCAGAATGTTTCTTACGGTCGAGCCCCTACTGTGTTAAAACAGAGGGTGGGCCCCGACGAGGGCACTTCAATTGGAAAACACAATGTTCAGCGGAGGGGGGATCAACAATCATTATTCTTCAAACACGAGAGGTCAATCGTTTTAGGATTGTTCGTTCCTGTCTGCCCGCGTTCCCTTCAGCACGTCTATCCCAATGAGGCGGCAGCTGCTGTTGCTGTACACGGGGAGCCAACAACACATGTGTTGGTGATCCCAGGTTCCTCCTGATGGAGACACGTGCGAGACCCGGGAGGAACATTTGAATTGATCAATGCAGCGGTCATTGGGCAGGGGGCCTCAACAATAATTATCCTTTAGAAGTGCAACTGCAACAGTCGTTCGAAGCCACTTCGCTTCTATCCGCTCGCGTACCATTCAATACGTAAGTCCCAATTCCTCGGAACCCGCCCTCCTCGCCTTCGATCGTGCCCCCGTGGATGTATATCTTCCTTGCTTGCCACGTGCATTGAACGCAGCCCCGAAAACCGGGGAAGCTAGGACGGATGGTAGGAGGAGGGAAAAGGATGGAGCACAAGAGAAATTAGCAGGAGGGGGGCCAGGAACAGATAACACGTGACAGAACCAGATGTGCAGGTCGGGTAGGTAGACCTAACGGGCGGGTCGGGAAGGCGGGCCCAAGCGGCGAGGTCGAGCAGGCGGATTGCTGAAGCGTGAGCACTGCATGGATCCCGAAGAGTCTCGAACGATAGCGCGATTCCCCAGTAAATCATGAAGGGCCAAAGCGGGAGCGAGGGCGCGGCGTCTGAATACATTACGAGGAAGTCACACGTGAGGGCGCGATTCCTGCATCCATTGCGAGGAAGTTCCGCGCGAGGGTGCGATTTTAGAATACATTTTGAGAAGGTATGATTCGAGAGCCGGTGTTGTTGTAGCCAGGGGGCAACAGCGCAATTTGAGCAGGAACATTTTCCATTGTGGAAAAGGGTACGAGCCCTGAGGGGGGCACTTCAATGAAAAAAGAAATAACACTATGTACCCCCATGTGTTTTCCCAAGACATCTCAACAACAGCAACACAAATCAATGTAAGACTGTTCGTTTTCATCTGCTCGTGTGCCACTCAACATGTATTCTCCACACCCTCGATACCCGCCCTCTTCGTCTTCGGTTGTACCACCCTTGGGGTTCTATCTCTCTCACCTGCCACGTCTGGCTTGCGCAGCCCCTAAACACAATGGCAAGGAGGGAAGAGGGACGAGACAAGTGGGAGGGAAAAGGATGGAGCACGAGAGAGAGATTAGCATGCGAGGGGCTCAGGAGCAAGGGAACAAACGGCAGAATCCGACGGGTGGGTCGGGCAGGGGGGGGGGGCCACTTGGGCTGGGCGGGCAGGCGTGTCCAGACGGCGAGGTCAAGCGGGTGCGGCGTTGAAGCGTCGGTGCAACATGAGTCGGGCGCAGGTGTCGAGCGATAGCGCGATTCATAAGTGCACCGTGAGGACGCCCAGAGCGAAAGCGTGATTCTTGGGTGTCGAGGGCGCGGCATTTCAATCATTTGGAAGAGCGTCCCACCACGCGAGAGCGCGCTGCCTGCATGGATTGTGAGCAAGCCCCGCGCGAGAGCGCGATTTGGAATACACTGTCAGGAAATTTGTGGAAACCGTGATTTCTGTAGTTCGGGGTCCACGAGCCCAGTCTGAGGCCCAAGAGCCTCCGTTGTAAAAACCCGGGTGCGAGCCCGGGAGGGACATTCCAATTGAAGAACCAGAGGAGTAATGAACAATAACAAGTGGCACATGCGTGCCCAGGCTCATACAAACACATGTACAGAAGGCGTGTGTATGGTGCGTGTACGGTGTGCGTGCGTGTGTGTGTGTGTGTTGCCACATCGCCAGAGCAGTCACTCTGCCTAGCCGCCGACGCAAAAGTGTGTGTGTGTGTGTTATGTGTGGTATGTGCTGTGTGCGGGTGCTGCGTGTTGTGTGAGCTATGGGTGCGTTAGTTTGCGAACTCTGTGTGTTCTTCGTGTTGTGTGTGTTGTGTGGGTGTGTGTATGTGTGTTGTGTGTTGCTTGTTGGGTGTGTTGTGTGTGTGATGTGTGCGTGTGGTGTGTGAGCGTATGTGTGTGTTCTCTGCATGTGCTCTGAGTGTTGTAGGTGTTGTGTGTGTTCTGTTTGTGCTGTGTGTAGTGCGTGCTGTGTGGTGTGTCTGCGCGTGTGTATGTGGTCGTCCTTTGTGTATTATGTGTGTTGTAGGTCGTGGCTTGATTTGGGGAGGACGTCTCAGGTGAAACTGCCATGTTCTAAGAATCGTGTTGAAAACGGGCCTCGGAGGATGTCTCAGGCGAAATAACGATTTTGGAGCAGTCGGGCTCAACATCTTGGATTTCCATTTTGTGTTGGAAGTTTTTGTGACCAGATTGTTGAAACCGGCTGTTTTTTTTTTTAATCCGTGACTACGCCATTTGCGTGCGTGGTGCGCCCAGACCCCAGACGTTTGAGGATGTCCCGAGAGAGGTGGCCAAACGAATCGCGGAGGGGACCAAGTAATCGCCTCCGAGCCCGACTCCCTCGGAGAGCCACGTATGATATCTGTTCTCCGGAAGTGAGAGATCATCGACAACAGCAATCATGATGTCAGGAATGTTCTCTCCTATCTGCTCGCGTGCCCCTCAACATGTCGATCCCGAGCCCTCGATACCCGCCCTCCTCGTCTTCGATCATTCCCCCCTGGGGGTGTATCTGCCACGTGTAGTTGGCACAGCTGGGGTATATCTGCCAGCAGGGGTATATCGACCAAGAGGGGAGGGGCGGGAGGAGGGAAGGGACAAGGGGGAGAAGGATGGAGGACAGCAGAGATTATCTTGAGGGTGTTGGGAGCAGGGGAACAGGCGGCAGAGTCAGACGGGCGGGTCGGCGGGGGGGCCCGAACGGTCCAGTCGGGCGGGCGCGCACGGGTCGAGCGGGCGGGTCGTTGAAGCATCAGCCCTACATGGATCGCGAGGAGTTCTCTAGCGACAGCGCGAGTCCCAAGTAATTCGCGAGGAGGTCCCGAGCGAGAGCGTGATTCTTGGGTGTCGGGGGCGCGGCGTTTCAAGAATTTGGGAGGACGTCCCACGCGAGAGCGCGCTTCCTAGATGAACTGTAGGGAGGCCCCTCGCCAAATGCCCAGCGTGAGTCCTAAGAGTTCCCCTGGTAAGAAACAGGGTGCGAGCCCCCATAGTGACATTTCAAATGAAACACGATGGTCACCGGAAGGGGGATCAACATTAGTTTTTTCATTCGAAAATGAGAGTGTACACGCAGCAACGCAACGACAATCCACCCCGTGGAACCCCGCTTCAGCCACGCGCCCAGGCACAGTGAATGACCTGTCGGCCCCCTCGCTCTGATTATGAGGAGGCGGAGGAGGAGGAGGACGAGGAACAGGAGGCGGGGAGGAGTAGGAGGAGAGATGTGGAGGAGGAGGCGCAGAAGGCGGATAGGTGGGAAGGATGAGGATGGGAGGAGTTGAGGACTGATATGGAGGAGGAGGAGAAGGAGGAGGACGGAAGGGGAGCATGTGATTGCATTCACAAGCCCTCCTGTGTTGTTGGGCCCACGCTTTGAATCCACGCCTCCGCGCCCAGCTTGTCCATTCCGGCACACCCCTCACACGATTCGTGGCCCCGCAGGGAACGTTGGTGCCCTGCCCATTTCAGTACATTTCTCACACGTTTCGGGCCCCAGGGGGAGCTCCAAAAAGGTCCCAGTGGGTGCATTCGCATGCCGCCGTGCCGCCCTTTTGACACACCTCTCACACGTTACATGGCCCCGCAGGGAGCTCCGCTTACGGGCCCAGAGGGTGCGTTCGCATGCCGCCGCCCAGCTCATGTCGGCTCACCCCTCACACGTTTCGTGTTCCACAGGGAGCTCCACTTACGGCCCCAGTGAGTGCGTTCGCACCACCCATCTCGGCACATCCCTCATGTTTCATGCCCCACTGGGAGCCCCATCCGCAGCTCCCGTGGGTGCGTTCGCAT
>CAUYUJ010005535.1:374051-384051 GCA_963575745.1 Prorocentrum cordatum
CCTATGGGGCCACGAAACGCTGCCCTGGGTGGGGGAACCGCATGCGAACACCCCCACTGGGGCCTTCGGTGGAGCTCCCTATGGGGCTACGAAACGCTGCCCTGGGTGGGGGAACCGCATGCGAACACCCCCACTGGGGCCTTCGGTGGAGCTCCCTATGGGGCCACGAAACGCTGCCCTGGGTGGGGGAACCGCATGCGAACACCCCCACTGGGGCCTTCGGTGGAGCTCCCTATGGGGCTACGAAACGCTGTGCTGGGTGGGTGAAACGCAAGGAGGAGGGGGAGGGGCAGCGGGAGGAGTGGACGCGGGGCGCTGTCTCTTCAAAACGAGGACCCAACACCACAGGATGGTTGGGAAAAAGGGGCCTCGTTCCTTATTTTGGGCTCCGTAGGTCAAGGCCCCGACTGTATTCTGGCCCAGGTCCGACTGCAATGGCCCGCGCTGCTCACGGCTGCGTTGGGTTTTGGGCCCCTCTCGACCGGCTGCTTTTAGATGCCGTGGTCTTCCACATCTGTGCAAGCTGCTTCGGTGGTTTCAGGGGGCCTGTCCTCGTCATCCTTGATCTCCTCGTCCCCGTCCACACCCTCGTCGTCGCCCACCTTTTTCCACGAGGGTCGCCAGGATGAGGAGGCCTCGGGGAGGTATCACTGGACCCCCCCCCCGCGCTCGGGGAGGCCCCCGAGGAAGGCCCCTCCGAGGGTGGAGGAGATCTTGCGGTGTCGCGGAGGCCACCTTTTCCCCCCCCCGCCCCCCGATGGGGAGAGCTGTCTCTCCCTGAGGTTCTTCTTGTGTCAGCTTGGACGCCTTCGCGGGGGCGGGGGAAGACCTGAGCTTTCACTGAGAGGCCGCAAAGTGTTGCAAAGCTCTGGCGCAAGCACTTCTCAGACCACCTTTTCTTTCGTAGTGGAAAAATCACGTTGGGTGGTTTCTTGCAGCGTTCGGATTACAGGGGCCCTGACTTGACCTCGTGGCCGTCCAAGAACGGCTCGGGATGAAAAGCTAGTCCTGGGGAAGGGGTCTGCGTAGACCTCTCTGGGTCCACGGCGTAAGTACACAGCGTCGGAGACCCGGGCTGATACGAGGCAAGAGGGTACGCTTCATGGTGCCAACGTCGCATAGCGGATTTCGTTCGAAAACCATGGGATGGGCCCAGATTGTCCTGGAGAAGTTCGTTCCGGATTCGAAGTGAATTTTGCGCGAGTTTGTTTGAGGCCAGGAATGAAGATAACAAAACATCCACGTGACATTCACTTCGTGCCGTTTTGGGATTTTGCGTTTATGGAAATCCACGCAAAACTCCGCTGCAGAACGTCTGCAAGGTCGGTGCAATGCGCAGTAGAGTGTGAAGGAGGTGGAGCCTCTTGAAGCCAATCCTATCCTGGGCCTTCTCGGAGCCATCGCGGGCTTCTTGGAGCAATCGCGGGCTGTCTTGAGGCCATGTCTGGGCCTCTTGCCGACATCGTGGGGCCCATTTGGAATCGTGACGTTGGTAATGTGTGAGGGAAGAGCTGGCTTTACGTGTCCAGTGCCAGGCAGGGAATAGCAGGAGGGACCTCCGAGGCTTGAACTACGTGCCGGCGCTGTACAAGATCTTCGATGAGATCCTCGTGAACGCCGCCGACAACCTCCAACGCGACCCGAAGATGAACCAAATCCGGGTGGTACGGGGCGTCAAGGGGGATGGAGAGGCGGGGCGGAGTAGGAAAGACATGCAGGGGGAGGGGTTGGAGAAGGATAATAGGGAGGAGGGGCAGGGGGGGAGGGGGAGGGATATCATGAAGAGGAGAAGAAGAGGGCGGGAGAGGAAATTGTCCTGCGTTGCGGGGATGACGATAGAATAATGCAAACATTGAATTACCCAGGGTTGGACGGAGGGGAGGGCCGGGAGGACCTCCTCTTCCTTCTTTTCGTCGTCCTCTTCCTCCTCCTTTTCCCCCTCCTTCTCCCACCCGTCATCCGCCTGCTCAACTCCTCCTCCTCCTCATCATCATCCTCATCCTCCTCCTCCTCCTCCTCCTCCTCCTCCTCCTCCTCCTCCTCCTCCTCCTCCTGTTCCTCCTCCTCCTGTTCCTCCTCCTCCTCCTCCTCCTCCGCCTCCTCCTCCTCCCATCTCGGGTCGTGAGGGGCTGCTGGCGTGCGATACCGCTCGGCTCTGCGATCGTACCCCGTTCGCGTGCGATCGTCGTTGTCGTTCCTGCTCTGGGCCTTGTGCAGGTTGACGCCCCGTGGGACGGGCATTGACCCACGCTAGCTGTGGGCATAGGCAGGTTGGCATAGTTTTGACCTCTCTGGTGGACTCCAATCGGTTGTGCTATGATTCACGTATGTAGTTTTCCGCACCGTTTCTTGGCATGTACCCAGTTCCACTCAAGGAGTACAACACCGCATGCTTTACCAGGACGGCTTCACCAGCTCAGCCTGGGGTGACTGGGCCACCTACGCGAACTCGCCGTTGCGCGACTTTGGGAGCGAGACGGGGGTTTGGCGCCCAGGGCCACTAGGGCCCGCTCGGCCTCCCTGGTGACGGCAACGCCTTCGACTCGCGCGCTGGCAGAGTGTGGTGCGGACGCACGCCGGCGGGGAGGGGGAGCCAAGCTGGGCCAGGCGCGCGCCTGGCCATCTGCTCTGTATACTGTTGCTTCGCCGCGCGCGTGCTGGGCCCCACGGGGGGCCCACGCCTACGGCGTGTTCGCCGGTGTCCCGTGTTTGGGGGGCGCCGGGCGCGCTCGTCGGAGCGGCCCCGCTTCGCCTCCTCGCCAGCGCAGTGACTCTGCCGAACCGCCGACGTGACAAGTTGTCCTGTGCCTTCCCTCTTCCTTCTCTTGGAAATGGTAGACACTCCGCCTGGGAATCTGGGCATCCAGTGCATTTAGGAGATCCGGAAGGCCCGTCGGGAGCGAAAGGGCGAGGGGGCACCACGCATGGAAAAGCAGCCGGCGCTTGAAGGATTTAGAGATGCCTCGGTCGGGGGTGCCCTCGGGAGGCTCCGTGGCCACCTGGGACCGTCCTGTGGCGGTCTGGGGGCCCGTCGGAGACACGACTTGGGCAATGTTGCGGAGCAGTCGGGGGGGGGGAACGGGGGGGCGTCCAGACCGAGGGGAGGAGGGAGGGGCAGACGCCTTCCAGAAGGGGAAGCAGGTGGGTGGGAGTGGAAAGAACCAGCCCATGAAAGCGCCCACCCTGCGCTCAGAGGGCCTGTGAGCTGCGGGCGCGTGCCTTGCGAAGCGGTCGTGTTCGGACCAGTGCTCCCACCGTATGCCTCGGGCCCTGGCCGGCAAGGACCGTGCCCCGACGCGCAGGGACCGTGCACGCGACGCGCAAGGGCCATGCACCCGAAGCGCGTCGCCGCCGGGATCCTCCTCCTCCTCCTCCTCCTCCTCCTCCTCCTCCTCCTCCTCCTCCTCCTCCTCCTCCTCCTCCTCCTGGTCTCTTCAGAGGCCTCTTGGGCGGTGCAGGCCTCGTGGCGTTCTCCCCAGGGTTTCCAAGACGGCCGCACGGGACCCCAACGGGGCTGCATGGCAGGCCCCTGGGACCATCTCAGGTCAGCGGGGGGGGTGATACAGGTTGGGCTGGGATAGTACGAATTCATATTGTAGAGGCCCCCAGCCGGTGCCGCCGATCCCGGACGATCCCGCTGTCAGAAGGACGTTTTCGCCCCAGCGCGGGGTGATCTTTTCCCTTCTCCGCGCTGCGCTTCAGTTTTGCAGGCAGTTAGAAGATCTGGGTCCGAGTCTTTCGGCATCTTTATGGAGGCCTCCTGGGGGGCGTTTTGGAGGTGATTGTTGAACCTCGTGGGGGCCTTTTTGGGCTTCTTGGGGGGCACGCAGGAGGCATCCTGGAGGGCTCCTGGGGGTGTGTAGGAGGTAATGTTTAAGCCTTCGGGCGCTTTGGGGCGCCTTGTGGGGGCCTCTGGAGGGCCACTTGGGGCCTCTCGGGGTTGCTATTTTGGTATCTCCTGGGCGCCTCTTGGGCCGCCTTGGGCCCTTCTGGGGCCGTCATGGAGCCCTCTTGCGCGCTTCTTGGGCCCGTCCTGGGGCCCGCTTGGGCTGTCTTGGGGGCCGTTTTGGGCCCTTTTTAGGCCGATGTGGGGCCCTCTTGAGGGCCTCTGGGCCTGTTTGGGGGGTCTTCTGGGCTGTGTTGGACACTGCGAAGGCCGAAGAAGCGAAAATGCAAAAAAAACACGTGTTCCTAAGGGAATGGTGCAGATTTTCCGTCTCTGGGCACTCCTAGGAAGTGCCTGGAGGGCACGTTGGAGGCTTCTGGAGCCGTCTGAGGAACAGATTGGGCGTCTTGGAGCGATGTTTCGGCCACTCAGGGCCCTCTTGGGCCGTCTGGGCGGCCGCTGCTTTTTTTTTGTATGAGCCCGCGTTCGAGCTCTCCAGGGCGAGGGGCCGACCCGGAGTGAGCTGGAGCTCCGATTTTGCAACCAAAACTGATTCGGAACCACCACCCCTAGCCTACCCCGATAGAGTATGGCGGGGGGGAGTGATACAGGTTCGGCTGGGATAACATGATGGACGATGTGGCAGAATCATATGAAAATTGCAATACGAAAAGGGGGCCCGTCAACTCACTCCGACGGGGGGGAGAGCCTATTCTTCTTCTAGAGAGGAGGATCTATGCTGTACCATCTAAGCGGTGACCACACTCAGAGCCCCGAATCATCAGGGGTAACTCGGGTCAGGGCTAACTCGGGTTCGTTTTTCGGGATTCCGAACCCGAGTTACCCCGGACCCGAGTTACCCCGGATAATTCGGGCGTCCAGAGCCCCGAATCATCAGGGGTAACTCGGGTCAGGGCTAACTCGGGTTCCTTTTTCGGGACTCCGAACCCGAGTTACCCCCGACCCGAGTTACCCCTGATAACTCGGGCGCCCAACACACTGCGACGGGCAGCGACGAGGCGGCGACGGCGACCATGGAACCGCCAGACCGGCACCCAGGCCCAGACGACGGGCGGCGACGAAGCGGCGACGGGGCTGCGTCCTGCGAGCGCGGAATCGCCAGACCGCCACCCTCGGCCGGATGGCGACGGGGGGATCAGGACATGGGGGGATGAGTATCCGGTACAGTTTTGTTGGGGTTTTAATTTGTACCTTCTCTGCGGGTTGCAAGTACAAATTGTACCTTCTCCCCCCCCGTTAACATCCTCGCACATGTCGCGGACGTTGTCAAAAGTACGATTTGTACCTTGTCTGCGTGGCGTCGGTACAAATTGTACCTTCTCCGTGGGGCGTAGGTACAATTTGTGCCTCGGTTGCGCCTCTCTCCCCATCTGGACTTATCCCCCCATTTGCATCCCGCCAACACCCAGGCCCATCTCAGAGGGAAGATCTTCTAAGTGCAAGAACTGTTTGGGGAATTTAATCGACGACGCCAACGGCGCATTACTGGCTGCCTCCCCCTGCCTTCTAGGATACGCCTATGTGGCCAAACGTTTGGGACAAGCTTGGCCACGATATTGGACCAGGCGTACCTCCAGCCGTTGTGGAAGCCCTTCGGGGAACACGTGGGCGATGAAGAGAAGGAGGAACAAGAAGGGATGAGAAAGGAAGACGAGAAGGATGAGGAGACCTCTTCAGAGGTTTTTGGGTCATTCTTGCGGCCTCGTGGGCTTTTTGGAGGCCTCGTGGGGGCCTCCTGGGCCTCTTGGGGGCCTTTGTGGGCTTCTTGGGGGCCTCTATGGCTGTCTTACGGCGTCCTGAATGGCATCTTGACCGTCTTGGAGGCCTCTCGGGCCGTCTTGGGGCCCTCTGGTGGCCTTTTTGGGAGCATCTTGGGCCGTTCTGGAGCAATGTGACGCCTCTTGGGCGCTCTGGGCGCAATCTTGGGGGCCCCTTGGTCAATCAGAAGGCCGTCGAAAGGCCCTTTTGAAGCAAAGGCCAATAACTTTCACAAGAAAGTCAATGGTGTTGGCCTCTGCGGGCCTTCTTGGAGGACCTCTTGGAGACCGCGTGGACCGTCTTGGAGGCGTGTTGGGGGCCTCTTGGTCCGTCTTGCGCCATCTTGGGTGCATCTTGGGTCATCTTCGGTGCATCTTGGGGCCATCAGGGGCTCTCTTGGGGCCATTCTGGGGCCTCTTGGAGCGTCTTTGGGGCCTGTTGGGGGCCTCTTGGGGCATCTCGGGGTCATCTTGATATCTTTAAGGGACCTTTGGGGGGGATCTTGGAGCGGGAAGCTCGAATTGTCGGTTCGGGCTCCCCCTCTTGGGCCCCACTTGGGGCTGTCTTGGAGCTTTTGGGGGCCGTCTTGGGGCCCTCTTGGGCTGCGTTGAGGCCCTCTTGGAGCTCTCTGTGGGCCGTGTTGGGGCTCTCTTGGGCTATCCTGGGGCCCACGTAGGTGACTTTTGGGTCGTCATGGGACGATATTGGAAGTTTCTTGGGCCGTTTTGAACGCAGTTAAGCCGAAAAGCCGCATGCTAAACACGTACGTTTCCTACTGAAACTGAACGTTCTCTGCCTCTTGGGAGGCCTCTTGGGCTTCTCTTGTGCCGTCTTGGGCGCCTTCAGCCGTACCTATACGACCACCCTTCGGGTGATAAGGAGGTTCGGGGGGGGAGGAACCAACGTCTCACTCGATCGGTCTCACTATCGATCTCACTATCGATCTCAGTATCGGTCTCGCTCGATCGATCTCCCTCGATCGATCTCACAATCCATCTCACTCGATCTCACTCGATCTATCTCACACTCGATCTCACTCGATCATCATCATCATCATCATCATCATCATCATCATCATCATCATCATCATCATCATCGTCCTCATCATCATCAGCATCATCATCAGCATCACCATCATCATCATCATCATCATCATCATCAGCATCAACATCAGCATCAGCATCATCAGCAGCATCATCATCAGCATCACCATCACAATCATCATCATCAGCATCATCATCATCATCATCATCATCATCATCATCATCATCTCATCATCAACATTATCATCATCATCATCATCAGCATCATCATCATCAGCATCCATCATCATCATCATCATCAGCATCATCATCATCATCAGCATCCTCATCATCATCATCATCATCATCATCATCATCATCATCATCATCATCATCATCATCATCATCATCATCATCATCGCGGGACACCGCGGGACACCGGCGGGAACCGCGGGGCACCGCGGGACACCGCGGGACACCGCGGGACACCGGCGGGACACCGCGGGCCACCGGCCGCCCGGAAGGGAGACATTTGGTCCGGCCGCGCCTCAGCCACACGGGACACCAGCGGGACACCGGCGGGACACCGCGGGCCACCGGCCGCCCGGAAGGGAGACATTTGGTCCGGCCGCGCCTCAGCCACAGGAGACTTTCTTCTCGCCCGCCCACGCAGCTTCGCCTCGCCCGCACGCACGGCACGCACGAACACGAAACCGAAATCGATTTCCCGGTAGGGGGGCTCTCCGTTCCACTTCGATCTCACCCCTCACCTCCGATTCCGGCCATCTTGGGCATTCTGGACCGATAGTATCAAATCGGGCATGTCCCTCTACAGGAGGAACATTCAAGAATAGCAGCGAATTCTCACGTGACGAGTCACTGTGATTTTTGGCTATATTTGATTGTGGTTTGACTATGTTCTCTATTGTTCCTAAGAAATCCGCCTGTCGGAGGACATGCCCGACCTTCTAATAGGGCGATCCGGGGCCCTGCCCTCAGAAGCCCGAAAGAGTCCTGTGGGGCGACGCGCCGGGTCCCCGGGGGGCTCGCGGAAAGCCCTGGGAGATTTAGGAATTCGCGTGGTCTCCTACATCTCCTTTTCAGTCGATGGTGCCGAGCTTCGGCCTTCAGGTGCCCCCTAAGGAAGTTCCGGGGCTGGCCCGAAGTCATCCGCTCTGCAGGGTAGCCGATAGCAGGTCTCCCGCTGGAGGACTGACGCAGATCCACCACTTTTGCATGCCAGGCACAGTTTCGTTTTATTGCTTGTAGCAGCAGGGAGTCAGGATGAGGGTTGCAGGCGTGTCTTATCTTATCTCTCGCTTGTGCCTGACATGGCCACTTTGGCTTAGAAGACCACCTTCGGTGGTCCAGGAGATGTGCTGGCGCCATCAGGCGCCCTCTCCCATGGCCCGTTTCATGCGGGTTCTGGGCCCCGCAAGAAATCTTCGGGATCGAGCACTGAGGCTTAATGGACTGTCCTAGGCCAGATGGGGTCGGAGTAGATGGGGCCAGAGGATCGCGCCGCATCGCCGACGCATCGGCGATGCATCGGCGATGCATGGGCGACGCATCGGCGATACATCAGCGATGCATGGGCGATGCGACTCGACGCAGAGTCCGATTGTCTCACGTCGACGTTGCCAGGGCACCGCCGACGTCGACGACGCATCGGCGATGCGGCCCGGTCCCCCGACCCCATCTACTCCGACCCTTTCAAGGAGGCCTTCAATGTGGGACGACGCGCCGGGGCCCAGGGGCCACGCGGGAAACCCCAGGGGATTTAGGAGTTCGGGGCCCTGGCCTCGCAAGGAACCCTCGGGATTGAGGAGTGAGGCTCAAGGGATTGCGCCGAGGACCTGAAGACACTCCAATTCATGCCTCTCGGCACGGCGGTAGATGCAATGGTTATCTATCTGTATATATATATATGTATATATAATGTGTGTTGGCTCCTCTCTTCGTATCTATCTCTCTCTCTCTTTCTCTCTCCTTTCTCTCTCTCTATCTGTCCTCTTTCTTGCCCTGGCTACTCTGGACATCATTGCGTGCGCTGTGCGCATTGCGTGCGTTGTGCGCGTGTGTTTTGAGCGTGTTGTGTGCGTGCGTGCGTGTGCGCGCGCGTGTGCGAGTGCGCATGAATGCGTGAGTGCGCGAGTGTGAGTGTGCGAGTGTTTGAGCGCGTGAGTGCGTGGGTGTGTGACTGTGTGATTGCGTGAATGTGTGAGTGTGTGAGTGCGTGAGTGCGTGACTACGTGAGTGTGTGAGTGCGCGGGTGTGCGAATATGTGAATTCATGTGTGTGAGAGTTTATTTGAATGTGTGAATGTGTGTGAACGTGTGTGACTATGTGAGTGTGTGGGTGTGTGAGTGTGTGCAAGTGTGTGTAAGTGTGTGTAAGCGCGTGTAGGTGTGTGTAAGTGCGCGTAAGAGTGTATAGGTGTGTCAGTGTGTGTAAGTGTGTGTGTGTATAAGTGTAGGTGTGTGTAAGCGTGTGTAAGGGTGTGAAGGTGTCTGGATATGTATGGAAGTGTGTGGACGTGTGAAAGTGCGTGGAAGCGTGTGTGTGGAAGTATATGGACATGTTTAGAAGCGGTTGGAAGTGTGTGTAAGTGTGTGTGTAAATGTGTGCAGGTGTGCGTAAGTGTGTGTCAGTGCGTTAGAGTGTGTGTAAGTGTACGTGTACGTGGTTGTAGTGTGTTTAAGCGTGTGGGTGTGTGTACGTGTATGTGTGAGTATGTGTGTAGGTGTGCGTGTGCGTGTCCGTGTGCGCGTGCGTGTGCGTGTGCGCGTTGTGGGTGTGCATGTGCGTGTGCGCGCGTGCGCGTGCGCGTGCGTGCGTGTGTGCGCATTCGCGTGCGCGTGTGCGTGTGCGTGTGCGCGTGCGCGTGCGCGTGCGTGTGCACGAGCGCGTGGGCGTGTGCGTATGCGTGTACGTGTGCATGTGCATGTGCGCGTGCGCATGCGTGCGCGTGTGCGTGACCGCGTTCGCGTGCGTGTGCGTGTGCGAGTGCGTGTGCGCGTGCGTGTCCGTGTGCGCGTGCGCGTGCGCGTGCGCGAACGCGTGCGTGTGCGTGTGTGCGTGTGTGCGTGTGTGCGTGTGTGCGTGTGTGCGTGTGTGCGTGTGTGCGTGTGTGCGTGTGTGTGTGTGTGTGTGTGTGTGTGCGTGCGTGCGTGCGTGTGTGTGTGCGTGCGTGCGTGCGTGCGTGCGTGCGTGCGTGCGTGCATGTCCGTGTGCGCGTGCGTGCGCGCAGGCGTGCGCGCGAGCACGTTCGCGTGTGTGTGCGTGTGCGTGTGCGTGTGCGTTTGTATGTGCG
>CAUYUJ010005535.1:386551-399205 GCA_963575745.1 Prorocentrum cordatum
CGTGCGTGCGTGCGTGCGTGCGTGCGTGCGTGCGTGCGTGCGTGCGTGCGTGCGTGCGTGTGTGTGTGTGCTTGTGTGCTTGTGTGCTTGTGTGCTTGTGTGCTTGTGTGCTTGTGTGCTTGTGTGCTTGTGTGCTTGTGTGCTTGTGTGTGCCTGCGACCACGAGCGACCTCCCCAGGCCACCGCGCCCACGCCTTGCCACCCCTCTTCCCCAACGCTGCCCGCGCACGCGCACCACCCCCAGCCCCACACGCCCCAGACCACGCAACCCGTTTCCTCTGACACACGGCGTGGCGGGGGGGGGGGGGTGATCCTGATAGATTTCGCATGCCCCGTGGGCGGCAGCGGCTTCCGTCGGGGCGCGTGGGGGGGTGTCGTTTTTGGTGAATTGGGGGCGGCGTGCTTGGGGGTGACCCGGGGTGTCGGAACGGGCTGCCTGCCGGGTGGGCACGGGGGGGTGCTTATTATGAGATTTGGAGTGCCTCTTCTCTCCCCGTGCGCGTGCCATTTCCATTTCCAGGTTGACATCGACAGCAAAAAGGGCAGGATCAAAATCTGGAATAACGGAAAAGGATTGCCGGTCCAGATCCACAAGAAGCACAAGGCGCCCGCGCTAGATCGCCTGACGGGGTCTTGTCGCAAATGCATTGGGACACCCTCCAGCACTAGCCGAAGAAGAAGGTATTGCATAAGCGTGCACTTTCGGAGGTCCGCGCGGATGTCTTGGATCGGAGTCAGGCGCTCCTAGCGGCGCCTCTGTCGCCGCCCCTGCCGCGCTCCGCTCGCCATTGGAGGGACGTCCAGCATCGGCCCAAGAAGCCCGCGCGGACCTCCGAAAGTTCCTCTCTATGCCGTTCGCTTGCTCTTTACTCATGGGGGCGCGTGAGCGCAAGATATCTCTCAAGACACACGGCCGAGAATTCGCACCCCCAGCCCCCCATGTCGGGCGTCCCCGACCCCACCTGGATGGGGTACAAGTGCGGGCAAAGTCGACCGAGGGCTGAGCAGCGATAGTTCCGCTGCCTTTTCTTCAGATAGCGTTCTTTTTGAGGCCCCCAGGGCACGCTACATGGATCTCAAGCTGGGGCCATGGGTTTCCAGTTTCCCAAGACAGCCACCAGATGTGAAGTCTACGTGCCTCATGTTTCTCGTTGCTGGTCAAAGCCAGAGCACCACCCCGCTGCACGGAAGATGAGGGGGAAAAACACAGGATCGCTCAAGAAAAAGGAAATTGTGAAAGAGGATGGGATGGTGAGGAGAAGCAGGGAACACATCTATCTATCTATCTATATATATATATATATATTGAAGGAGGCGAGTGGAGAGATGAGGAAGAGAGGAGGATAATAACGAACAGCAGGAGGATGAAGCGCCGGAAGAGGAAAAAAAGGAGGTTGATGATGAGGAGGCCGAGGTCAGCAAATACAAGGAGAAGGAGGAGGAGGAGGAGGAGGACGGGCAACAGGAGGAGAATGAGAAGGCAGACGAAGTGGAGAGTGACGGGAGTGAAGAAATTGATTATATTAATCCCACATGGGCATGGAGTATCAAAGAAAGGGTTGTACAAATCTGTTGCAGAATGTCACCGAAGTTTCATTGAGAGTGTTGGCGAAATTAGTGAGGACTCGGCTTCGAGCCCCTCTGGCTGAGGCTATTGTCCATGTCGTCGTGTCTTGTCCCCTCAGCAGGCTTGTCGAGAGGGGTCAAACTTTCTGCTCTGCTCCTCCCTCGTGCCACACTCTCGGTCAGGCTTTTTCCTTGTGCACCTCCAGCAAGTCTAGCGTGCGTTCCCGTCAGCTCTTGGAGTAGAACCGCCCTGCCTGCGTGGTCGGCAGGAAGCTGCCCCAGCTCGCACCACCTCGCTCCCAGCGCGAAGCCCGTCGCCAGCGCGGTGGCAGGAGGGCTCACCGACCGTGCAGATGCCCGCCCGCTCCCGGCGCGGGCGGATCGCCTTGACGGCGCTGGGTGTCCACACGCTGTCCGCGGCGGGGGCACCCGCCTGCGAGCACGGCCTCGAGGGGGCTCCGGAAACGAGGGGCCGTTCCTCCACCGGCTCCGACGAAAGTGCCTCTGGAAAACGGGAACGGCAAGCAGACTGCGACCGGAAGCGGCAGAAGGAACGGCTCCAGGATGGGAACCGGAGGCGGAGCCGGCAAGACACACAGCGACGGGACCAGTAACAAAGCGGCGTCGGAACCGGCAAAAAACGGCAAAACGGAGTCGGTGTAAAAAAAGGCCCTGTCGTTTCGAGGGCCCACGGAGGGCACGGCACGTTGCGTTTCCAGCGTTGTTGCCGGGGAGGTCCCCGTTCCTGCGCGCTCCCGGGGCGCATCGCGCTGGCAGCGCTGCTGTCCAGAATTTCGCTCCGTGCGCACCCTCTGGAGGCTACTCGTAGGTCAGGCATGCCCCCCCTCTACAGGAGGAATACTCGAGAAGAGTACATGAATAGTCTGGGGACGATTTTCCTATGAAGTTTTGCTATTTTTGAATATGTTTGACTATGTCTTGTTGTTCTTCTCAAATCCGCGTGTAGAAGGGCATGCCCGATCGAATGCTACTCACTGAGACGCCCTAGATAACGCGCTGGTCCTCCTCTACTGCTTGCCGCCCTGCAGGTGTCAGTGGCAACGTCAGGGGTGGACCAGCAAGAGAAGGGGGGGGTCAGCTTCGGCCCCCAATCGCCCAGTCATCGCTCATCTTTGCCTGAGCCACCCATCCCGCCCAGGAACGTGCGGCTTCACGATCGGGGGCAGCTCGCTGATCTATCGGCGATGTACTACCGATCCCAGGTTACCTGCCCCCCCCGCACTTGAGCCAGCCCCCCCTCCGCGACCTCCCTCGAGGTGTTCGTGCCCGAGCTGGTCTTCGGACACCTGCTCACCAGCGACAACTACGACGACAGCCAGAAGAAGGTGACCGGCGGCCGGAATGGCTTCGGGGCCAAGCTTACGAACGCACCGGGCCTAGCTCCTGCACAGCGTCTGCTGGTCGCGCGTGGCCAGGGCCCTGACCCTTCGCTCGGGGAGCTTGCGACATGCACAAGCGTATTCATGCATGTACACATGTCCCAAAAAACAGCGCTTGCACTTTGGAATTCTGACTTTGGAGTTTCTCAGCACTGCACTGAGAAGAAACTTGAGGGGCGTTGATCATCGGCTGCCCGCGTTCCCTTCCTCTTCCCCGTCCCCGCCCCCCTTCTCCAGGAAATGCGCTGGACAGCACGGAATCCTGAAGGCAATTGGCTGACATTCTGGGTGTTCGCCAGGAGGAGGAAGAGGAGGAGGAGGGGGAGGAGGAGTAGGAGGAGGAGGAGGAGGAGGAGGAGGAGGAGGAGGAGGAGGAGGAGGAGGAGGAGGAGGAGGAGGAGGAGGAGGAGGAGTGCCGCTCCGTGGGCGCCTCTTGGACGCCCCGTGCTCCAGGGGGGTGTGCCGAGGTTGCGCCCACGCTGTCGCCTCGTGGGCGCCCCGTGGGCGCCCCGGTGCGCCACGTTGCCGCCCCGTGGCCGCCCCGTGGGCGCCGCGTGGGCGCTCCGCTCGCTGCGGAGGTGTGCGGATGTTGCGCCACGTCGCCGCCTCGGGGCCGCCTCGGGGCATCCTCCTCCCTCGATCCTCCCTCCCCCTCCGCCTCCTCCCCCTCCGCCTCCTCCCCCTCCTCCTCCCTCGCGGTCTCAGATCACGCATCCTCCTCCCTCGATCCTCCTCCTCCTCCTCCTCCTCCTCCTCCTCCTCCTCCTCCTCCTCCTCCTCCTCCTCCTCCTCCTCCTCCTCCTCCTCCTCCTCCTCCTCCCTCGCGGTCTCAGATTACGTCGCGTGCGCTCCGTGATCTGAGCCCTGCACGATCTAGCTTTTGCCACGCAGCTGGCACAGCACAGACTGCGCCGCACAGCGTACACAGCCCAGCGCATAGCGCACAGCTTACATCCCACAGCCTCCACCTCCGCTCGCACGGCCCAGCTTACACGACATAGCAGGCACCACATGGCTTACACCGCGTAATTAGTGTCCACCTCCTCCGCTCACGACACATAACTAACACAGCACAGCTTCCACAACATACCTCACACCGCAAAGCCTTTACCTCCACGGTGCACTAAGGGGCTGTTGTGTTGGACCCACGCTGGCCAATGCATGTCTAGATGTGTGTGAAGTAGATCTGGCTATGTGTGTATGTGCAGGTGCACACTTCATGTATATTGTGTCAGTTGGAAGTATACTTAAGACGCTCGAGAGAAGGGCTGTCATGTTTCAAGACATTGAGTGCGCCTACTGGCTCGTGCTCTTGGCAGCCGCACAGCTTGCACCACACACCAATATTGCTCGCATCACGTGCGCCATTCCGGAAGCCCTGAATCCAAGAACGTGTTCACCTCTCGGGGCACATATTTTACTTCCGCCGCCTTCTGCCGCCCTTCCGCCGGCGCGAAGGCGGCCTCGTCTTACTTCCGCCGCCTTCCGCCGCGGAAGAGGTGCCAACTCCTCCGATCCTCGAGGGCAAACCCCTGTTTAGAACGCCTCACATAGCTGGCACCACACAGCTTAAACCACAGCTCACACTACACAGATTCTCGCTTCAACAGAAAAGCGGATTCTATCCCTCCAGGGGTTATCGATTCTTTTGGGGCATTGCAAAGTACATACGATTCTGCCCCTACGGGCATTTCCTATATGAAATCACACAACCCCAGCCAGGCCTGTATCGACCCCCCCCCCCCTCTCCCTGTCAGATGATGCAATGCGCGGACAGCTGTTTATCTCAAATGATCTGGCTGTAACAATCCCATACAACAAAAAACGAGTTTACGCGCGCGAACATGCCATAATGTAACAAACGCATTCGTCTTGCAAGTGTTGCAAGATGATAACATCAACACACGCAGGTTCTTCGTCAACAGATCTTGCACATGTTCTGCCCGCGCCCACCTGCTGAAACCATTAGAAATCCCAGAAACCGCAGTGACGCGCTGCATCTGCGTTGAATTAGCATTGCGCAGATCCGTATCAAAAAACTCCATGCGCGCCACGCGCGTTTCGAGATCTATTCGAAGCCAATGGCTTTAGAAGCGTGTCAAGATGCCGTTTCTCAATCACATACACAGAATCCACGTCTCTATTCAAGAACAAGCTTGCCAGATGTCTTGAAGTTTTGCGCGCGCGCACTGCCTCACCACTGCCCTCACCAGCGCCACGGCATCACCGCCGCGATCGTCATCGCCAATCGCCGCCGTCGCCGCCATCATCAGCACAACAAGTTTCATCCGACACAAGGACATCATCGTCATCGTCGTCAGCAGCATCAGCGCCGTCATTGGACTTTCCGTCGTCATCGTCGCCACCATCGCTATTGCCATCATCGTTGCCGCCGTCGCCGACGTCATCGTGATACCGCGCCCGCCGTCTGCGACCCACACTGACGTGTCTGCGCGCCAGCGCGGCCTTCGAGACGTGCTGGGAATTTCGCATCGGTAGTCGCCATCGTGGTCGGATCAGTTGTGCCAAGCAAGCCAGCTGGTCGCCCTCCGCAAAAGCGCTCGCTCGCCAGCGCAGCCGCCAGACGCGCTAGCAAGTGCCAATCGGCAGCCGAAATCGTGGCCGCATGGGATTTGCAAAACAAGTTGCCAGTGGGAAGGCTGGATGATTGCGCGAGCGGTGGAGTCGACAGTTCATGGGTTTACAAAAAGTTACTGCACCCCGTGGCTTACACCACATAACTTTCACCGCATCGCTTGAAACGCATGGCTTGCGCAGGCACGGCGTAGCTTACACCACAGAGCTTGCTCCACGTTGCTGAAGCCGCACCGGCCGCCAAACGTCCATTGCACCACATAATTTGCAACACGGCTTACACAGTGTAATTTGCACCACATAGCTTGCACATCCACACCACATGAACGTATGACTTGCATGTTTGGGGGCTCATGTTATTGCACAGTTGTTATGTACACATGTATCGATGTTTCGCGGAACATTGCTCATCTTGGAAAGCGTGCGCCGAGTGCGTTGCATGAGAATTCATGGTGAGATCACCCGGACCGATACAGTCAAACGGTTCTCATGCTTAGTGAGTTTTCACAGAACCGGTTCACGGCTTACTCAGTAGTTCAACAACAGCACTCATTTTAGAACAGTTCTCGTTCATAGGTTCGTGTGTCGCAATTGTGGATATCTTCTTCGTTGAAGCTGCCTATGGGGCCACGAAGCGCTGCACCGGGTGAGGGGGAAACGCGCGGGCGTTAGCACTGGGGCCGTCGGCGGAATTCCCTATGGGGCCACGAAACGCTGCACTGGGTGGGGAGGGCGCATGCTGGCGGTAGCACCGGGCCTTCGGTGGAGCTACCTATGGGGCCACGAAGCGCTGTAGTGGGAGGGGGGACGCAGGCGGGCGGTAACACTGGGGCCGTCGGTGGAGCTGCGTACGAGGCCACGAAACGCTGTACTGGGTGGGAGGAGCGCATGCGGGCTGTAGCACCGGGACCTTCGGTGGAGCTTCCTGTGGGGCCACAGAACGCTGCACTTGGTGGGGGGGGCGCATGTGGGCGGTAGCACTGCGGCCGTCGGTGGAGCTCCTTATGGGGCCACGAAGCGCTGTACTGGGGGGGGGGGGGGGCGCATGGGGGGTGTTGCACTGCGGCCGTCGGTGGAGCTCCTTATGGGGCCACGGAACGTTGTACTGGGTGGGAGAGACGCACGCGGGCGGTAGACCTGGAACCTTCGAGGGAGCTCCCTGTGGGGCCACGAAACGCTGGGTGGGGGGGACGCATGTGGGCGTTAGCGTTGGGACCCTCGGTGGAGCTCCCTATGTCAGGAGCGGAAAAAGGACGTACATGTACATGAATCCACGCTGGTTTCGAGAGTTCACATTGCGCAAATGTTCGTATAACGCAGCCGGTCTCGCGGATCGAGGGGCCGTGTTCATGTACACAGCTGGGCGCGTACGTCCTTTGTGGGCTCCCTACTATGGGGCCACGACGCGCTGTACTGGGTGGGGGGGGGGACGCATGCAGTCGGTAGCATAGGGCGACGATATCTATACATATCCACTGCTCCTGGCCAGGCCCATCCTGGGCCCAGGAGCGGTGTATATGCCTCCCTGGCCAAGCCAGGAGGGCGTATACACAGCTCTTGGGCCCAGGATTGGCCTGGCCAGGAGCAGTGGATATGTATAGATCTCGTCGCCCTATGTACTGGGTGGGGGGGGGACGCATGCAGTCGGTAGCACTGGAGCCGTCCGTGGAGCTCCTTATGGAACCTTCGGCGAAGCCACGACCGCCCCCCGCAGTGTGGTCCCCACGGGGACCTTGAGAGCCTGGCCGCGCCCGCCCGCGCCGCTACCGGCCGCTCCTGCCAACCTGAATCCTCCTCCTCGCTCTTCCTCCTCCTCCTTCTCCTCCTCCTCCTCCTCCTCCTCCTCCCCCTCCTCCTCCTCCTCCTCCTCCTCCTCCTCCTCCTCCCCCTCCTCCTCCTCCTCCTCCTCCTCCTCCTCCTCCTCCCCTCCTCCTCCTCCTCCTCCTCCTCCTCCCCCTCCTCCTCCGCCTCCTCCGTCCTGGGACGCCCGCGGCCGCTCGCGAGTGGCCGCGACGCCAGAAAGTATGAATTGAATGTGCGTCTGGGCTTCTTGGATATGACGCGTCACCGCTTGCTGTCACCCTTGCGGGTCTGCGCGCTGCATTGCAGGTCGCCGTGCACGTTTACCTGTGTTCCTCCGGTTGCAGCTCTTCGGGTACTCCCTCATCGACAATGCTCGACAGTGAGTACCTCTCAGCGCGCCCCACTACTCCCATCGCTGAGTGTGACCAACTGGCCTGGAAGCAACAAGTGTGCCTGCGTGCTGGAGAGTGTGGTGCTGTTGTTGATGGCTTCCCATTTCTTTCTCTCTTTTTTTGTTGGATAAACTTGGTAACCTCCCCGCGGCCCACTGTTTTCAATTGGAGTGCCCCTCTTGGGGCCCGCGCCTTGTTTCTCACAAGGGGAACCATTGCGCAACACACTGTGGTTTTGGCCACTGACACTTCCTCACGATGTGTTGAGAAGTCGGGATTCCGTTAAAGACTTCCTTGCAATTTAGCACAAATATTATCAAAGAATTGTGTTGCCGCCTGAGACCTCCTAACGCTTGGTTCACGGAATGCTCTCGCGGCGTTCTGGAATCGCGCTCTCGTCCGGGACCTCCCCACAATTTACTCAGAAACCGCGCTCTCGCATCAGACTTCCGTGTCATCCCCTGTTGCTTTATCCTCTTGTCAACCCTTCTCGTCCTTCATCTTCTCACTCCCTCCTTCTTGCACACTTCTCCATCCCCCCCTTCCTACACTCAAATCCTCCTCTCCCTTCCTCCTCGCTCTTTCCATTTTCCATTATGTCGGTTCTTCCTGCAAGGCTGCACCAATTACAAGTGGTAGGGAAGGAGGATCTGCCCCCCAAGGGGGCACGACCAAACACGAACATGGCGGGTATCGAGGCACCAGGGGCTTGGGGGGACAGAAGACTGGGCCGACAGGGGAGGGAGGGGAGCGAAAAGCGGGGTGAACGAGCGGTGCTCGAGTGCTCGAGCGCGCGGGAGTTCTCAGGCGTCAGAGCCGAAAGGGGGCACGAGTGGGAAGCGGCCGGTGGCGGTGGAGAATGGACAGCACCGTGCTCGAGCGCACCACACACGCACACACACGCACACGCGCACCCGTGCGCGCGCACACTCTATTTGCGTCGGCGGCTGGGCAGAGGCCACTGCTCCGGCGATCGGGCATCAGTGGGGAGCGCTAGATGCAAATTGGGCCGCAATGCACGGAGGCAGAGGAGGAGAGCCCGGCGCAGGCTGGAGGAGAGGAAGCGGGGCCGCTCAGGCAAGTCCCGGCTGCGGCGGGGCGGGCGCCGGGGGGGTGGAGCCAGCCGCGGCGCCGGGCAGCAGCTGGGGGGGAAGGCAGCCCTCCGACGGCGGCTGGGCAGCGCTGGGGGAGGGGGGAAAACGGATGGGCAAGTATGGAGCATCCAGACTTGCCGGTGCGATATCAGCACACAGGAAGTACCAGTAGGGGGTTGACGCGGAAGGGCAGCAAGCGGTTGCACTGAGAGAGGGCCAGTCACATGTAGGTGCAGTTGGCCACACCAATGGAGGAGCAGACGGTGTTGGCGATCCCAGCGGCTAGGCCAAGCGCCGAGATCTGGTGACTTGCGAGCCGCGATTGAGCGCGCGCGCGCACACACACGCATGCATGCATATTTATATATATATATATATATAGATGTATACACAGTCACACACCTGTTCATTCCTCCAAAGTGTTGTAGCGTCCACCCTTTCATGGCCTCAGGGGATGCGCCAATACTTTTGCGTGCGACCGAATTGCGCCGCTGTCCGCCACACACAGACATACCAACACACAGTGGTTTGGTTTCGCGGCCGCTCCTCGCGCAGCGTCGCAGCGGAGACACACACACACAGACACTGTCAGCATTGGCGCCACGCGCGCGGCGGCGCGGCGTAGTGAAGGTCTGGTGTGGCAACGAGGGGTGTGCGGGCCAGGCCAGCTGCACGCACACACACACACACACACAGAGACACGAACGCACACACACACACATACACTGTTTGGCGGTAGCGGCCCCGCGCGCGGCGACGAGGCGGAATATGTCGAGCTCCGGGGCGGCGGCGCGCGGCACAAACGCACACACACACACACACACACACACACACACACGCACACGCACGCACGCACGCACGCACGCACGCACGCACGCACACCCGCACGCCCGCGCGCGCACGCGCGCGCACGCACGCGCGCACGCACGCACGCACGCACGCACGCACGCACGCACGCAAACACACACACACACACACACACACACGCACACACACACACACACGCACACACACACACAGACACACACACACACACACACATACACACGCACACACAGCCACACACACACACGCACTCACAGACATATACGCACACGCACAAACACATGCGCACATGCATCGCTCAAGGCGCGCTGGCGGATGCTATTTACGTGGTATGGCGCATCTGTGCACATCCAGGATTCGGGCGTCCTGCGCGTCATATTAAGAGGTCGTTCGTTGAGACAGGAATCACATCGCAGGCATACAGCAACGACGCTGGAGTCAGGACGAAGTTGGGCTCAGGAGAGACTTTGGTTTGCAGGCCGTTCCTTATATCACAGGTCGGGTTGCCGATTCGTGGCATAGGCTCACCGTGGCCACGAAAGCCCCTTCGTTCCTTCTTCGGTGTCCCTTCTGGTAGCACGTTGACTGGTGTCATGGTTTCCGACTGCCTCTCTGGGCGCGAGCATGGCGCTGCTTTGATGCCCCAGGGGCTCCTCCTGCTTGCCACTCCCCCTGCACCTCCTGCTCCCCTCCCTTGGCATATCCATCCTCCTGCTCCCTCTCCTGCTCCTCCTTATGTGTTTGCGCCGCCGATCTTCCTCACGCAGCTGCACGCGGGTTCGCGATTGGTCGAGCGTGTGGTAGAATGGCTGCCGAAAGGCGACATGATGTCAGGGGGGTAGCAACGCCCATGTTGCCCCAGCCCGATCCGGACATTCTACCCAGTAGCACAGAACGGTTTTGAGGGCTGGAGAGCTGAACTGCGATCTTCCTCTTGCTGCTCCCCCTGCTCGACACCACCCTGCCCTAGAGCCTAGAGCACTCTTTCCCTTCCCCGCCCCCCTCCTCTCGATTGGTCCCGCGTGCGCGCCGAGGGAAGGCTCCGCCCCGCGTTCCCTTGTTGGCAGTCCCTGTTCTTGCCGCCCGGAGGCGGTGCCTCCCCTCCCCAAGACTTCCTCGCGTCGCGAACAAAAAACCTCCCCTCCCCTCCCCTCCCCAAGACTTCCTCGCGTCGCGGACAAAAAAAACATTACGGGACATTCGCGTGCCGTGTTCGGCCCCCCAGGGGCCCTCCCCGGGGCCCCGAGATTGTCAACATGTCGTTCTGAGTGCAAGCCCGTTCTGGGGGAGTAGTCCAGACCTCCCTGTGGGTCCGCGTGGTGGCAAATGACGTCGAAGACTCGGGTCCTCTTCCCCGTCCTCTGACGTCTCTCTCCCTTCCTTCTTCCCCCCCTCCTCGGAAAATGTGTGGGGTACCTGCGTCTTTTCCCTCACTGCCCCCTTCCTTCTCCCTCGCCTGCAGCCCTCCTCCCCGCCGTTTTGCGACAAGCGCGAGGCCGCGTGAATGCAACCGGTAGCCGGTTTGGTCTCAGCGTGCCTTGCCCACTCGTTTGGCAGCCAGCAGCCAGCGTTGCATCGAAGAGTTCGCCGAGGTCTTCAGCAAGAAGTTCGTCATCGAGACGTCGGACAAGGGGAAGAAGTACAGGCATGTGGCTTCCCGGGCAGAGGATGAGGACAAGAAGGGAAAGGATGGATGTGAAGAGAAGATGAGGGGAAGGAGCATACCGAGACATGTTGGCGACCGCGAGAGGGGCGTGTGGGGGAGAGAGAGAGAGAGATATAACAAAAAGAGACAGACAAGGAGAGAGAGAGAGAGAGAGGGAGAGAGAGAGAGAGAGAGAGAAAGCAACGATTTGGACACCGCTTGTCCGGGCCAGGGGCTACAAGCACCGCATTGCATTGCGTCCACCTGTTGTGGCCGGAGGGGCCGCTGTTTCTACCAGGCGGGATGCGAAAAACCTCTCCCTGGCGCAGCCTACGCAGGACCACGACCGGAAAGCAGAACAGGGCATGGTGACTCAGCACCGCAACCCGAGACGTGGACCGCGGAACGTGTTGATACACAGCATCAGCAATCGAAGCACGCCTCCGCACACAGGCCAGGAGATACCTGCCAAAAGGTTGAGGCCAGGCTCACCATTGAACGATACATCCGTGGGAGGAGGAGGAGGAGGAGGAGGAGGAGGAGGACGGAGGAGGACGGAGAGGAGGAGGAGGATGAGAACGAGGAGAGGAGGAGGAGGAGGAGGATGAGAGGAGGATGATGAGGGTAGGTGGATGTTGTTGAGGAGGAGGAGGGAGAAGGAGGAGGAGGAGGAAGAGGTGGAGGAGCAGGAGGAGGAGGAGCAGGAGGAGAAAGAGGAGGAGGATGGAGGAGGGGAGAGGGAGAGGAGGAAGAGGTTCAGGAGGAGGAGGAGGAGGAGGAGGAGGAGGAGGAGGAGGGTGGCAGGAGGAAGAGGTGGAGGAGGAGGAGGAGGAGGAGGAGGAGGAGGAGGAAGAGGTGGAGGAGGGGGAGGTGGAGGAGCAGGAGGAGGAGGAGGACTAGTTCAAACCGAAGAGCCAGCAACGATGTTGGAAAACACCCTCCCTACAACTGTTCATCTCCATTGAGGGATCTGCCTCGTTGGAAGGCACCCGTCTGAACACCCTATAGCATGCCAAAACATTGTTCTCGGGATTCCGACGTCACGGATCAACCTGACTGTTGCGTCTTGACCATCATGGATCGTGCCAGAACGCAATTCTTGGGTTAAGCACCGCGAATCAACGTAACTGCTGCACTCGCAAATTCCTGAACCCTTCAAAAACACAATTCTGGTACGCTGATCGTGGGAATCCGTAAAACTCTTGCAAATACTATGAACGAATGTGCCCGGCGCTGAGGCGAGAGCCACATTTTGAAATGGAACCGCCCTCAATCCGTGAAACCATTGCTAGAACGAATGTGCGCGGCGCTACGGCGAGAGCCACATATTGAAA